>CM046347.1:24898596-25321825 GCA_025403435.1 Artocarpus heterophyllus
ATACTATCTTTGGATGGTAAGTTTTCTAATGGTGAGACAATGGAACGTAAGATAAAAATAATCGGGAAGGTAAGACAAAACTTGTCCTTAAGCCGATTATGGATTATCATATGGGAACACGATACACTTTGATATGCCATGGAGACTTAGCTACACGAGCTTCGTAATTCTATAAAGTTCGAGAGTGCAGCTGTAAGCTTTTAGTGGAGTAGCGTTGGAGTTAATAATTGTGAAATGTATATCTGGGATATTGGGTTTCATAATTATCATGAGCTTGAACTTTATAGGTCCATTTTGGTCCCCTTTGCTAGCTCACAAAATCCTGTAACGACACGGCGTGCTTTTCCAATAATTGGTGACTTATGTCGGATTTATCAGATTGGTTTAAAATTTGTAAGAATCAAATAATTTATGTCTGTTTATCGGTTGAATTAATTTTGTAAGAAATTAGTTCAAGATAAACTTGTTGAATTATTGCGATCAGATAATTCTTGTATGTTTTTCGGTTGTTTTAATTTTGGACAAATTAGAACAAGATAAACTTGTAGAATTATTGTGAATTGATTTATTTTCTTAGAGATTATCTTGATAAAGTTTGTTTTGATCAGATAACTTCTCTATTGGGTTATTTAAATCAAAACTGAGACTTTAACCTTTAGAATCTCGAGTGGAAAATAACAGATTCGAGAAGATTTTTTCTCGGGAGTTCGGCCTACCGGGTGACGTCTTCGGCCTGCCAAACTGGCCTGTTCGGCCTGCCGAACTGAATGTTCGGCCTGCCGAACTGAATGTTCGGCCTACCGATCAACGGGAGATAAGATTACGCGTTTTCACACGAATCTTATCAGATACTGATCCAAACTTGATTCTGTTTCGAGTTTTTGAGACCTAATCTAATATGGACTGACCCTAGGACCAATAGGTTTAAAAAGGGAGTGAGTCTCATGATTTACTCAGATCAATTTGAGAGATTAAGAGTGATACTCTTCTAGTGAGCATCTGAAAACTCTCTGAGAGCTTTTGTTCACAAATCACGAGCACTAGCTTTGGGTTCTCTCTGTTGGTTGGAAGGAGAGTCATCGGTGGAAGAGCTGTACGTGTGAGCCCACACTCACTCCGGTTGTGGATAGAGAATAGCAAACAAGACCAGTTGGTTGAGGCTCTTTTGGAACGTTACTTCTCTACACAGGTTGCGGAGGTTCTTCGGCACACTGAGGTTAGTAAGATCTGTTTAATTTATACATATAACATGTCAAACTTGTGTTTTGGAAATTACTCTGATGAAAAATTTTAAAAAATTCCGCTGCGCACTTTGTTTCCAACAGAGACATGACTCTTAATAGCGTAGACCTGTTATTCATAGATATAGAATCCATAGCTCCTCTTTAGGAGTAATGATATCCTCTTATATGTGTTATCCTGTAATTGAAAAACTGAAGTGCTCAAACATTTGGATACATAGGTGTAACCAAATGGTATATTGTCTTTTGATGGTAAGTTTTCTGATTGTGAGATAATGGAACGTAAGATAAAAATAATCAAGAAGGTAAGACAGAACTTGTCCCTAAGCCGATTATGGATAATCTTATGGGGATGCGATACATTATGACTTAGCTATATAGGCTTCCTAATTCTATATAGTTCGAGCATGCAGCTCCAAGCTTTTAGTGGAGTAGCGTTGGAGTTGATAATTATGAAATGTGTATTTGGGATATTGGGTTTCATAATTATCAGGAGCTTGAACTATATAGGTCCATCAGGTCTTCTTTGCTAGCTCACAAAAATCTTATAAGGATACGGTATGTTTTTTCAATAATTGGTGACTTATGTCAGATTTATCAAATTGGCTAAAATTTGGTAAAATTAGATAATTTATGTTTGTTTATAGATTGGATTAATTTTGAATTAATTCAAGATAAGCTTGTTGAATTATCAAGAATTCATTTATTTTCCTAGAGATTATCTACTTAAAGTTGTTTTAATTAGATAACTTCTCTATTGGGTTATTTGAGTTAAAATTGAGACTTTATCTTATAGAATATTGGGTGGAGAATAAAAGATTCGCTAGGATTTTAATCGCAGGTTTGGCATGCCAATCCTCAAGTTCGGCCTACCGATGGGGCATGTTCGGCATGCCAGTTAGACAGATTGACATGCCGACCACGCGATAAAAAGATCACGTGTTTTCTCGCGGATTTCATCAGATATTGATCTGAATTTGATTCTGATTCAAATTTTTGAGGCCTTATCTAATAGGGACTGACTCCTAGGCCCAACCTCTATTAAAAGAAAGCGAGTCTCATTATTATTTACATCAGTTGAGAGATTAAAAGTGAAACTCTGCTAGTGAGATTTTGAAAACTCCTTAAGAGCTATTGTTCACAAACACGAACTATAGCTTTGGGTTCTCTCAATTGGTTGGAAGGAGAGTTACTTGAAGGAAAAGCTAAACGACGTGAGCCCATACTCACTCCGATCGTGGATAGAGAATAGCAAAGAAGGTCAGTTGGTTGAGGTCCTTTTGGAACATTACTTCTCTTTACTGATTGAGGTAGCTTTTCGACATATACAAGGTTAGTAAGATTTGGTTAATTTATGCATATAGCGTGTCAAACTTGTGCTTTAAAAAATACTTTGATATTTAAAATTCTACTACGTATTATTTTTCTAATAATTGGTATCAAAGCCTAGTTTTTACGTAAACTTACGAGTTTGTGATCATGCTATATGTATAAATTATGTGATCTTTATCTCTCCTATCCTTGAATTTAATTTTATAGAGAGTTCGTACTCTAGGGTTTCTATATTTTTTATATGTTGTCATGGATTATATGGTAAATGTTTATTAATTAATTATGGTTGATTAAATTATTATTTAATTATTTATTAATTAATTAATTTATACCGGTTATGGTTCCTTAGAGGTTAGAATATGTATCTAGGTTTTTTATGTAATTAGATGGCAGACTATCATCTCTGTCTAGGAATTATTATTTAATTTTAAATTTGTAAGAATTTTGTAATTAAATAATCATTCGGAGATGACGGATTTAGAAGGCGGATCTAGAAGATAGATGATGGTGCTATCAAGTATTTCCTAAGTCTCTAATTTTATATTTTCGAATTGTTAAAAATTAAATTGATAAATTACATTAGAAAATGTATTTTTTAAAAAGGGTGGTTTTTGCTCGATTGGTATGCTGATCCTCCAGTTCGGCAAACTGATGATCGCTTGATCGGCAGGCTGGACTTTAGGTTTGACAAGCCTACAACGGGGCAGAAATCAAGTGGCTCTGGCAACAAGCTGAACTTCTAGTTCGGCAGGCCGATTTGTCATGTATTGGCAAGCCGAGATATGAAGATCGGTTGGCCGGTGGGTCATGACTGGTAGGCTGATCACCCAGATCGACTTGCCGGCAGAGAGCTACAAATTTTTCCAAAAAAGGTGTAGTTTTTCGTGCAGTTTTAATATTATTTTTGGGACAATTTTGAGAAACATTAAATTTGGATATGACTAGAAATATGGAGTATTCGATTCATATAGGATTGAAGACTTGAAGATAGACATTACATAAAGAAGGATACAGCTTGAGGATTCAAGGATGGCGAATTGATAATATATTTCGATTATTCTCTTGTAATCTTTATTTTCTATTCTCTTGGATGGAACCATAATATTATGGTTATTTATTATTATTTTGCTTTTAGCTTTGCTTGATTGCTTTGCTTGTCTGCATTATAATATGATTAGCCATATATATTGATAACATGCCATATAGAATAGGGAGCGCCGCCCAATTAAAAATTGTTCATGCATGTTTTTAAAATAAAACCTTGATTTTAAAAGATTGAGTAAGAGAAGGTTTTCGAAGAGAGGACCTAAGGCCTCCATCGTTGGTCCATAGGTAGCACATGTTGGTCCCGACCCCAAGGAAGGGATTTCATCATGTACTGGGTTGGATCTTTGAAAGGATAAGGTATTTTAGCATGGTTTATCATTGATCACCCTAAGGTGACGATAATAAACCATGGATAAAATATTAAAATGATGGTTATACACTCAAGTTAATTTTATTATTAACCTACTCTAGGAGCTCTGTTAATAAAATTAATGGCCAAAGAAACGATTATTAATATATGTTGGATCATATGGGTCTTGGATGGCATATATTAATCAGGAGGGGATATGTGTTCCTAATTGAATTTGGCAAGTCTCCCCAAGACGGCTTGTTGAATTCTGAGTTGGGAATTATCGTTGTAACATTGTGATTTTTTCAAGGTTTTGACGCATAAACACATTTGTATGTTATACATAATTGTGTTATCTTACTAAATTATTATGGTATGTTTGCTTCTGTTTGGTATATGGTTCTTTATTGTAGATTAAAAATGTCTCAAAACGCTTTATCTTTAATACCTAATAAAAACCAATTAAATGGTGAGAATTTTAATGATTGGAAATGGAACCTAAATAGCATCCTATCCTTGAGAAACTAACTTTTGTACTAACCACACCGTGTCCTCCCAAACCTACTGGGGAATCCACTTATGAGCAAATCCAAGCGTATCATCACTGGAAAGTTGCTAACGATCAGGGTCGGTATTATGCTATGCTAGTATGAATAACATACTGTAGGCTCAACATGAAGATTATGAGACTGCAAAACAGATCTTGGATAATCTTAAAAACATATTTGACAGCCAAGCCATAACAAATCAGAAAAGGGCACTTCGAGAACTTTTGAACTACAAGCGAAAACCAGGGACATTTATAAAGGAGCATATGATGTTGGTCATGGGTTACCTTGTTGAGGCTCAAACCCATGGAGCCGATATCGATGCCGAGTCACAGATGACTATGGTTTTTTAGACTCTGTCAAAGGATTCCATCCTGTTTAGAGCTTATTTGAGCAATAGACAGGATGTGACCTTAACGGAGTTGATAAAATAGTTATAAGAGTTTGAAAAACTAATTAGGGAAACTCCTGCTAATGGAGAGGTTGACTTGGCGGTTGCATCCAGTTCCAATCCTAATCTAGGGAATGTAAGCAAGCAAAAGGCTGAGGATGGAAAGGTTAGGCACATAAAGAAGAATTGCAAGGACTTCCTTACTCAAGGAGTTAAGTGTGGTCTTCTGGTTTTAGAAACTTGTTTTGTTGAGGAATCTAGTGACACTTGGGTCATAGATTTTAGAGCAACTAATCATATTTGTATTTCTCTAGAAGGATTCTGGGAAACGAGAAGTTTACTTCGTAAAACTTCACATTTCAGATGGCCGATGGATCCTTGGTATTAGCTGTAGCAGTAGGAGATGTCCAATTTTATTATGATAAATATAGGAGTTTAGTTTTGCGAGATTGTTTTTATGTTCTTAAATTCAGAAGGAATTTGATATCCATAGCTTGTTTATTTAAAGATTCTTATTCAATTTCTTTTAATAATAAAGTGATGATTTGTAAAAACAAATCTCTTCTCTGTGATGGATGGATGCAAAACAATCTATATTTTATCAAACTTAAGATGGACTCACTGCTAAATACTAAGGTAAATGATAATAACACTAAAAGACTTAAGACTTCTCACTCTAATGATCTTTAGCATTTACGATTAGGTCATATTAGCCTGAATAGGATTCAAAGGTTGGTAATGGATGGACCTTTAAGTCACTTAAAGGTGGAATCTATACCTCAATGTGAATCTTGTTTGGAGGGTAAAATGACCAAAAGACCATTCAGGTTTAAGGGCAATAGGGCCGAAAGGGTTCTAGAACTTGTGCATAGTGATGTTTGCGGACCAATGAACATCCGAGCATGAGGAGAGTATGAGTACTTCGTCACTTTTATTCATGATTACTCAAGGTATGGGCATGTGTACCCAATGCACCACAAAAGCGAAACTTTTGACAAGTTCAAGGAGTTTCAGGCTAAAGTGGAAAAGCAATTAGGTAGACCTATAAAGGTACTGTGATCTGATCGAGGTGGAGAATGCCTTTCTGATGAGTTTTTAGGACACTTATTAGAGAATGAGATTCTATCCCAGTTGACTACGCTAGACACTCTGCAGTAGAATGGCATGGCAAAGAGAAGGATTAGGACTTTGTTATACATGGTTAGGTCCATGATGAGTTATTCATCATTGCCTTTATCCTTTTAGGGATATACGTTGTAAAGTATATGTTATCTTCTGAATGATATGCCTTCAAAATCGGTTCCTAAAACTCCTCACGAGTTATGGACGGGCAATAAGACATCCTTAAACCATATTCGTATATGGGATGTCTGGCTCATATGCTATTTAGGGATGCGAATAAGTTAAAAGCATGTTCGGAAGTTTACGTGTTTGTGGGATATCCAAAAGGGACTAAAGGGGGTTATTTCTATAACCTCAAAAGTAAATAAAGTCGTGGTTTCAACTAATACAACTTTCCTTGAGGAGAGTTACATGGATGACTTTAAGCCTCGAAGCAAAGTGGTGCTTAAGGAGTTAAGGGATCTAACCACTCTGAGGGTTCCGATAGAAACCACTCCAATCGGTGTTGAAAAACCAAAAGAACCCGAACAACAACCTAAGGGGCTTTAGCGTAGTGGGAGGATCGGGCGTCAACCCGAGAGATATATGTTCAATGGGGAGGCCTTTTTGGCTGAACCAAATAAACATGACAGGGATCCTTACACTTTCACAAAGGCTATGGAGGATGTTGATTTAAAACTTTAGACAGAGGCCATGAATACAGAGATGAAGTATATGGAGACTAATCGGGTCTAGGAGCTTGTGGATCTTCCTAAAAGGGTAAAACCTATAGGGTGTAAGTGAATCTACAAGAGGAAAATAGGAGTGGATGGAAAGGTCGAAACCTTTAGGGCTAGACTGGTAGCAAAGGGATACATGCAAAAGGAAGGAATCGGTTACAAGGAAACCTTTTCGCCGGTAGCCATGCTTAAGTCCATCTGGATTCTCTTGTCCATAGCTGCCGCTCTTGACTATGAGATTTGGCAAATGGATGTCAAGATGGCTTTTTTAAATGGCTATCTTGATGAGTCCATTTATATGGAACAACCAAATGGGTTCAAGGCTAAGGGTAAGGAGGGTAAGGTTTATAAACTGCTAAAGTCAATTTATGGACTTAAGCAGGCTTCCTATTCCGAGGACATAAGATTTGATCAAGTGATCAAGACTTATAGGTTCTCATAAAATGTGGATGAACCATGTGTGTATAAACACATTAAGGATAGGAAGGTGATTTTTCAACTACTCTATGTAAATGACATTCTGCTAATTGGCAATGACGTTGGGGCATTGTCATCGATCAAATTGTGGTTGACTAAGCAGTTTGACTTGAAGGACTTGGGTGAAGCTAATTTTATTCTCAGTATCTAGATTTTTTAGGATAGGAAGAATAAAATGATAGCTTTGTCACAAGCCGGCTACATAGATAAAATTCTTATGAGGTTTACAATGCAGGATTCCAAGAAAGGTGGGCAACCATCTAGGTCTGGAATTACTCTTTCTAAGAAAGACTCTCCAAAGTCTCAGGAAGAAAGAGAATACATGAAGAAGGTGCCTTATGCTTTGGCAGTAGATAGTCTCATGTATGCCATGCTTTGCACACTACCAGATATTTGTTATACGGTGGGAATTGTAAGTCAATTTTGGGCAGATCCGGGACCAAACCATTGGGTTGCGGTAAAGCATATTTTCAAGTACCTGAGTACGACTCAAGGGTATATGCTTGTATATTCAGGTGCGAACTTAACTCCTCTAGGATATACTGATTTGGATTTCTAATTCTGTTTGGATTCGAGGAGATCGACTTCGGGTTTTGTGTTTACTTTGAGTAGCGGTGCCATTAGTTGGAGAAGTGTGAAGCAAGATTGCACTTTAGATTCGACGATGGAGGCCGAGTATGTGGCAGTTAGTGATGCTTCAAAAGAAGCAGTATGGCTCTGCAAGTTCTTTCGGGATCTTGAGGTAGTTCCTAGTATGGATAAGGCGGTATCACTGTACTGTGATAACAGTACGACGGTAGCTAATGCTAAGGAACCAAGATTTCACAAGAAGAGTAAACATATTGATGGGAAGTATCATGTGATAAAGGACTTTGTAAAGGGTGGGCATGTCACGGTTTGCAAAATCGTGTTAGAGAATAATTTAGCTGATCCACTTACGAAGACACTTACTGGGAGAGTCTTCGAGAGGCATGCGAAAGCTATGGAGATGTGAGATTTTTCATATTTACTCACTTAGTGCAAGTGGGAGATTGTTAGATGTGTATGCCCTAAGGAATAAAAATGTGATTTTTTTGGACACATTTTTATCAATAAAGAATTTATTTATTATTTATATACCAAATCTTGTCATTTTTGCATTCATATTTGTTGAATATATGTTAAGCAAACAAAAGTCTAAGACTATCAGTCTAAACCTTTAAGAATTAGGCATATGATGGACAGATTATGCAAAAGACATGATTCTTAAGGTGACGGTCTAAATCATAAGATCCGCAATCAAGGGAATAAAGTTGGGCGCTTTATTCATGCAAAGATTGTTATGTTGTCTACATCCCTATTGGGAGATGGTTCATTTTGACCATCGGAGGTGGACTCTGTGAATAGACACATTGGCACATTGTCATAGGTGACGATGTGTTAGATTGGGACATAAAGTGAATTGATTTGGATTAATAATTTTGTTCGGCAAATCAATTCATTTTAGACAATCATTTGTATTGTATCTTAATCTTGAGATGAATAGTGGGCCTGTTGTCTTGACTTGTGTCTTTTGATGTACCAAAAGGTGACACCTATATTTTAATAGTGATACACATGCCGATACATTGAAGGCATGACTCTTGATAGCGTAAACCTATTATTCATAGATATGGAATCCATAGCTCCTCTTTAGGAGTAATGATATCCTCTCGTATGCGTTATCCTATAATTGAAAAACTGGAGCGCTCTACCATTTGGATATATAGGTGTAACCAAATTGTATACTGTCTTTGGATTGTAAGTTTTCCAATGGTAAGATAATGGAACGTAGGATAAAAATAATCGGGAAGATAAGACAGAACTTGTCCTTAAGCCGATTATGGATAATCCTATAGGGATATAATACATTATGCTATGTCATGGAGACTTAGCTATACAGGCTTCCTAATTTTATATAGTTTGAGAGTGCAGCTCCAAGCTTTTAGTATAGTAGCGTTGGAGTTGCTAATTATGAAATGTATATCTAGGATATTGGGCTTCACAATTATCGGGAGCTTGAACTATATAGGTCCATCAGGTCCTCTTTGCTAGCTCACAAAAATCCTGTAACGATACGACATGCTTTTCTAATTATTGGTGACTTATGTCAGATTTATCAGATTGGTTGAAATTCAGTAAAATCAAATAATTCATGTTTGTGTATCGGTTGAATTAATTTTGTGATAAAATTAATTTAAGATAAACTTGTTGAATTATCGGGAATGGATAATTCATGTCTGTTTATCGATTGGACTAATTTTGAATTAATTCAAGATAAACTTGTTGAATTATCAAGAATTCATTTATTTTCCTAGAGATTATCTACATAAAGTTGTTTTAATTAGATAACTTCTCTATTGGGTTATTTGAATTAAAACTGAGATTTTATCCTATAGAATCTTCGATGGAGAATAAAAGATTTGCTGGGATTTTTATCACAGGTTCAGCATGCCGATCCTCAGGTTTGGCCTGCCGATGGGGCAAGTTCGACATGCTAGTTAGACAGATTGGCATGTCGACCGCGTGATAAAAAGATCACACGTTTTCACACGGATTTCATCATATATTGATCTGAATTTGCTTCTGATTCAAATTTTTGAGGTCTTATCTGATAAGGACTAACTCCTAGGCCTAACCTCTATAAAAGGAGAGTGAGTCTCATTATTATTTAGATCAGTTAAGAGATTAAGAGTAAAACTCTGCTGGTGAGATTCTAAAAACTCCTTGAGAGCTATTGTTCACAAATCACGAACTGTAGCTTTGGGTTCTCTCAATTAGTTGGAAGGAGAATTACCTAGAAGCTGAACGACGGAAGCACACACTCACTCTAATCATGGACAGAGAATGGCAAAAAGGTCAGTTGGTTGAGGTCTTTCTGGAATGTTACTTCTCTTCACTGATTGAGGTAGTTTTTCGACGTATACAAGGTTAGTAAGATTTGGTTAATTTATGCATATAACGTGTCAAACTTGTGCTTTGAAAAATACTCTGATATAAAAAATTTTAAAAATCCACTGCGTACTATTTTTCCAACATTTTTTTAATCTCATAACAGAACTTTAGTCATTTGGCAAAAGAGTGGGACCTAGAAATCATTTTCTTCGACTCATTTCTAGCCCAATCATCCTAAATACTTAGTAAGAGTTATTATTAAAGCTACTTTGTACTAACTTAGATGCTTCAGCCATGTCAACATCAACACCAGCGAATTAGAGACTTACACATGTGCAACCTAGAGGTGTCAATTGAGTTGGGCCGTCCCCAGCCCTCTATGGTACAGGGCCCAGCCTAACCCTAGCATGCCAAGGAGGCCTTGGCCCTTTAGATGTCTAAAGAGTACACCTATTTTGCCTTCCAAATGGTTTGAACCTTAAACTTTTTGGAGAAATAAGAGTCTGCCAACTACCAAGGTAGATACTTATTTTCGTAATTTTTTATTTTTGACTATATTTATTATGCTCGTACACATATTATAAGTTTGAAATATAAACTTACATTAGTTTCGTATTGAAAAAGATAAGAACTTCTTTTTGAAAAAGATAATATTTAGAATTTTTTTATACTTAGTAGTTCCATAATTCTATACTTGTTTATTTTGTTTTATTAAAACATCGAAAATAAATAAATAATTTTGAAATTTTAAATTATAGGGTCTCAGGCCAGGGCTTGGCGTGCCTCTTCAAATACTAGGGCCTGAGGGTTTTCACTCAGGCTTGGCCCAGGCACGACCCTCTACTATAGAGGGTTGAGCATGGCATGAGCTAAGCCTTTCATGGGCCTAAGGTCAAAAGAGCTGGGCTAGTCCAATACGGCCTTTTTAACACATCTAGTTCAATCTCAACCCGTCACACATTGTGGATCAACCGAACGCCAACAATTGATCATAGATGGGTAGTTTTTAAATTGTGAAAAACCTTCCCACAATAGGCATATTTACCAAACCATAAAGGAATATAATGAAATTAGAAAAGAAAGTAAACTAATCGGAATGCGGATCATTCATTATCTATACTATTTGATAGGGCAACATGAAACAATCATATTGTCTTTCTAGTGTTTAATACTTAGAAACTGCAATATTATCAATCTAATTACGAAAATACCCTTTATATAACTAAATAACCATTGAATGAAATTTGAATTCAAACTTCTAAGAAAATTTGACATTCATTTCTTTTAATGGGAATCCATACCAAGAGACTTGATATTCACTTTCCTCATTCCCTATATTTTGTGGAACCCATAAACTCTCATTATTGATTTTATAAGTAAACATCTTATTACAAGGGAAAAGGGAATTACTTCTTATTTTCCTTTCCTTTTGATTGCAAAATAAACATGCCCTAAGAATTTGAGAACCTAAGTGTTCAAATTCTTCAAATAGAAACATAAATGTCAAAAATTATAAAATTTGGGGACTTATAGTACAAATGTTTTCTTTTTCTTTTTCTTTTTTTGGGTAGGGACTACATTATTACTTTGTTTCTGTAAATCTTTTGTGTGTCTAAAACGCAAGACTTTTAAGGTATGTATGTTTCAGTAGTTCAATGAGTTTGAACCCAAGTTTTGAGTTGCAGCTCATTTGGTTTGAAAAAATAAAGCCTAATCTCAAAGTTTAAAAAGACAAGTTGAGCAAAAAAAGTGGGATGGATTTAAATTCCACCCTTCTTAATTTCAAGGTTTTCCAATTTCATTTTTAGGTTAAGTTTTGAACCAATTTTTCTCACTACACCTAATATTTTTTCTTTTTTTTTTAATACACATCCAAACACAGTTTCAAATTTTATTTTCATTTCAAATCCAAAATGAACTTAACCCAAATGCTAGTCCAAAATGCAAATTGAAACCACACTTTTCAAACTAAAGAATTTGAGACCACCACATTTTGAAGCAACAAACCAAATGGACCATTTAGTATTTAGGATATAGATGCAAATGGCCTTTTTAAAGGCCTTTTCAAAATAAATACTCATACTTTTTCTCAATTAGGAAAATGACTCCTCCATATTAATTATAAAGTCAAAATGAAAAAATAACCTTCATTAATGATTTTGTTAGTGATAAACTTGAGTACATTAATGATAAATTTGAGTTTATTAATGATAAAAGGCCTAGTTTATTAGTGATAAACCTTAGTACATCATTGATAAACGCCCAAAATACATCAATGATAGAAACAAACCCCTAAAAAGACCCTAATACTTCAGTTCCCTCTCTTTTCTCCCTCCCTCCTCCTTGCTTCTGTCGCCGACCAATGCTGCATCAACACCACGTTGCCCACTATCGAAGAGTCGTCGCCACCGTCTTCGATGTCTCCTCATCAATCAAATCCAAGGCTCATGCAAAAGCCGTCGCCATGTCTGGCATCGCTTCCTCACAAATCTGGGACATTGTAGAAGCACCGCCGACGTTGCTTCCTCGCGAGGCAAGTTCGTAAGAAGCTTGTTGATCAAGTTGGTGTATCGACAAAATAAAGGAAGATATGGTGGCGAGAGGATGGTCGTCGGCAGCGGCATTCTCCATTTCAACGCTTTTCATCGACAGAGATGTGAAAGACAAGGGGAAAATCAATGGCAAGGGCTTGTCAATTTGGATGAGAGCAATGGAGAGAGCATAAGGAGCAAGAAGATGGGGACAAAATTAGAAAAGCATAAAAATATACAAATAGCTTAGAACTGAACCTACCATATCTCTAAATTTAGACAAATTAGGACAAAAATTTGTTTTTGGGTGAAAAAGGGGTGACTTGCAAATTAATAGGGTGTTTGACAAGGTGGTTAGAACAGTTAGTTAGAACTGTTTTTGAGTTTCACATTGTAGTGATTTTTTTATTGTTATTATAACATATGTGAGCTTTACACTGTTTATAACTAACAAATAGTCTAGATCACGACCTGTCAAACACTCTTTAAGAATTGAAATTGGAGAATAATTTAACATAATTAACCTTTTTTCTTTTAATTCATCGGAATAAAAAACCCACACGTAAAAAGTAATTGCAAAATGTGAGAAATTGGAGAACAATTCAACGTAATTAAGAATTGAACTGCCAAACACCATTTAAGAATTGAAATTGAAGAATAATGCAACGTAATTATCCTTTTTTCTTTTAATACATCGGAAGAAAAAACCCACACGCAAAAAGTAATTGCAAAATGTGAACTGAACAAATCCCTTCAACATATTGAACGAGACTTTTTGGTCCAGCTAGTCAGAAGAAGACCTTTATTTATTTATTTATTTGAAGGAATAGAAAAAAAAAAGCATAGAAAGCTAAATAAATATACATGAAGTGGAGGGTAAGTCAAGGAAAAGCGAATAAGAAATCGGGCAACGCATGAAATGGGGCGAGAAAAAGAAGGTAAAAGATAGGACGGACATGAGTTTGGGTTGGTGAGGACTATTAAAAAGAGTTTGAGACAAAATATATGACTTTATAATTAGAAAAACGTATGAGTTCAATTTTTTTTTATCTTTATTTTTCTTGCTTAATTAAGTTTTAGGGGGTATTGCAACAAATTTAAAGATAGAATACTAGAAAAATGTAATAATTTGTCGAAAAAAAATCACTAAACCTTTTCATTTAAAGCAAAATAAAAATGGTGGCTGAACGTATAGGTCAAGGTAAATTTACCAGCCAATTGGACTTTACCAGCCAAGCGGTAGTTGCGTTGTTATTAATGTGAAAATGAAATGCATAAGAAGCCAAAAACCGTTTGCTTTGTTTGAGGGACCAACCGACTCTTCAAAGTCTCCCCCTTTAGTCAATCACACCTCTCTTTGCTCTCTCTTTCTTCTTTTCTGTTTCTCTCTCTATGGCTTTTTGTGGGTAATGCAGCTTGAAGCTTTCCTGTCCAAGAGTTCACTTCCAACATCTAAGCAGGTTTTGCTCCCCTTCTTTTCTGTTCTGCAGTTTCTGTTTTTATCCTCTCTCTCTCTCTCTTTGGCAATTTTAGCATATTCCAAAATTGTATAGCGTGGCTGGGAAACTATGCCCTTTAATTTTTAAGCAAGTATTGTGATCCTCTTAACTTGGCTTTTTTCTTTCTTATAACTTTACCTTTACCTTTGCAATGAGATTATTATGTTTGTACAGTTGTATAATGCATGTGACTTTGGAGTTGGCGATTTGGATGTCCAAGCAACTGAAGATAATTTACTCTTGCAGGCTTAATTTTTTTTTATCATTCTATGACATGCTGGTTTAGACTAACAAGACTGACAGTCCAAGACATTGGACCGTAATTTTTGTGTTAAAATTTTGTTTCTTTTTTAGTTTCTGTTAAAATTTTGTTTCTTTTTTAGTTTCTGTTTAAATTTTGGATTCAAATATTCAATTTTATCTTTCAAGGGGAAGACCAGTGAAGCCTTGGAGGCCAAATTTCTATCTGAAATGCACAAAACAAATTTTTTTTTTGGGTGACATTGTAGCCATTAATAGGCAGAAAATAGCAAATATTTACTTGAATACATCACTTTTTTCCCTTCTTTTTAAGGCCAATTTTATGAGAAATGGCTCGTGAAAGAGATGAGACGCCAATGTTACCGGATAGTCACCCTCGGTCACTTGACAAACATGGGGATTCACGCTTTAGAAGACCCCTCCAGTGGACTCGGAGTGCATCGCTTTCCATTGAAATGCCATCAATTGAATCACATGAGCGAGAAACTAACCTTGTTGGCCACACTGGTCCCTTAATGAGTCAAAGAACTCCATTTGTAGCTATGAGCGGTCCATTATCTAGTAACCGCAGAGCAGATAACCTTGTTTTTCGACCGGGACTGAGTGGTCAGGTTGCGAAACCGCCAAAAGAAGGAGCACACAGGGTGGAAAAGTTTCCTTCCATTAATGGAATGAACCAGAATGATTGGCCTGATGGCAGGAAAACTGATCACCTAATGAGGTCTGGCCAATTGGGAATGTGTAATGATCCTTACTGTACAACTTGCCCAAGTTATTACCATTACAAGCCGATTCCGCCGAAGCACCCGAAATCTTCGGGTATTTTTGATCCGCAAGTATGTTTCTTCGGTGCAATTTTGTTTCTGATTTGCAACAGATAGATATTGTTACAACTGTTAATTCTTTTTTTTTTTTTTTTACTTAATACATTAAAATGCAGAATCTTGGTTATATAGCTTGTAGTTTCTGGATACAATTCTGGTTATATAGCTTCTCTTGTGACATGATTAGCTCATTACAAGGTTTTCTATTTTCATTTACATGAAAGTATTCATTTTCCACTTATGAAGGAGGTAGTGGCTGAATAGAGGTAGGAAATAGAAAATGTGAAGTAAAGAATACCAGCCATCCATAAAGAAAAGGAAACAAAAAATCTTCCAAAGGCAAAACTGACGGATGAGAAAATACAATTGTAGTTATGATCTTTAGTCCCAAATCATCACATTCAAGAGTATCAAGAAATTTTAATCGTCGCCAGATTTTATTAATTTGGTAGTGGTCCTTTATTAGATTTCCTCTGCATGTTGTAACCTTATTTTTGGAATGATGAATGCTGGTAAATAAATAGTTTAATCAATGTATGAAGGTTTTCTGAATTCTGACTCATTTGCAGTTCCATAATGCTCTCTATGGGGACGCTAAAGGTTGCGCAAGGAGATTTTTCTCTTTTCTGAGTCCGTATATTCCGGGGGTTATAAATCCCCATGCTAAAGTTGTACAACAATGGAACAAATTTTTCGTCATTTCTTGCTTGATATCAATTTTTGTGGATCCGTTGTTTTTCTTCTTGCTATCAGTACAAAAGGTAAATACTTTGTTTAGTTTTGTTAATCGTACTTAAAATTCTTAACTAAGCTTAAACTTTAAGCTGTTAATTACCTTAGTTTACATTTGTAATCGAATTGTGTTAAAGACAAGGATCTTAGTCTTAAATAAAGGTGTGAGTTACAGAAAGATAAACAAGTGGTGTGCTTTCTAGAAGAGTGACGTATGAAATGAGGACTTAATTATAATTGTTTTGTACCAGGAATCATGGAAATTTATTATTTCATAATCTTCCTTTTGAAAGCAATTTCTATATCCTTCTGGATGCAGAATAATAAATGCATAGTCATCAATTGGCCCATGACCAAAACGCTTGTAGTGTTCAGAAGCTTGACTGATTTCATATATTTTGTACACATTCTTCTTCAGGTAATTACTCCTTTCGTTATTCTTCAATGAATTAATAGAATATTTCTATATTGAAGTAAAAAGGGAGATCCTTTTTTTTATAGAGTTGTAAGAGAGTGAATTACATATGTACCTGGAACGAAACTCTTTTACAACTAATGATTGAAATATTGAGAGTATTGGAAGATCTGGTCTGTTCACATTTAGGGGTGGAGGAAAAGATAATTCCCTAGTAGCACAAACATGTTGGTCATATTGGACAGCATTTTGAGTATCAACCACACATGACAAAATCCACTTCTTTTATCAATTCCTATGGCAGAAAATACTGAAGCTACCATTTGAATAGGCCAATTAGGCTGCCAAATGGTTGAACTTAGTATATGCTTTGTTAGTTGGACTTGAATCTTCTTGGTGTTCATCCTTAAAGTATTATTATATTTCATGATGCCATTTCCTTTGCATTGTCCAAGTTCTATCAGCTACTTTCCTAATTCTCCCAAGAGCTTAAGCTATAAAGAGGTGGGCAGTACCAACAAAAGATCTTATATTCTGACACTATCATTTCACATTCCTTTTTCTTATAGGCACTTGACACTTTGTAATCCAGCCCATATAGTGCACTGTACAGTTCCTTGTGTTTCGAAATACATTTATTGTCAAAAATTCTTTGAAAGGAATCATAATGGAAGGAAATTTAGAAGGAATCAATTTCTGATTTAACGCTTTACTGGAAATTGATTTTTGGCACTAAATGCTGCTACCATTCTAGATTATCGTGTATCTATTGTATCTAATTTGTAAAAGTTTTAACATTTTTTTTTTCCTTTCCTTTGCTTGCAGTTTAGGTTGGCTTATGTCGCTCCTGAGTCTAGAGTGGTTGGTGCAGGAGAGTTAGTTGACCACCCCAGAAGAATCGCTCTCAATTACCTTCAAGGATATTTTTTGATCGACTTTTTTGTTGTATTGCCGCTTCCTCAAGTAACTCTCTCTCTCTCTCTCTCTCTCTCTCACACACACACACACACACACACACACACACACCCAGAGACAGAGGATATTTGCTTACTTCTCTTCGGCGTTACATATCATACTAGACGTTATTTTGTATTTCCAGTGACCATTTTTGTTTGTAAATTTACCCTTTTGAGTAATAATGTGTTATGCGCATATGGTCCTTTGTTTGACCAAAGTTACTTGCATAAAAAGATTCTGTCATTTTATGCATGCACAAAGTTTATTTATACATTGTTTAGAAGAGAATGATGCTAAGTGTTTGTTACTCATTGCACATCAAGGATAAATTCTTCACTTATTTGCAGATCATTATATTACTGGTTCTACCAAAACACTTGGGATCATCTGGAGCAAACTACGCTAAAAATCTTTTACGTGCTGCGATCCTTGTTCAGTATATCCCAAGGTTGTATAGGTTCCTACCTTTGGTGATTGGTCAGTCTCCAAGTGGCTTCATATTTGAGTCAGCATGGGCGAATTTTATTATTAATCTTCTTACCTTTGTATTAACTGGCCATGTTGTTGGGTCAGGCTGGTATCTCTTTGGGTTACAGGTGGGTTTGAACTCCTTGAAACTAGTGTTTTTAAATAATTTTTTTCTTTTTTATCTCTTTCTATTTTCTGTCACAAGTACTCATGATAAACCATCATACATTTTTGCATTTGCTAGTAAGTAACACAAATATCATGAAACCCTTAAAAGTTAATGCTGCAAGATATATTAGAGTTGTCAAGACTTTGCAGTTCGTGTTCCATGATAAAATTCGGACTTTCTAAGGACTTCGATTTCTATCTTAAAAGGGCAAGTTATTAAGTGGAGTGACCTAATGTCCTTATAACTTGGCGTTTATTTTTATATTTTCATGATGTGGGATGTGGGATGTGGGTTTCTTTTACCCTTTTACAATCCCTTCCATTTGAGCTTTAGGCAGCAGAGTCGCTTCTAGTAGTTGCTGTTGTTGTTGGTTCTTTCTTTTTCTTTTTTTATTTTCATCTATCGAGGATTGCTTGTCTTCTTGTTATACTGTATTCTCCATGGACATAAACAATTAAATTGACAAACCAAGATTCTCCCGTGACCAATATAAACCTGAAATTTGGTAGACTATCATCCACTGACTCCCCTTGTTTCTTGTGCTAGAGGGTTAATCAATGTCTTCGAAATGCTTGTCATCACTCTGCAATCCAGCTGTGCAGATTCATAGATTGTGGACATGGTAATAATTACATTGGATCAGTTGAAGATGCAAAACAAAGATCAAAGTGGCTCAATGATAGTAATGCTGCTGCTTGCTTTAGGGAAGATGGTTTTCCTTATGGAATCTACGCAAAAGCTGTGAACCTTGCAACAGAAAGCAGTGTGATTACTAGATATGTATACTCACTATTTTGGGGGTTCCAGGTATTATTTGTTTTTTAACATATGCTTCATATCTGTTTGTAGTTGTCCATCTTTTCATGTTGGATACTACCTTTCACCTAAAAATCATAGAAAGTTCAATTGGTGTTGTTTTGAACCATTTTTGGTTTGAAGTGGAAGTCCTAAACCAATGTTATTTAAACTGTAATCTAAAACTGGTGTTGGGAAATGTGTAGTGTGAACAGGAAGTAAAACATCACAAGTTGGTGTCTGGATAATGTGAGAATTGTGAGGGAATCAAATATAGACCCATGGTTCAATTCCATCAAACTGGGGGGTGGGGGTGTTGGTGGTGCGGGGTGGGGGGTTTGTTGCGTTAATTACACTTTTAGAGCTCATTATGTCCTTTTAGCTTGATCTCTATTTGCACTTCGTATGGCTGCCTTGGTCATGGCTGTTTTGTGCTTGTTCTGGTTGATGGCTTGTCGTCCTCCTTATAGTATGCTACATTACTTCTTTTGTATCATTTGAAGAAAATATGCTTTATGATACTGATCATGGATCTATAATGTTCCTAGGATTTTAATTTGTAATTATCTATCCCTTGCATGGAAATGGCATGGCCATTTTTAGAATAGATTTTCTTTTCCTCATTGTTGATCAGTTATGATTTAATCACACACTGATTATGCTAATCATGCATTCTACGAGTGTACATCACTCTACTGAAGAAACACTCTTGTCATGTGAACAATCTGATGAAGCAAATTAGTACTCTGGCTGGAAATCAATCTCCGAGCTACTTTGTTTGGGAAGTTCTTTTCACAATGGCTATTATTGGACTTGGCCTTTTGCTTTTCGCTCTCCTCATTGGAAACATGCAGAATTTTCTTCAAGCTCTCGGAAAGAGGTATTTGCCCAACTTCCTTAATTGCTAAATCTTTCATGCAAAAAACTCATTTTAGAATATAGTTTCAATGGTCTAATGAATTATTTTAGGAGAAATAGACTTCTAAGCTAGATCCCCTTTCTGTTAATGTTTACTTGAACTTTGGTGGGCTAATTTGATCATGCCTTTATAGGAAGGGTTTTCATTTTTTTTTTCCTGGGGAGTCATGGATTGGAAATTCACACTTTTTTGCATAATATATGCTGCTATGCAGATAATTTAAAAAACAAAAAAACAAAAAAACAAAAAACAAAAAACTCACAAGTCCAAAGCTGTTTCTTAGAGAAAGATATGTTTCAATTTCAGCTTCTAAGTCAGAACGTACCACTCCTCTAACATAGGCTTCTTGAATATCTTTTGTGACTATCTGAGAGGAAAAATCCAAACATTTGGATTATCTAGAGGCAGACACAACATTTTTAACATCCACGATTACCTGAGAATCCCAGAATATCTTCATATATCTTCTATGTTTTTACCCTCTAGTTTACCTTCATCTTGTTTTCAATCAGATGACAAAGTGGAAAAGGCTCAGAATACAAAACCCCACTAAATTCTGTATGTTAGGATACCTTGAAATTCAATTAACCCTGTAGAGAACTATAAATCAAGGCTATAATTTTGACATTATGGACAAGTGAGTAAACCTTGAAGCTTATTAAAATAGAAAAACTCCAGCCGAAAGTCCCACAAAAGGGTGAGGGAAGCTATTGAAAAAGCAACTGTACCATATATTTTTTTAAAGAATTCTATGTTGAATATTTCACTTTTTTCTTGTCCACTCTGTAGGAGGCTAGAAATGTCGCTACGACGTCGAGATGTCGAGCAGTGGATGAGCCACCGGCGCTTGCCAAACGAACTTAGAAGGTATTATCATAAGGTCCTTGTCTTTTCTAGCTGTGTATTTTTGTTGTTACTTTTACATTTTTTGCTAATGAACTAACTGTATGATTTGCTTTAAGAACAAAATGTCCATCAAACATTATGGTTCCTTTTTCATTCTTGCATACCCCCATGACATTCAGGATTATGAAACCTAAAAACTTGTTGGTCTATTATGTAGGCGAGTACGGCAAGCAGAAAGGTATAATTGGGCAGCCACCAGAGGCGTTAATGAGGAAATGCTTTTGGAGAATTTACCTGAAGACCTTCAGAGAGATATAAGACGCCATCTGTTTAAGTTCATCAAGAAGGTCTGCACCAAATTAACTAGACATCATATTATAACCACTTCTTGTTTTCCTATCTATACAATATAACAACTTTATCCGTATTCCCCTTGGGTAATTCCAGGTGTACCAATTTTTGGAAAAATGCTAGTTATCTCAAGTGATGATAGTCCCTAGGGCCGGTAATTTCGGACATGGCACGATGACACGATACGAAAACAACACGAGATAAATGGATTTAGATCGCATGTTTATTAATTGGGGCACAAATGGGTTGGCACGAATAACACGAAAATAAACGGACTGGATTCGTGTTAGCATGTTTAACATGTTTAATCAAACGGACCGTAAACATGTTGACATGGAACGGCACGACCCGCCCATTTATAGCATGTTTAAACTTAAAATAACAATATTTGAAATATTTGTAGCATGCTAGTATTAATTAGATATTGTGGCTTTGTTAATTTTCTTATTTTTTTCTTTTATTTTTTAAATTTTTAGTTAACTGGGTCATAAACGTGTCATATACGTGTTTTTATCATGTCAACCAATTTAGTAATCATGTTAATCGTGTCGTGTCATGTTATACGTGCTATAGGCGGTTCGTGTTCGTGTTTGCACTTCAGGCACACTTATTAATCGTGTCGTATTTATGTTCAGCCTAATCGTGTCGTGGTATAATCGTGCTGACACGAACACGACATACAGACATGAATTGCTAGCCCTAGAGTCCCTATTGATTCTATAACTAGTCAAAGAATGACATAAAAGCCTATGTTGGACCCTTTTCTATATTTAGTGGATCACGTAGATAACATGTGATTTTGTAGTGATTGAAAATGTGCAGTGGTAATCACTAATGGTGTTCTATAGCATTTCTCCAACTTATCTTAGCATTTTGATACAAGTTCTCCTTTTATTGGTAGACGTAATTTTGCAGTACCAATTAACACCTGCGAATAAAAGAATGACAACATGTATTACACATCAGTTTGTGTTCAAAATGTGGGATACAAGTTAGGACCCCTTGCATTATTAATTCCATTTAACTTGTAGATTAAAGACCAAAGTTATTCATGAATATTATACACGAAATTTATATCGGAACATGCGTCTTTAACAATCATTGTAAGTGTATCATAACCTGTTGACTTCACATCAAGTCATTGTTCAGTTTAAAAAAAATGTTGTAGGTTTGGATATTTGCCCTTATGGATGATCCTATCATAGACGCCATCTGCGAAAAACTAAGACAAAAGACATACATCAAAGGGAGCAAAATTTTATATCGAGGGGGTCTTATTGAGAAGATGACTTTTGTCGTGCGTGGGAAAATGGAGAGCATTGTAGAGAATGGGACTACGGATCCTTTATCTGAAGGTGATATTTGCGGCGAGGAGCTTCTCACTTGGTGTCTTGAGCATTCTTCCGTGAACAAAGGTATGAGTTGGATTAATAGCACCGATACAGGTGTCTTGTTTTGCCTGCAATTGTCTGCAAGTAAATGAACTGAACATCCAATAACACTGTTGTAATACAGGTGTCTTGTTTTGCCTGCAATTGTCTGCAAGTAAATGAACTGAATATCCAATAACACTGTTGTTGTTGTTGTGTGTTTTTTTAATATATATATATATATATATATCTATATATCATATGTAGATTCGAAAACGATCAGGATTCCAGCAAAGAGATTGCTAAGCAATAGGACAGTGGTGTGTCTGACGAATGTAGAAGCATTTTCACTCCGAGCCGCTGACCTTGAAGAGGTGACCAGCCTTTATTCGAGATTATTGCGAAACCCACGTGTTCAAGGAGCCATAAGGTGTTTTCTTGTTACATATAAAAACATGAGCTAAGTTTTTATTTCATCCAGTTCCAGTTTTACGTACTGAAATATTATCAAAGTACATGAATTAATTCAGATTGGTTTTTATCTGCTATTTTAATTATTGGGGAAGCTTGCCACCATGTCTAATGCTTGGTTTGGAAAACACTTTTTCAATCCAACAAAATATGAATAATGACGCATGAAGTTTGTCATAAATTTATGTCGATGTAAGATGTGTGTGTCCCTTTGCCTGAAAATGATTGCATATTCTTCATTGCAGGTATGAATCGCCTTACTGGAGAAATCTTGCAGCATCATGCATTCAAGTAGCATGGAGATACAGGAGAAAACGCTTGAGTCGCGTGGATACCTCTCAATCCGACCAATCACCAAGCAAGTAGGCTTGAATATTTTTGCTTTGTTTATAGTATAATACAATCCATGTACATTTGTGACAAACAGATGAAGCTAAAGAATTTTTCTTCATATCGACGTAGTGAGTTCCCCTTAGCTCATATAGTGAAATGAAAGTTACTACCACGTTATAGAAATGTACTATATATATATATACACATATATATATGGTGAGCAAACATGATAAATTAGATTACTAACCTCAATTAGTTGTATAAATTCTTCATCTGAACTTTCTTCTTCTTCTCTTCTTCTTCTTCTTCTTGATCATGCACTTTGATCATTTTGTTATGTTAACTTAAAGATTTAGTAATCGATTCATATCAATCGCATCCTTATGCTTACAAGAGTCTTTCTGTACTCTGCACATTTACCCACTCATCTATCTCAATTTTCACTTTTATGAAGGATTAAGATGAAGATAGAGATGCCACTCAATGAAAAAGTATCATGATACACACACCCATATATATATGATTCTACTTCCATCCATTTGGATGGAAGATTCATCCAAAGTATTAAGTGTGGTTAGATCCAATAATCTTAGATTATTTAGTGTTAGGTGTTCTAGGTGGCTTTATTAGAATTCTAGGATGGAAGTTTCATCCAAAGTATTAAGTGTGGTTAGATACAATAATCTAGTTTATTTAGCGTTAGGTGTTCGAGGTGGCTTTATTAGAATTCTAGCTTATTTTAACTAATTGTTTCTCCTCTCACTTGGCATTGGTAGTTGACCTGGGCAAGTGGCAAATATAAACATGTTGGGGGTATTGGTGGCAATTAAAATGCATGGAATGCTAGGCAGAAACAACCACGTAACCCAGTGATATTGAAATGTAACTTTTATTGTTGTGATAGTAACTTTTGTTATCCTCTAGAAAAATAATTTTTTTATACTGTTTAAGTCTGGGTATTCTTGTCAATCAACATGTAGGGATAGATGGTGGGAAGGCCTACGTAGCCCAGTGATGTTAAAACATAACTTTCGTTGCCATCATATGTAACTTTTGCTGTCCCCTTACATCAATAGTAAAAAATTATTACTTTTTTGTGCTGTTTATGTGGAGAGTGATTGTTGTCCAATGTTAGACTTGAGTAATAATAAAAATGCAGCACATTGCACACAAATTGCAATGGTGAAGCAACATTTTTTTTTTTTGGTCACAAAAGATGGAGGATTTTTTTTCTTCTAAGCCGTCATTGTTCTTTTTTTTTTTTTCCTTTGTTTGTGGATGACATGAGACAAGTTGAGGGAGCAATAAGACCGACGATACATCTAATAAAGATTGTCATCATGAAGAGATTAAAGTCAGAGAAGTAGTCATACTATTGGTAGTTGTAGAAGCGATTGTCCGTCATAGAGTGACTAAGAGGCTTGTAAACACTCTCACCTTCATCCATCCGGTTGTTGTGTACCGATGTATTTAGTGTTTCTTGTTGGCTAGCCGGTGCGGTAGGTTGGGATCTTTGAATTGATGGGCTTAAGGCAAAGTTAATACTCTTAACCTTCCAATCTTTTTCAGGGCATGTGTAATGCCCTGGAATTTATTTAATGTTATTGTAATATAAATGATGAATTAGTGTGCCATAATTAATGTTTCAACATTAATTTGATTACTCGTTTTGTTAATTTGATGAATTTAAATGATTTCTTATTGTTTTAAAATGATGTTTTGAGTTTTAAAACACAACAATTTGTAAAATGTTAAAAATATTCCGTTTTACAAAACCGTGGGTGGCATTTGATTTTCGTACAGTAAAACCGCTCACAAATTTCCTCTATTTATTTCCTTTTTCCCTTCCTCTCTCCTCACTCTCCTTGATCTCACTCTCTCTTCTCTCTCTCTCTCTCATCCGAGACTCTTGTTCTCTCTCAAACTCTCTCTAATTTTTGAATCAAATTCGAATCCAAGCTTCGGGCTAGCAAGGAGGAAGCTCGGGAACGTGATTTGGCAACCGAGAACGCGGATTGAAGCTTTGATTTGAGGTTAGTTTTGAAATTTCTAAACTTTTTCTAAAATTTTCAATTTTGTGCATTTTTGACATCTAGGTTTGCTTGAGCTTAGAAAACCTTTGATTTGAGTTAAATGAACTTAGAACAACTAGATTCTAAGCTTAGATTGAAGAAAAACGGATTGGATTTAAGATTTTTTATTTTTCTCCATATTTTCTCAATTTCGGATGTTTGAGATTTTTGGGTCTAAATCTTGTTTAAATGAGTCCAAATGTGTTCTAGTATGTTTTTTTATCAAGTATGATTGTTTTCTATGCCTCGGATTTGAGAAAAACAGGTTAGAATCAAGATTTGTGTTTTGGGGATCGAGGAACCCGTGGCTGGATTTCTGGGTTTTCCCAGTTTGGCAGGCCGGATCACGTGTTCGGCAGGCCGGAACAGGGATCGGTAGGCCGGTGTTCTTCCGTCCGGCAGGCCGAACCTGGGGAATGACCGGCCGACCGGACTTGGTTTCCGGCAGGCCGAACTGTGCAGTTCGACCGGCTGAAGCAAGGAGTTTGGCAGGCCGGCCGAGCATGGAGAATTTTGTGATTTTTCACCCGTTTTTACTATTTTGAACCCCAATTTAAATTCCAACCTTATAGAATGATTTTAAAGATATAAATGGCACACTAGAACATCATGAAATGGTTTAATAACATAGAATGTCTCGAACTAGATATTGATCGACTTAGTAGGTATCTAGGATCGTTCGTGGTTTCGCGGAGCTACCGTATAGCGGACCGGGATTACGGTGTGGGGTACCAGCACGAGTATTGAGGTAGGACTTCTACCCCATTCTTTGGTAGCCTAGTTTTAAAATGATTTGGCTTTGAAAAGGATTTCTATTAAAATGTTTTCAACGGTTGTTTAAAAATGAATTTATCGGTTATATTTTAATATACCGTGAACTAAAATAGACTTCATAATAAATGTAAATGATAACACTCGGTAATTAGGTTTTGAATGATGATGATAATAAACATATAGGCATCATGCCATATCAGAGATCGGGTCGTGTAGCGATCGATCTTGGGGGCAGGTCCCGAAACCCAGCTGGGCCACTACGGTGGTTATATTATTATGGTTTGCCTAGGAAAAGAAAATGATATTTCTGGTTGTCAAAGTAAACTATTCTGGGTAAGGACGGTTTTATTCAAATTTATTTATTTATTTATTCAAGGTTTCTTTTAAATAATCCCCGATTAGTGAAATGTTTCTTTAAATCAAATTATTTTATAAAAATATAGTCCTACTGAGCCTTTCGCTCACGTTTTATTTGTTTTAAATTTTCCCCCTTTCTAGGTGGTTTTCCATTTAGGTTTGGAGAGGACTCAACGGACAGGATCTAGGAGCAATAGAGGGACTAGTAAATTTATTTGTATTATTTAAATCAAGGTATGTAAGATTTTAACTTTATTTGTACTTGGACTGTGATTGTATTTATGATATTGTTAGTACTGTGTGTGTGCACAAGTTGTAGGTCTGTGGGACCCATACTAGCTATGTTTACTCTTAAATATTAATTTTTCATGCTATGGCTTTTTTAAAATTTTCACATTTTATATTTAACTCAAACCCTTAAACTCTTGATTTTAATTAAATTCTCCTTTAATTAATTTAAATAATCCGCTACGTCACCTCCCGTACTCCGGGGCGTGACAGAATGGTATCAGAGCTTAAGGTTATGAACCTTGGGAATTGTGCACACATAGGTTTGACAATGAAATACCTATGATAGTCCAAATTTTGTTTTCAGAAGTGAGAGAATGGTACCTAGACGTCGTTCGACAGCTGACGTCGAGTTCGGAAATGATGAGGGCATGATGAGGTCTATGTTTGCGGCTTTCCGGCAGATGGCAGCCAGGGCTAGATCGGAAGATTCTAATGTTGGTAGTCGGCATGCGTGTTTTAAGGAATTTCGACTTGCGTCTATTCTGACTTTTGATGGCAATGGGGATCCGCAGTTAGCAGAGTATTGGCTAGATTCGGTTTTGAAGCACTTGGATACCCTTGGTGTGCCTGATGAGTATCGTGTGGAGTTTGCTGCTTATAAGCTCGAGGGTGGCGCTAACACTTGGTGGAAACAAGCTAAGCGTTTGGAGCGCGGTGGTGATATCAGTTGGGACAGGTTCGAGGAGCTGTTCTATGATCGATATTTTCCGCAAGGGTATAGAGATCAGAAGGCAGTTGAGTTCTACAGGTTGCAGTAGGGTGAGTTGTTAGTTCGGGAATATGATGCAAAGTTTAATGAGTTGGCTAGGTTTGCTCCATCGACTGTGGCATCGGAGCGTGAAAAGTGTATTAAGTTTCAGGAAGGGCTCAAGGCTCCCATTCGACGACAGTTGGTTGCTTTGCGGCTTAGGAGTTTTGGAGAGCTTGTGTCGTCGGCGATATCTGTGGAAAATGATTATACACAGTATTGTGAGGACCGAGCCAAGGCTTTAGGAGGATCACAGAGGAGCGGCAGGAAGAGCACCAGTAGCCGTCCGACTCCGGGGAAGAGCAAGCAAGGTGGCGCAAACAGTGGTAGCAGCAGTTCGTCTGGTAGCGCGCGCAGCAATCCCTACAGCTTCCATTGTCATTTCTGTCAGCAACCCGGACACATCAAGAGGAATTGCCCAATCAGGAGTGCTCGCCTTGGATCTCAGATCGGGGAGGATGCCAGTCGTCAGTCTCAGCCTCAGACCCTACCTCCGCCTCAGCAGTACCCGCAGTTGCAGTATCCCCAGTTCTCTCCTCAGCAGTTCTCATATCCGGCACGAGGGCAGCAGCCGCAACATTTCCAGCACAGTGTCCCTTAGTATCGAGCGCCGAGTATAGCTAGCGTGCAGTCGTCTCCTTCTCAGCAGCAGCGGCAGAATAATCTAGGACCCAGCAATGTTGGTAGAGGAAAAGGGAAGGCGTCAGTGCAGGTTTATGCAATGGCATCTGGAGGTTCAGATTCTCAGACTGGTAATGCGGTTGTGGATGGTACGATCTTGGTTTCTAGATCTTTAGCTCGCGTTTTATTTGATAGCGGTGCCTCTCATTCTCTCATTTCGAGTTCTTTTGTACATGCCTTGGGATTAGAGATAGAAGAGTTTAATGAACCCCTAGTTATAACTTCTCCCTTGGGACGGGTTTGTGTAAATTGTATATGTAAAGCTTGTAAAATAAAGATTGGGGATGAGACTTTGAAAAGTGATTTGATTATACTCCCCATGAGCTCCTATGATGTAATCCTAGGGATGGACTGGTTGTCCAGATACAGTGTAGTTGTAGACTGTCAGCTTAAAAAAGTGACCCTAGTATCTGATAGGGGGACGATGATCACTTACCAGGGTGGTGGTGATTGGTTAATGAGTGAGCGTCTCATGAAGTCGTGTCTAGGAGGGCGAAGGAATCTAGGTTGTGCTTTTCTTGCCAATCTAGATTTCGAGCCCTATGCTTTGAGAGGCAGTGTAGTGATTCCGGTGGTTGATGAGTTCAAGGATGTCTTCCCCGACGAGTTGCCAGGGTTACCACCGCATCGGGAAATCGAGTTTAGTATCGAGTTGTTTCCAGGGACAGCACCGATTTCTATGGCACCTTATCGGATGGCGCCGGTGGAAATGAAAGAATTGAGGAAGCAACTTCAAGAGCTTGCTGATAAAGGGTATATTCGAAATAGCACATCTCCGTGGGGAGCACCAGTTTTGTTTGCTAAGAAGCATGATGGGACTCTCAGGTTGTGTGTGGATTATCGGCAGCTGAATCGTGTCACGGTAAAGAACAAGTATCCCTTGCCTAGGATTGATGAGTTGTTTGATCAGTTGGGAGGTTCACGGTACGTCTCGAAGATTGATTTGCGGTCAGGTTATCATCAGCTCAGGATTAAGGAAGAGGATATTCCTAAGACAGCTTTTAGGACTCGGTATGGGCATTTTGAGTTCCTGGTTATGTCGTTTGGGTTGACGAATGCTCCGGCAGCTTTTATGGATTTGATGAACAAGATATTTAGGCCGTATCTCGATCCGTTCATGATCGTGTTCATCGATGATATTCTTGTGTATTCTAAGACTTGGGAGGAGCATGAGCAGCATCTGCGGATCGTGCTTCAGACTCTGCGGGAGCACCGGTTGTATGCTAAGAGGAAAAAGTGCGAGTTTTGGTTGACTGAGGTCAAGTTTCTGGGTCATGTCATCTCGGAGCATGGTATTTCCTGTGGATCCATCCAAGATTGAAGCCATAGTGGATTGGGAACGACCAATGAATGTAGTAGAGATTCACAGCTTCTTAGGTCTTGTTGGTTATTACAGGAAATTTGTAAAGGATTTTTCGAAGATTGTAGCTCCGTTGACGAGATTGATCAAGAAAAATGTCAGGTTTGAGTGGAACGAAGATTGTGAGCTTGCTTTTTAGGAATTGAAGAACCGGTTGACTTCAGCTCCAGTGTTAGTTATTCCCTGTAGTGACGAGCCGTATGAGGTTTATGCGGATGCTTCAGGGCACGGACTTGGATGCGTGTTGATGCAGCATGGACGCGTGGTTGCGTACGGATCGAGACAGCTACGACCTCACGAGCGGAATTATCCTACTCACGATCTAGAGCTCGCGGCGGTGATTCACGCGCTGAAGATTTGGAGGTGTTACTTGTATGGAAAGTCGTTTCAGGTCTTCTCCGATCACAAAAGTTTGAGGTATTTGTTCACTCAGAGGGATCTTAATCTGTGGCAGCGTAGATGGATAGAGTATATGGAGGACTATGATTTTGCGTTGCAGTATTATCCTGGGAAAGCTAATGTGGTCACGGACGCGCTTAGCAGGAAGTCTTCAGGGATTCTCGCTTGTTTGGCTTTTGAGGACTGGAGCAGGGATGCGACAGTGAGCGAGTATAGGCTACGGTATCATGAAGACTATGATCGAGTTTCGGTATATCATGTGGAGACGACCCTAGCTCTTGTTCGGATGATGAAGCAAAGACAGTAGCAGGATCAGCATTTGCAGGGGATTTGGTCGCGGATTCAGAACGGGGAGCAGTTTAAAGAATGGAGCGTGCATGCAGATGGATTGTTGTACTTCCGGGAGTGTCTTGCAGTTCCAGCTATCGCCGAAGTGACGAAAGCCGTTTTGGACGAAGCTCATAGGTCTCAGTTCGCTATTCATCCGGGGAGCACAAAGATGTATCGCGATTTGAAGAGGCAGTATTGGTGGAGAGGCATGAAGAAAGATGTTCGAGAGTATGTGGCCAAGTGCACGACGTGTCTTCAGGTGAAAGCCGAGCATCAGAAGCCTGCAGGTCAGCTTCAGCCGCTTCCTATTCCAGGGTGGAAATGGGAGCATGTGACGATGGATTTTCTCACAGGTTTGCCGAGGACGGAGCAGCGGCATGATGCAGTTTGGGTCGTGGTCGACATGTTGACGAAATCGATGCATTTCATTCCGTTTAGGTCGACGTATTCAAGGAAGGTTCTCGGGGATTTGTATCTGCAGAACATTGTGAGGTTGCATGGAGTTCCTTTGTCCATCACTTCTGATCGAGACACCAGGTTTAATGCTAAGTACTGGAGGAGTTTTCAGGAGGCTTTGGGTACGGATTTGAACTTCAGTACAGCGTTTCATCCTCAGACTGATGGGCAGTCTGAGCGGGTTATTCAGATTCTCGAGGATATGTTGCATGCCTGTGCGTTGGACTTCGGCGGAAATTGGAAGCAATGTTTGCATCTGGCGAAGTTCGCATACAACAATAGCTATCAGGCGAGTATTGGTATGGCGTCGTTTGAGGCATTGTATGGGCGACCATGTCGGTCACCTGTGTGTTGGGCTGAGTCGGAAGATAGGGTTATTCTTGGGCCGGATGAAATCCGTGATAGCAACGAGAAAGTCGCGGTAATCGAGATCGATTGAGGGCAGCTCAGAGTCGACAAAAGAGTTACGCGGATAGGAGACGTAGACCCTTAGAGTTCGCGGTTGGAGATTTCGTTCTCTTGAGGGTATCGCCTCGTAAGGGAACTATGCGGTTCGGAGTGAGTGGGAAGCTCGCGCCGAGGTATATTGGGCCGTTCGAGATCACTTAGCGTGTTGGTGTGGCTACTTATCGGCTTGATCTTCCGCCCGAACTTTCTCATGTTCACGATGTGTTTCATGTGTCGATGCTTAGGAAGTGTCCGCCTGAGCAGGGTAAGGTAGTTTCATTTCGCGATGTGCAGGTTAAGGAAGATACGACGTACGAAGAAGTGCCGGTTCAGATCATCGACCGGAAAGTAATTAGTTTGCGTCGTCGTGAGATACTGTTGGTAAAGGTCGTGTGGCAGCATCACGGGGTTGATGAAGCCACCTGGGAACTAGAGTCGAGTATGCAGAAATTGTATCCGCATTTGTTTTGTTTCTGAAATGAGATGTAAATTTCGAGGGCGAAATTTCTTTTAGGAGTGGAGAGTTGTAACGCCCTGGAATTTATTTAATGTTATTGTAATATAAATGATGAATTAGTGTGCCATAATTAATGTTTCAACATTAATTTGATTACTTGTTTTGTTAATTTGATGAATTTAAATGATTTCTTATTGTTTTAAAATGATGTTTTGAGTTTTAAAACACAACAATTTGTAAAATGTTAAAAATATTCCGTTTTACAAAACCGTGGGTGGCATTTGGTTTTCGTACAGTAAAATCGCCCACAAATTTCCTCTATTTATTTCCTTTTTCCCCTCCTCTCTCCTCACTCTCCCTGATCTCACTCTCTCTTCTCTCTCTCTCTCTCTCTCGCCCGAGACTCTCTTGTTCTCTCTCAAATGCTCTCTCTAATTTTTGAATCAAATTCGAATCCAAGCTTCGGGCTAGCAAGGAGGAAGCTCGGGAACGTGATTTGGCAACCGAGAACGCGGATTGAAGCTTTGATTCGAGGTTAGTTTTGAAATTTCTAAACTTTTTCTAAAATTTTCAATTTTGTGCATTTTTGAAATCTAGGTTTGCTTGAGTTTAGAAAACCTTTGATTTGAGTTAAATGAACTTAGAACAACTAGATTCTAAGCTTAGATTGAAGAAAAACGGATTGGATTCAAGATTTTTCATTTTTCTCCATATTTTCTCAATTTCGGATGTTTGAGATTTTTGGGTCTAAATTTTGTTTAAATGAGTCCAAATGTGTTCTAGTATGTTTTTCTATCAAGTATGATTGTTTTCTATGCCTCGGATTTGAGAAAAACAGGTTAGAATCAAGATTTGTGTTTTGGGGATCGAGGAACCTGTGGCTGGATTTCTGGGTTTTCCTAGTTCGGCAAGCCGAATCACGTGTTCGGTAGGCCGAAACAGGGATCGGCAGGCCGAACCTGGGGAATGACCGGCTGACCGGACTTCGTTTCCGGCAGGCCGAACTGTGCAGTTCGGCCGGCCGAAGCAGGGAGTCTGGCAGGCTGACCGAGCATGGAGAATTTTGTGATTTTTCACCCGTTTTCACTGTTTTGAACCCCGATTTAAATTCCAACCTTATAGAATGATTTTAAAGATATAAATGGCACACTAGGACATCATGAAATGGTTTAGTAACATAGAATGTCTCGAACTAGATATTGATCGACTTAGTGTGTATCTAGGATCGTTCGTGGTTCCGCGGAGCTAACGTCTAGCGGACCGGGATTACGGTGTGGGGCACCGGCACGAGTATTGAGGTAGGACTTCTACCCCATTCTTTGGTAGCCTAGTTTCAAAATGATTTGGCTTTGAAAAGGATTTCTATTAAAATGTTTTCAATGGTTGTTTAAAAATGAATTTATCGGTTATATTTTAATATTCCGTGAACTGAAATGGACTTCATAATAAATGTAAATGATAACACTCGGTAATTGGGCTTTGAATGATGATGATAATAAACATATAGGCAGGATGCCATATCAAAGATCGGGTCGTGTAGCGATCGACCTTGGGGGTAGGTCCCGAAACCCAGCTGGGCCACTATGGTGGTGATATTATTATGGTTTGCCTAGGAAAAGAAAAATGATATTTCTGGTTGTCAGAGTCAATTGTTCTGGGTAAGGACGGTTTTATTCAAATTTATTTATTTATCTATTCAAGGTTTCTTTTAAATAATCCCTGAATAGTGAAATATTTCTTTAAATCAAATTATTTTATAAAAATATAGTCCTACTGAGCCTTTCGCTCACGTTTTATTTGTTTTAAATTTCCCCCCCTTCTAGGTGGTTTTCCATTTAGGTTTGGAGAGGACTCAACGGACAGGACCTAGGAGCAATAGAGAGACTAGTAAATTTATTTGTATTATTTAAATCAAGGCATGTAAGATTTTAACTTTATTTGTACTTGGACTGTGATTGTATTTATGATATTGTCAGTACCATGTGTGTGCACAAGTTGTGGGTCTGTGGGACCCATACTAGCTATGTTTACTCTTTAATATTATTATTCATGCTATGGCTTTCTTTAAATTTTCACATTTTATATTTAACTCAAACCCTTAAACTCTTGATTTTAATTAAATTCTCCTTTAATTAATTTAAATAATCCGCAACGTCACCTCTCGTACTCCGGGGCGTGACAACATGTTTGCTTATTGTGCACTTTCCCTTGCAATGATTGCATCTCTTAACAATTTGCAGGTTGTAATCCGCTTATTCTCGGGTTCTCTATTTGGCTAACAGTTTTCAGCGCCCTTATTTTGCACGACGATAGGGTCTCAATTTTTGTGCTTGAGCAGTCGTAGTATCTGCTTCACTTGCGTTGTTTGTCTCGATGCTAGCTCTATATTTTAGAAAAGGCTCTCAAATTTAGTGGTCAACCTTGAAATCTCCATCTTTGCCTCGGTGTAGAATTCTAGAACCTTGGTGGCATGAAGGACAACTTGTTCAAATATGTTGATATGGAGCCGTATCTAACCATTTGTCTAATCTCGTCAGACAATTCCATAAAAGGTCCCTCACCTTGATCGACTATGGATTTTACATTCAGCGTCTACCTATTCATGGAATTCCATACCTTGATGCATATTTTTTATTAGGCTTTTTTTTGGGAAATGAATTAGATATATTTATTCTAAGACTCGATTTATCTATGTAAGAAAACCAAATTTATTCTATACACAAGAATAAAAAAAAATAATGCAAGATTTAAGAAGCAATAATCAATAAGTAGACATAAATTAGTAAGAAATGGATAAAAAAAATGAGAAAAGTCAGATTTTAGAGACATCTAAAACTTTTGTTTATAAAAAGAGAAGACATATTGTGCAAAATACAAATACAAGGACGATTTTATAAATAAGAAGAGTTAAGGTCACTTTTATTTATTTTTCTTAAAAAAAGTAAACTTAGTGTTTTTAGTTTTGTTTTATTAATAATTGTTTGAGTCTTTTTTTTTAAACTACAATTGGGATTTTTTTTTTAATATTCTTTTTCCACTCATGAGTAATGTTTATTATCCATATATATAAGAGGTGATTGAATCATAGGTAACTACCTAGAACATTAATTGGCTTTTGATTATAAAAATTAAAGAAAAAAAAACCCAAATGATTGAAAGAAAATAGCTAGTGGGCTCTTAAAATTGGGGCTTTAAGCATCGACTTAAAATGCCTTATGGTTAATTCGATATTGGTTTGTGTGGAAATCCAGTTCTTGTCCCTATTCTTAGGGATCTTAATTGAAGAATATTTGTCTTTTAATGCAGATTATTCTAATTTTTGATTTTATAGTCAATCACCTGATTTAGCTCCCTAATCCTAGGAATTAGTTTTGATTCTACGCTGATGTAATTAGCTGATTTTTAGGCTGATGTAAATTAGCTGTTTCATAGGTCTAATCTCTATATAATGTACACTCCTCTCATTATTGAATTGAAGAAAATTACACATTTCTCAACCATTTTCTTCATGGTACCAGAGCCTGGTTGATATCTTCCATGGCCACTGAAATTCCTCCTTCCTCTTCTTCCACCTCTGATGTTATTCTTGTCCAGGAAATAGTTCCTTCTAGCAGCCACCCATTAACCGAAAATTCACCTATTACCTTGCATAAACTCACAGGCCAAAATTATATTCAATGGTCTCAGTTAGTTTTGATGTTTATATACGAAAAGGGAAAGGATGAATACATTTTCGGAGAGGTAGCCCCTCCAAAGAAGGAAGACCCTGGTTTCAGAAAATGGAATGCTGAAAATAACATTGTCATGTCATAGCTCATAAACTCCATGACCATTGACATTGGTGAGAATTTCATGTTTTATGAAACAGCAAGGGAGATATGGAATGCAACAAAGGAAACCTACTCTGACAAGGAGAATACGTCAGAAATTTTTGAGATTGAAGGAGCTCTACATGAATTGCATCAAGGTGATATCTCTGTCACCCAATACTTCAACGCTCTCATTCGGAGATGGCAACAACTTGATCGGTTTGAGTCCTACGATTGGACCTGCCCCACTGATGCAACGAAATACAAGGCAATCCTAGAAAAAAAGAGAACCTTCAAGTTCTTACTAGGGTTAGACAAAAGCCTTGATGAAGTCCATGGTCGAATCTTGGGAATGAAACCTCTTCCATCCATCCGAGAAGCCTTTTCTGAAGTCCGACGTGAAGAAAGCAGGAGAAAGGTAATGCTCGGCGCATCAACAATTGAAGCTTCAGCGCTAGCTGTGTACAAGAATCCGAACTTCAACCAAGACAGAAAGGAAAGGCCTAAATGTGAACACTGCAGAAAGATGGGACATACAAAAGACAAGTGCTGGGATCTTCATGGCAAACTACCAAATTACAAACCCAAACCTAGGAGTGGAAATAGCGCTGGCACTTCAACTGAGAATCAGTCCACCAAAACCGAAGGCAGCCCATTCACTAAGGAACAATTAGAGGCTCTTCAGACTATCCTAGCCCAAGCCAACCTGTCTCAAAACTCAATCATAGGAACCAGTTCTCTTGCACAGAAAGGTAATGCACTAAAAGTCATTACATTTCACAAAGAACAATCTAGTTCTTGGATTATTGACTCAGGCACCTCTGACCACATGACAGGAGATGCAAACTTACTTCAGAATTTTATTCCATGTTCACATACTATATCTGTCCAAATAGCTGATGGATCTCTATCAAAAGTTGCTCGCTTTGGATCAGTGCCTCTCACCAAAGAGATTGTTCTCGACTCTGTGCTTCTTGTGCCAAAACTTGATTGTAATCTTTTATCCATTAGCAAGCTAACTAAGGACCTAAAATATATTGCTAATTTTTCCTCTAAATCTTGCAAATTTCAGGACTTGGTTTTGGGGAGGATGATTGGCAATGCTGATGTATGTGACGGTCTCTACCTTCTCAAGAATAAAAGGAGTCATGAAGGGCTTCATCAACCAACCAATTGTGTCTCTAAAAGTATCGTGTCTACATCTGTCTCCAGTTTAAATAAAGATGATGCAATCATGTTATGGCATTTTCGTTTGGGTCACCCAAATTTCATTTATCTTTCAAAACTGTTCCCATCATTGTTTGTTAATAAAAATCCAAAATTGCTGAATTGTGAAGTCTGTCAATTTTCAAAGCATGTTCGAAATTCATATCCAATTTCTCCATACATATCATCTAGACCATTTGCAACTATTCATAGTGATGTGTGGGGTCCCTCAAGGGTAAAAAACATAACCGGATCACGATGGCTTGTTTTATTTGTTGATGATCATACTCGAGCTACTTTGGTATTTCTAATGAAAGATAAATCAAAAGTAGGACAAATATTCAAAAATTTTGCAAGAATGATCCAAACACAATTTAATTCAAAAATCCAAATCTTTAGAACAGATAATGCCAGGGAATACTTTGCATCACATCTTGGGAATTACCTCCTTGACTTAGGGATAGTTCATCAAAGTTCTTGTGTAGATACACCCCAACAAAATGGAATCGCTGAGAGAAAAAACCGTCATCTACTTGAAGTAGCTCGATCTCTCCTTTTCACATATAATGTGCCCAAGCATTTCTAGGGGGAAGCCGTGTTAACTGTAGCCTATCTTATTAACCGAATGCCTTCTAGAATATTGTCCTTTAAAACACCATGTGAAAAGCTCCTTGCGTCCTTTCCAACAACTCCTTTGATCTCAACAATTCCTATAAAAAATTTTGGGTGTTTAGCATTTGTACACATCTATCAAAACCATCAAAGTAAACTAGATCCAAAATCTAAAAAATGCATCTTTCTTGGTTATTCACAAACCCAAAAGGGTACAGATGTTTTTCCACTACAAAGGGACGATTCTACACCACTATGGATGTTACTTTTCATGAGGATCAACCATTTTTTCCAAAATCCACCATTTAGGGGGAGAATAACCAAAGTGAATGGCAAATTTGGGAAACAAGTTTGAGTCCCAACCGAGTCTTCCAAGTCAACCAAGTCTTTCGAGTCCATCTTCCTTCGAGTCAAACTCACCTTCCATTCCTCAGCCAGTCTTAGATAATTTAGTCCCAATACCAACATCAGGTGAAGTCCGATCAGAAACTCCTCTTATTCACGAAGAAGAAGAACTGAACACACAACAGCTGCAAAGTCAAGAATCTGAACCTAATACCGAAGCCCGAAATGAGCCAAGTAATAGTAATATTGTTTCTGAACCTGATGTTTCGATTAATGATCTTGGTTGGCCAATTGCTATACGGAAGGGGGTACGTTCATGCACTCAGCATCCTATATCTAAATATGTTTCTTATGCAAGTTTGTCCCCTAGTTTTTGGGCCTTTACTACTAATCTAGTAGCAGCTGAAATTCCCAAGGACATCCACGAAGCTTTGAAGCATCCAAAGTGTAAAGCTGTAGTTGAAGAAGAAGTTAAGGCCCTTGCAAAGAATGGCACATGGGAAATAATTAGCCTACCAAAGGATCGAAAAACGGTAGGATGTAAATGGATTTTCACCATCAAGTATCATGCAGATGGCAGTATAGATAGGTACAAAGCAAGACTTGTAGCAAAGGGATTCACACAATCCTATGGAATCGACTATTGAAAGACTTTTGCACCTGTAGCGAAGCTCAACACTGTTAGAGTTCTTCTGTCTATTGCTGCCAACCTTGACAGGCCATTATACCAACTTGATGTCAAGAATGCTTTCCTTAATGGCAACCTAGAGGAAGAGGTCTACATGGAGGTACCTCCTGGTCTAATGATAGAGAATCAACCAGAAGCAGTCTGTAAACTCAAGAAGTCTCTCTATGGACTCAAACAATCCCCAAGGGCTTGGTTTGACAGATTTACTCGTGCAATGAAGAAGTTTGGATATTACCAATGTCAATCAGATCACACTATGTTCCAAAGAAACACTCCCGAAGGAAAAAAGGTAATCTTTACAGTGTATGTTGATGACATTATAGTAACAGGAGATGACAGAAAGGAGATACAAGAGCTAAAGAAGTTCCTAGCAAAGGAATTCGAGATCAAAGACTTGGGGTTTCTAAGATACTTTCTTGGGATGGAAGTGGCTCGTACCAGCAAAGGTGTTTGTGTCACTAAACATAAATATATAATGGATCTCCTCAAGGAAACAAGAATACTAGGATGCAAACCTATCGATACACCTATGGACTCTGTAAAGAAGTTGGGAATTGGGCAAGAATGACCTCCAGTGGATAAAGGGAGATATTAACGTCTAGTTGGAAAGCTGATATTGCCTTTTCTGTGAGTGTTAGTTAATTTATGAACAATCCCAGAGAAGAACATCTTGAAGTCGTTCTTAGAATTATCATATATTTGAAAATGACTCCAGGAAAGGGACTCTTCTTCAAAAGAAACAATGAAAGAAGTGTCAAGGTTTTCACTGATGCAGATTGGGCAGGTTCACCAATTGATAGAAGATCAACCTCTGGATACTGCACGTATGTATGGGGAAACTTGGTAACTTGGAGGAGTAAAAAGCAGTCAGTTGTTGCTAGGAGTAGTGCTGAAGCAGAGTTTAGAGCTCTTGCACTTGGAATTTGTGAAGTTATGTGGATCCAACGACTACTTGCAGAACTAAACCTATCCAGAGAAGAACCACTGAAAGTGTTTTGTGATAATCAAGCAGCCATCGGTATTGCAAGGAATCCTGTCCACAATGATCGCACAAAACATATTGAGATTGATCGACATTTTATCAAAGAGAAGATTGAAACCAATGTCATCTCATTGTCCTACATACCTACTCGCCTTCGAATAAGCATACTTCAGAACATTATTCTAGCTTTCTGGTCTTTTCTTTCAACACATGTGCTGGACACCCCCATATACAGATTTGTCATATACTAGGTTTACGACCCTTCCATAACTCTAAGGGTGCTTTTAGAATAGACTTAGATTGAACCATGTTTAGAATATATACTTCAGTTTATAGTGCATATATCCAGAATGAAGTGGGTAATGATGAGCAGCTGTGCATGGATCTCACCATATGAAACAACGTCCGATTTCTTCTCTCTGCAACACCATTTTGTTGTGGTGTTCCAAGTGCGGTGAGTTGTGATAGAATACCATGTTCTATCAAATAGTTTTTGAACTCAGCATCAAGTTATTCTCTTCCTCAATCAAATCAAAGAGTTTTCACCAACTTTCATAATTGTTTTCAGCTTCTGCTTGGAATTATTTGAACTTTCCAAAAGTTTCAAATTTCCTTAGCATAATTTACATAATCCATACCTCGAACAATCGTCAATAAATGTGATGAAATATTCATAACCACCACGTGTTTGTACATTCAATGGACCGTAGTCATCTGAATGTATTAGCTCAAGTAGTTTCTTGGGCCTTTTGCCTTTTGTAGAGAAAGGCCTTTTAGTCATTTTACCTTCAAGATAAGATTCACAAACTGGTAGAAAACTAACTTTTAATTCTCTTAAAGGACCATCCTTTAGTAGTCTTAATTACATGACCTAATGTAAGGTGCCATAGGTATGTTTCATCATCAGAAGAAACCTTTTGCTTCTTAGGTTTTGGTTGTTCAACTTTGAATATTTCAGTATTAAGCAGTGATTTTTTGTTGGGCCTTAAAGTGTAAAGCCCATTTTCCAAACGTGCAGAACAAATATCCAAACAATTTCTAGAAATATTAGCATAACTACTATTAAAAGAAATATTAAACATTTGTTCAAACAACCTAGAAACCGAAATCAAATTTCTACTAGAGCTAGGAATGTAATAAACATTGTCCAACATTAAAAATTTATTTCTAAAATAAAGTTTAACGATTCCTATTGCTCTTGTAGAAACAACCGCTCATGTTCCCACTCTGATTGTTTGCTCCCTGTCGGCAAGCTCCCTTAAAGAACTAAGCGTCTACAAAGAAGAACAAACATGATTAGTTGCTCCTAAATCAACTATCCAAGGTGAAGTATCATCTTATCATCTTCAACTAAAAAAGCTTCCAAAATGAGTAAATCTAATTTACTGTAGTTCTTCTTTTCTTTGGGCCCCTGAAGATACTTCTTGTAATTTCTCTTCTAGTGCCCAACTACACCATAGTGGAAACATTTTCCTTTGGGCTTCCTTTACTTAGAGCTCTTTTTGTTGTTGTTGTTGCTCTTGTACTTCTTAGGTTGCCCTCCATTCTTAGACTTACCACTTCCTTCAATTATTTTCCTCTTCCTATTCTTTCGAGTAGAAGAGGAAGGTTGAGCTTCTATAACATTTGCCTCACCTTCTTTAGTCTTGTCTTTCAAAATAGACTCGAAGGGTTGCAACTCATTAAGCAACTCAGTCATGTTATATTTCATCTTGTTCATGAAATAGTTGATCTTAAACTAAAGGAATGCAAGTGTGAGGGTTTCTAAAATCATCCCCACATGTGTGGCCTCATCTATTACTACTCTGTCTACCTCGACCTCATACAGATAGTTAACCATGTTGAAAAAATGTTCTCTAACCGAAACCCCTGCCTTCATTTTGGCATTCATCGCAGCCTTAATGGCTTCATAACGTGCCTTTCCAAAAGGTTTGCCAAACATGTCTTGTAGAGATTACATTATCTCATAAGCAGTCTCCATGCTTTCGTGCTTCATCCTAAGCATGTCAGACATGCCAGCCAAAAAGAAGCAGCGGGCTTTGCTGTTTGCCTCGATCCAATGATCATATGCTTCTTGTATATTACAAGAGGCATTAGTAGCAGGTGATGGAGGACATTCCTCCGTCAGGACAAACTTTTAATTATCACAAATTAGTACAATATTCATGTTACTCTTCCACTTGACAAAATTATCTCCGGTTAATTTTTCATTTGAGAGAATAGTAACGATTGGATTAGACATTGTTGCTATAATAAATAAATAAATAGCATAAATTAAACGGTTGCATAAACATATTTTTTAGAATAGTAAACACGATGCATGATGCATTTGGAAAAGCACATAAAATATTTTACTTATTTCACGATTATTCAATTTTAATAAACAAAGTTCCACCGTAGAGTAGGTCAAATTATTTATGAATTGAATTGAGACATTCTCAATTAATAAATATATTCAAAATATCTCATATTTTCTATATTTATTAATAACTATTTATTTTGGTCAAAATATAATTAACAAATTAATTATATCCTTATAAGTGTTACCCACTATTTCAGATTATAATAACATAACTCAAAATTGCTACCTTAGGGTAGGTCAATTTTGAAATACATTATAAAATCCTATCTCTTGGAAGCCAACCTTGTTGTTGATTAAAATGGACACCCTCTATAGGGAGGATGGAATCAAAGCGTTATGAGGCGCCACCTAAATCTCACGGTGTTGTGCTAATAGTGAAGACCACAGGTTATATTGTCATATTACCTTTTTCCCACTTATTATTTTAAAATGATGTGTTTTATCTCATAAAACATCATATGTTTCATAATTCTAGTAAATAAAAATATTTTTTAATTATTAGGTATTATAATGTGTTAATAGAATTGCATCCTATTTGCACTTACAGAAATTACCAGATTTTCTAAAAATCTAGATTTGTTATGTATTATCTAAGCTACCCAACATTAAACAATTTAAAATTAGATAACTTAGAATTAATGTGAATTTTACCAAGTTTTAACTATTAAAACTAAATTCACATTATTTGGTTGATTGATAAATTAAAAAATCTATAAAACCAACCCAATTAATTTAATCCCATTAAATTAATTCTAACACATATTAAATCATTTTATAAACAACTTTATAAAAAAATGAATATGCAAGTTTATGCATGTCATGTTACAATGACTATAAGTGGGCACTTTCCTATATGACATGGTAAAATGCATAAACATGTTATCACAAACATCACATAAATTATAGCATGAAAATAAATAATTGATTTTTGACTGGGTCTTTTTGGATAACTAAATTACAATCTATAAAAAAATGAGATAAAAAAAATTACAAAGGTCTTCTTGTAATTAAACATAATTCCCAGTTCCAATTTTAATGGATTTCTTCTTGTAGGTTACCATGTAAAAACTGGTAGTTTACTTTTAAGTTTGAGAGGCCCAAGTTCATAACTAGGCGAGCAGTCCATTGGGTTTTTCAAGGAAACCCAGTGTACTTCTTCTTCATTTAGATCTACATGCGCAGCTACCTTTACCTTTTCCATGGGAGTGCAGTAGAGGAAAAAATAATTGCTCGCCATTGGAAGCTCCGAAACTGACTCCTTCGCCAGAGTTCTTAACCTTTGACTGCAGCTGCGTTTAGCCGAACCAACACCGAAGTCCTTGAAGGAAGTGACACGGTTCAAGCCGATGATAGAAAGCTGTTGTAGTCAGGGCCGAGGCGCGAAAAGCTTCAGGCCAATCACGAAGGCTGCAGGCCGAGTGGTGGTGGCGCTCCTAGCCGAGTCACCGTGCCTGCAAGCTAGAATATCCACAGCTCTTAAGTCCACTGCTGAGCCGTAACACCTCCATGACGGCAACCACACAATGCTCCTAGCCAAGAAGAAGCATCTCTTTACCATCACCGTTTTACGTGGGTTGTAGTATGAAATCATGAGTGCTCTTGTGCGTAATGGGTTTTATGTGCATGTGAAGCATATCATCAATGAAAAAAAAAAATTTTGACTGCACTATGTAATGTTTTTATTTATAGTTTTACGTAATGGTTTCATTTACAGTGAGTTACAATTCTAAAAAAAAAGTCCACGTGTACTGCGATATGCATACAATGAAAAGTAATGCCCATTTTTCAAAGAAAAAGAAAAAAAATTAAATGAAAATAACAACAATTAATTACAGAAAGCCTATGCCCCTTATGGCCTTACACAAATTTGATCTAATCAAAATAAAAATACCAATCCAAAAGGACCATATAATTAACGACCAAAATTCTATTCATAAAATAACCATTCATCACATGAACAAATAATTACAAAAATACAAAGTGTCCACAAACATACATCAAGAACATGAAATTATCAAAATAAAATCATTAATTAAAATTATATATGCTATAACCCGCTTTGATGTCATTTGTTAGAATTAAATAGGAAAAGCAACGGAAGGAACGGATCTTTGATAAACAAAATTTTTTTGAAAACTTTGTTCATTGGAAATAGCTATATAATTTTAATTACTAATAGAAAGTTTTGAGATTTTTTTACCAACCTTTTGAAAACTTATTAGGGTATTCTAGCTTTCCTCTCTAACACCACGATCTTTCAAGCCATGCCTCTACACCAATGGAAAGACGAGTGAGCGTCAAACTGCAAGAATAAATTTACTTTACACTTTTCTGGATTTGCTATGTACTCAACCTATGAGATAGTAGACCTTTTTCTTTTTTGAGAAAGAACTCTGAGTTTTTCTCTCTGAGTATTTTGTAAAAGTTATGCGAAAAATATTGATTGATTGATGAGATAACTATTATTTTTATCTTTTTATATATGAGCAGTTAGTTATTTTTAATTAATTTTAATTTATTTTAAATATGAAATAATCACCATATTAATATATGGGGAAGGGATATGCTCTTCATTCCTTATCTCTCTCTTCTCTTTTTTTTGTTTTTTATGAATCATTCACGTTAGACCACATACATGTATATATATATATACATATACGTTTATATATATATATATATATATATATGTTTACTGAAAACAAAAGCAACGAATCACTAAGTGTGATTCGCATATATTTATATATATATAATATAAATAAATCTAATATATATTTATATATTTAAATTTAAAAATAAATCATATTTATTTAAAAATAGATTTTAAATTAATTAATAATTAAATTTTGTGTCCAAGTTAGAAAGGACAAAATGTGGTCCCAGTGTTATACACAAAATTAAAATTATATTTAAATAATCTCATTATTCAAATATCATCAATTAATTAATTTAAAACATATTTACTTAATCTCAATAATTAAATATAATCAATTAATTAATTAACTAATATCAGCTAAACGTGACAACATTTATTACATTATATTATGTGTCATAGAGAACATTTTTCTGTATCACATTAATATCTTTAAGTGTGAAATAATTAATTCAGAATTTAATAATTTTAAATTAAATATGTATAATTCATTCTGTGCATTAAATCCAATACAATGTTACAGAGGTGGTATTAGGGACCTATGGACCTATAACCTATAACCTAAACTCCAATAAATTTGACAATTAATCAAACTCTTTAATTAATGTGCCAAATTTATTAGTTTTAGTGTTACTCCACTAAAAACCTGAAATTAAATCTTAAGATTATAGTAAAATTACTTAAAGAAAATTAACGAGTAGTCTATTAATATAATCATTACATATGAGTCAGTCCTCCATTAATAGTTCATAATAGGAGCTAGGTTCAATTTCCATTTACCTCTCTTATTACATCTTTATTCTTGAGTTCCAATAATTCTCTAATGAACAGTTAATTCATAATCTTATTATGAACGGGCGCTTTATTGTTCAAACTTTGAATTATTACTCAAGAGTGCTATTCCATATCTGTATAATATTATTTCTAGCCATTTATTACATTACGTTTCCAAGATACTAAGTTATGATCGTGTTTAGACAAATCTTATCATGCAAGTCAAAAAAAATAATATCATAAATAGGAGTCTAATAAATACTCAAAATTAAGGCTGTCAAATATATGATCATCATAGTGATAAATTTGAATACTCCATTTGTAACGGATGATTATTAGAGATTCATAATTTATCTAGTCTAATCCTATATAATCTCATTATATAAAGTAACTCCAATCAATGTTTCTACATTAATAGCCCGGATAAGACTATTTCATTATGAATGAAATTGAACCGTACTTGTAATATTTAATTAAAAATCCCAAACTTTAATTAATTATTACAGACTATTTAGATTATTATCTATAAATTTTATCCCTAAACATATAACACTTATATACTAAATTTATAATCACATAAATAATCATAGAATTTTCTTGATGTTTATAAAAGCATTCATAATACATATAAGCGACCATAATAATTATAAATAACACTTTATTTATTCATTAACAATATGTATAATGTCACAGCTTATAGAACACCAAACCCAATAATTAGGCCATATGTCTAACCTATTTTGACAAATTGCAGCTTTTTTGTTGTTCAACTTTCTTCATTTTGGCTCACTTTCTTAACTATATAATGACACGGATTTCACATAGACTACTCTTGCAGGGAGTACTATATATATAGCCAATCACTATATAACCTTTTCGGGGAAGTTCTATATATATATATACGCATATATATAAATTTTGCGAACAAGTTTTCTTTCAACTGCTTTGGCACCTTTTTTTTCTAAATTGACCTAAATTTGTTGGATTATTGTTTTTGATACAAGTTTAAAATAAATTCGGACAACACTAATGTATATAGTCATCATACTTGACTAAACTACGTTAATTGAGGTCAAGTTAAGACCAAGTTAACTTGGAGAAAAAAGAGTTTTCCATAGACGCATTTTCTAATCTAAACGAAAACGCTATGTATTAATCTACACATGCATGTGTACAAACACATTATGAGGAAAGGAAACATCAATCATGAGTCATATTCCAGTAGCAGATGCAATAAATCTCCTTAAATAGGTATTGGAAAAACGGACATAGCTATACCAAGAGCCTTTCTGTACCACTAATGCTTTGCGTGAGTCATTAAGTATGAGTAGCTGCAAATAAGCTACCTTATTTCAAGAGAGAGATAGACACGTTCGTCCACTTGTTTGTTAAAGACGTGGATCACTCTCGCATATTAATTCAAAATGGGCTCTACTTAATTAAGTGATATATTGATTATACAGAAAATTTAGTCAAAAATGTACAAATACTTTGATATTTTTGCAGAAATCTGACACCCAAATCGTTCCATGGAAAAATTATATACATTGTGATCTATAGACATGAGTCCACGTATAACTAGGTTTACTTGTTATGCACGCGCGATTACTTGTTAATATGCTGCAACTATATGCACGTGAGTGCGCACGCGCACATCCGCATGCATGTTGCCCCTAGTTTTGTTTCTTAAAATTAGGCTTGACATATACATTATTGGTTTAATAATCGAACCAATTAAATTTTTGTGATGGATTATTATAGATCATTTAGGACACATAAAGAGTTAATCCTTACGTAGACCATTAATGTAGAGTATGCTACAGCCAAAAATAAGAAATCAAAAACAATTAAAAGACCCGATACATGTTCCTTGCCTTCTTCAACTTAAGACATCTTGATTATTTCGTATAATTAAAAGGCTTGTCTCGCATTAAAAATCGTCTATCCGCAAAAGATGATGATAGGGCCCCGAAATCTACTCTTATATATATTGATTCGTTACTAGTATTTGCAGTAAATTTTCTCCTAGGATCTTCGTAATCATGCTAAGTCTCATATCATAATCACTTTTAAACTGTTAAAATATATGCAATTTGAAAAAAAATATATATACATATATATATAAGAAGAATACATATATATCAGCTTGTTTTCAATGTTTACGTTTCTAATGGTTATTTTTCAATCAGAGTATATCTTAAAAACAATTAATGATGTAGTGTAATAAGAAATTAATTTTATTAATTTTTATAAATTTTTTAATTAAGTACTATCTAATTAATTACAAGCCGTTGTATTTATATCACACGGTTAATAATAATATATTTATTATTGAAAACATAACAATTAACACCCACATATCTATAACAAAAAAGAGTGTTAATTTCCTATATGCAGAAATCTGTGCCCACTGTTAGCATCATCATCATCAAATGTTGTATATGATGCTTCAAAATTTCGTCATTTGGACCATTAGATCAAGATGGCAACTTTCAAATTCTAGCATTTACGTATAACGCTCATTAAATTTATACGTGTGTTTTTAACTGTGTGTGGTACATATGAATGAATGAACCAAAAGCGAACCAAATTAATGTCAAAAAATAAGGAAATCCCATTAACTAACTGAACAAAACCACTACCGATATATCAGAATTTCGGGCTGGCAGGCCCATGCAAATTTTAAGTTACGAAGCTGTCGTTGATATCGAACGGTGATTTATCAAATAAAAGACACCATGATAGATGACATTTAACCGGTAAAAGCAGTTGAGGTGTTATAAGACATTCGTATATCTGTAACTTGAATGGTTGAGGTGTAATAAGACTTCCTACTTTTTGTATGTCATAATGGTGTTTTGAAAAGGAGTAATAACATGATATTTATAATTTTCTCTGTAAAATCCAGAGGGATTTGATTGAAAACAAGATTCTCAATTTAGACCAAAGATGTGATGTTAGAAACTTGATGTATACGTAAAAGTTTAACTAACTAGTGGTCTAATTTGAAATTTTACTAGGTATGGGAACAAACTTCAAGTTTAGAAGCATCCCTGACACTTGAAAAAATAAATATAAAATAAGAAGAAGAAGAAGTTAAGCATCCTTTCTCTCTTCCTCTCCTCCCTTCTCCTCCCACTTTCTCTCTCTTCCCTCCCATGGCTGCCACCTCCCCTCTCACGTTGGGCCACCATTTGTGACAAGCCGAGGCCGTTAGAACATGGCCATCGAACCAGCGGTGAGGCTACTGGTGGAAGCCGGACATACAGCCAAAAAGCTGGAAATCCAAGATTTCAATTCCTCGTAACTTCCTCATTTGGGCACCAAATTACTGATTCTTGTCCCTACAAACTCATAACATCCAGAGCATAAAAAAACCACTATTCCTTTCGCCTCAACAATCAGCGAAAACCATTGCCAAGATAAATTGTCTCTCTAATTAGACACGGATGCCTATTATAGCTTTATCAGAAATAAAGTGTCTAAATTATTCTATAAACAATAGACTATATATTTAGACTATTAATCTTGAAATTACATCTTTCCACGTATAAACACGTTATATACACAATTTAAAGATCTAGTTCTAATAGTCATAAACCACGTGTTTTCTCAATATATAATTAATAATATGAAATGGAACATAAGTATCATTATTGCCAACAAAAATAATTGTACTATTATTCATTTAACCGCAAGTGTTATAAATATAAATAAAGTATTTATTTCTTGAAGTGTCAATCCTAACAATGTCTTGTATCCTGGAATCATTCATATAATTTGTTGCTTAAATGAAATTTTACTTTAAAAAAAGATGCATATATATACATATACATCTTTTGAACCACTGCCACACAAGACAAGGAGTTGCTTCTCGAAAGCCATATCCAGCAGGATCTGAAAAGTTCAAGGAGTACCTTCTGAACTTAAATATATATATATATAAAGCTTCGGAAAATGATGCTATGAAACCCTGTTTTATTATCTAAAAGAAGCAATACGACGGAAAAAAAACAGAATATTAGAAAGAAGGGGGTCCGATATTTAACATATGTATAACTAGTTTATCATAGTGTGTGGTTCTTGGGTAGTGTCGGCGACGCAATCAATATTTATAGCCCTACTCCCTTTTTGGGGGCACTTCTGCTTTCCTAAACATTATGCTCCCTATGTAGTAGCACTGCTGATGCTTTTTTTTTATTTCCACCATCTCAAAATCCCCACCTTCCACTCCACTGATTTACGGTTTTTTTTTTTCTTTTCTCTATTTATTATTAATATTTGTTTTTAAAGAATTCGGGTTGTGCATATGGCCTTAGATATAATAAAAGAATTTACGAAGACTCACTGCTGTAAAAAAACGCACCGTGTTGGTGCTCTGCTGTTTTTTTTCACCTTTTTACATTTATTTTTCAGATTTTCTAATATCGTGTGTGTGTGGGACCTTTTGAATAGGGGAGTTTGGTTTGTGTGAGATGATGAGACGGTGTGATCAGATCTAAACATGGGCCGAGAGCAGAGAACAAGGGAGTTTTCCTGCTTGGAGTTTGTTTTTCTAACTGTTGACTTGAGTATATGTAACACATTTTTTGGTCTTTGGAGGTCCTTCTAGGGCAAGTATGTTCTAAATCCTTAGATAAGTATGTTCTAAATCCTTAGATCTTTCATTTATTTATTTAACCATACTAAAAGAATGAATATATAACACTATTCACCCGGCAGTCTAAAACGCTTGCATTTTGATTTTTTTTTTTTTTTTGCTTTTCTTAATATTTTTTTTGACCTTTTTCTTCTTTTTTTTTTTTTTGTTTTTTAGAATGTATAAGATGTTCGAAACATCAATTTCAATCCACCAGTTACAAATGTAAGCAGTATAAATTGCTCAACAACTACAATAAAAGAAAAAAGTTGTTATAGTATAAAGCTTTCACATGCTATAGCTCTTAAACTTAAAACATATGTTTCAACCGATCTCCAAACGGAAGTTTAATGTGTCAACTATAAATCTTCTACTTGAATCTTTTTTTTTTCTTGTAGACCTCAACACTTTGATGCTTTACCTTATTTTCTTTCTTCTTACAAAAATTTAAAAAATAAAAACACTATTCGTCTATCATTGTTAGTGTTTTATTTCTTTTCCTTTCTTCATTTTGTGATTTTTTTTTCTTTTTTTAAGAGATTTTACTTTTGCTTTTCTTTTTTACTTTTTGGGTGCTTTACTGTACCCTCTATTTCTATTTGCAATTTTTTTTCTTCTTTTTTTAGTTTGTACTATTGTCCTTTATATTGGGTACTTTGTTTTTTTTTACTTTTTCAGCATATCACATTTTTTTCCTTTTTCTTTCTTTTTTCAACGCTCTACTTCTTTTCCTTCTTTTCTTTTTAATTCCATTTGTCTACCATAGTCTTACCCTAAATGTTCTCCCATCTTTTCCTTTTGGCAGGGGTGAATACAGAATCCGATGAATCCCCTTTAAGCCACCCAATGATATCTGAAATAATCCAAATCCGAATAGGAATCCTTTTTTTTTTTTTACTTTTCTTAATATTCGTTTTACCTTTTTCTTCTTTTTTTTGTTTTTTAGATGTATAAGATGTTCGAAACATCAATTTCAATCCACCAGTTACAAATGTAAGCAGTATAAATTGCTCAACAACTATTGTAAAAGAAAAAAGTTGCTATAGTATAAAGCTTCATATGCTATAGTTCTTAAACTTAAAACATATGTTTCAACTGATTTCCAAACGGAAGTTTAATGTGTCAACTATGAATCTTTTACTTGAATCTTTTTTTTTTTTTCTTGTAGACCTCAACACTTTGATGCTTTACCTTATTTTCTTTCTTCTTACAAAAATTTAAAAAATAAAAACACTATTCGTCTATCATTTTTAGTGTTTTATTTCTTTTCCTTTCTTCATTTTTTGATTTTTTTTCTTTTTTTTTTAGAGATTTTACTTTTTCTTTTCTTTTTTACTTTTTGGGTGCTTTACTGTACTCTCTATTTCTATTTGCAATTTCTTTTTTTTTTTTTAAGTTTCTACTATTGTCCTTTATATTGGGTACTTTGTTTTTTTTTACTTTTTCAGCATATCACATTTTTTTCTTTTTTCTTTCTTTTTTCAGCGCTTTACTTCTTTCCTCCTTTTCTTTTTAATTCCATTTGTCTACCATAGTCTTACCCTAAATGTTCTCCTATCTTTTCCTTTTGGCAGGGGTGAATACGAAATCCGATGAATCCTCTTTAAGCCACCCAATGAAATCTGAAATAATCCAAATCCGAATAGGAATCCTTTTTTTTTTGTTTTTCTTAATATTTGTTTTACCTTTTTCTTCTTTTTTTGTTTTTTAGAATGTATAAATTTGAAACATCCATTTCAATCCACCAGTTACAAATGTAAGCAATATAAATTGCTCAACAACTACAGTAAAAGAAAAAAGTTGCTATTGTATAAAGCTTTATATGCTATAGTTCTTAAACTTAAAACATATGTTTCAATTGATTTCCAAACGGAAGTTTAATGTGTCAACTATAAATCTTCTACTTGAATCTTTTTTTTTTTTCTTGTAGACCTCAACACTTTGATGCTTTACCTTATTTTCTTTCTTCTTACAAAAATTTAAAAAATAAAAACACTATTCGTCTATCATTGTTAGTGTTTTATTTCTTTTCCTTTCTTCATTTTTTGATTTTTTTTTCTTTTTTTTAGAGATTTTACTTTTTCTTTTCTTTTTTACTTTTTGGGTGCTTTACTATACTCTCTATTTCTATTTGCAATTTCTTTTTTCTTTTTTTTAGTTTCTACTATTGTCCTTTATATTGGGTACTTTGTTTTTTTTACTTTTTCAGCATATCACATTTTTTTCCTTTTTCTTTCTTTTTTCAACGCTTTACTTCTTTTCCTCCTTTTCTCTTTAATTCCATTTGTCTACCATAGTCTTACCCTAAATGTTCTCCCATCTTTTCCTTTTGGCAGGGGTGAATACGAAATCCGATGAATCCCCTTTAAGCTACCCAATGAAATCTGAAATAATCCAAATCCGAATAGGAATCCTTTTTTTTTTTTTTTTGCTTTTCTTAATATTTGTTTTACCTTTTTCTTCTTTTTTTTTTGTTTTTTAGAATCTATAAGATGTTCGAAACATCAATTTCAATCCACCAGTTACAAATGTAAGCAATATAAATTGCTCAACAACTACAGTAAAAGAAAAAAGTTGCTATTGTATAAAGCTTTATGTACTATAGTTCTTAAACTTAAAACATATGTTTCAACTGGTTTCCAAACAGAAGTTTAATGTGTCAACTATAAATCTTCTACTTGAATCTCTTTTTTTTTGTTTCTTGTAGACCTCAACACTTTGATGCTTTACCTTATTTTCTTTCTTCTTACAAAAATTTAAAAAATAAAAACACTATTCGTCTATCATTGTTAGTGTTTTATTTCTTTTCCTTTCTTCATTTTTTGATTTTTTTTCTTTTTTTTTAGAGATTTTACTCTTTCTTTTCTTTTTTACTTTTTGGGTGCTTTACTGTACTCTCTATTTCTATTTGCAATTTCTTTTTTTTTTTTAGTTTCTACTATTGTCCTTTATATTGGGTACTTTTTTTTTATTTTTTCAGTATATCACCTTTTTTCCCTTTTTCTTTCTTTTTCAGCGCTTTACTTCTTTTCCTCCTTTTCTTTTTAATTCCATTTGTCTACCATAGTCTTACCCTAAATGTTCTCCCATCTTTTCCTTTTGGTAGGGGTGAATACAGAATCCGATGAATCCCTTTTAAGCCACCCAATGAAATCTGAAATAATCCAAATCCAAATAGGAATTCCCATTAAGCCCCCCAATCCAATTTTTCATTAGGTGGGTTTAGATTGAGTTTTTCATAATCAGAGATAATCCAAACCCACACAATAATAAAATTATATAAAATATTTATTTTATATATATTGTAATTTTAATATAATCTTATATTTAAAAAAAACCTTTATTTATAGTAATATAGCTTATAAATACTTTTCTCTTTGATTTCATACTTTTCTTTTTTACTTTCTATTTTCTAATACACACTACATACTACACTTTACAATCCCTAGAAAAATAAAACAAATAATAAAATAATAAAAAAAAACTTCACCACTTTCCACTCCAGTATATTTACCCTGTTACTGTTTTGTTCACAATCCTACCTATCTATTTCTTCAATGTAAAGTCCAAAAACAGCCATCTCTCGTTTCGTTTGTTTCATAAAAAATGTTTGGAGTTGAAGATTGGAAATTGTGCAACATATTGGTTATGTTGATGTTTATTAACTAAAAAATATAATTTACTTTTGTAGTTTTTATTATGTTTTGATTGTTAGGTATGACTTATGTATCTGAACTTTATTAAAATATCGAGTATGTGATAAATTTTAGTTTTTACTTTATATATTTTTTACTTTGGTAAATTATTAGTTTGAATTTTTTTCCTTCTTTATAATACTCAGTTCGATCAACCCACGCAATCCACCCGAGCTTTAATTGGGTGGGTTACTTTTAAAGTTTGAAATCAACCCACCCGAACTTTGATTGGGTGGGTTGAAAAATCTCTAAAAGCTACTCAACCCACCCGATATTCATCCATACCTTTTGGTTCTTCTTTCATTTTCTTTCCATTTCAACTTTATTGATATCACTATATTCCAAGATTGACTTTCTCATCTGAATAATCTTCTTACTTGTGATCAATTATGGCTTACATTGCAATTAAATAGAATCACAACATAATAGCAATGAGTGTTTTAAAAAATAATTTGATAAAGAAAAAGCAATTTTGAACAAAAAAATCTCTTAAGAAATACATATTTTAAATTAAAAATAACATTATATCAACAGTCTAATTCTATTTTTGTCCGTTTTGAAAAATAACTTTTGATTTATTTGTTTCTTTCTTTTAATAGTTTATTGCTCGTAAAAACCTAAACATTATACCGTGTCATATTTTGTCTAAGCATAGACAATTAATCAATTAAAGAATCAAAATTGTACATTTCATAAATTGCAAAGTTATTAGACACAAATAGTGAATTTTGGAGATCACAAACAAAAGCATAGTTTTTTAGTTATTCGTATAATTTTTTCTTTTTAATCTCTAAATAAATTTTGTATTCTATTCATCATAGATATAAAAACTTCAATTACAACTCAATACGTACAAGGCACATACTTAAACTAGCATTACGGACAAATACACTTTAAATTTTAGTCATCCGCAAGTTGGATTCTGAATTTTTCGTTTTGACAATTGCAATCCAGCATATGATAATTGGTAAAAGTTGTGGTCTAATCAATAATTACCCGTAAAAGGACACAAATGCGAAAATTTAAAGGCATGGAAACCTAACAAGCCAACAATAACAAAGAGTTATTGAGGCGTATTTATGCAAAAATTCGATGTTATTTATTCTAACCATTAATAGATGCGCTTGATTGTAGGGCAACCGTCAAGGATTTTCAAATCCAGGTGTAAAAACTAAATGCTTAGTGGTCTAATTTTCCAACCAACAAAAAGTTGAGGTGATTTGTCCAGATTGTTAAAAAAAAAAAAAAAAAAAAAAAACCCTACTAGTATTGTGCAACTCTAGACAATTAGATGATGATCATCAACTTCTGTATATTGTATTCAATTTTTAAATTATACTACAGTTTTTTTTTTTTTTTTTGAGGGGACAGTTCTAAAATTTCTAGTGTAATCTCTAATAGTTAAAAATTGCACAATATTGGAAAGGTTTTTTTTTTTTTTGATCTATCACAAAGTCTTTGGTCTACTTTATTTTTTTTTTTCCTAATAGTTAAAAAGTGCACAATATTGGAAAGGTTTTTCTTTCTTTTTTTTTTTTGTAATCTACCACAAAGTTTTGGTTCCACTTTAATTTTATTTCCCTAAAATCTACGTATATTCTCTTTTTTATGAAGCTAAAAGTTTTTTTTTCCTTTTTTTTTTTTTTTGGTCAACGGCGGTACTTGAGCAAACTTTGTGAGAATCATACATCTGTTGCTTTATTAGAAAAACGTATAAAATTTTTGTACCGCAGAATGGGTTTTTTTCTAAACATTCAAGGATTGGCCTGTGATGCCCCATAAAGGGGATGAATCTGGGAGTTTTAGGTAAATAAGATGAAATAAACAAAGTAAATAAAAAAAAGTAAATAAATATACATGAAAAATAAATAAATATCATCAAAATAAATAATAACATTTGCGGTCATGTCACTGTCACGTGAATGGCACGAAGGTAAAACTAAGATCTTATTCTCATTCACCATCACGTCAATGCTTACCATGAAGGTGGCTAGGTATTTAAAATACAATATCAAGAATAATAATACAAAAATATTGAAAATCATCGTCTCTAAGATAAATTAAAAATATACAATTGATAGAGATGAAAAAGACATTAATACCGGGACAAGTCGTACAATACATGCATCATACTACAATTCTAAAGAAAATACCATATCTACTCATAGAGCTAGGTTTTGATCCTAGGTCCATCCTTCCTCTCCAAACCTAGAAGGGGGATTTTAAAACAGGAAAACGTGAGTAGAAGGCTTAGTAGAATAATTAGTTAAAAACAAGTTATCTTAAAATATCATTCACAAATTATATTTACTACAAGAAGTCTCAAAAATTATTCATAAAGATTGATAAATACTTACTTGAATAAATCTTGATAAAACATTACCGTACAGGTTTTGGAAATATGAAAGAAATATCAAAAATACAGTTCTTTGAAATCAAAGACATTATTTTCATCAATCATTCAAAAGGTCAAACATTTGGCCCAAACAGTTTAAAAAGGGCTGGCAAAGGAAGGGATAAAAATATATGTATATCCTATCTAATTTGAAATCTAATAACATAAGCTCCAAATAAAATCCAATGTATGCTCTATATAAGTTCAAGAGCTTAAAAACTGTATTTAAAGTCAGAAATCATATTTAACAAATATCCTTATGTTAATTTAATTATCAGTATGCCTTTTTTATTCAGAATAATCATAACCCAAAATCATAATCCTTTTTGAAACATTTCAGAATCATTAAACATTGAAAACTAAAGTAAAAATACAATTTTTCAAGTTCACAGTAGGCCTACCGAACATCCTGGTTTGACCTACCGAACTGCATAGTTTGGTCTTCCGAACATCCAGATCGGCCTGCTGAACTTTTCCCAAGTTCGGCCTGCCGACCTGATGAATCCAGCCTGCCGAACCTATGAATCTGGCCTACCGAAGATCAAGTTCGGCCTGTCGAACTGGCAAATCTGGGGACCCGAGACTTCGAGCTTCGACATCCCCGAACTCAAAATTCAAATTTAAAACCTGTTTTCTCAATCCCAAAGCATAAAAATCATGTAAAAAGCATAGAAAATCATTATAGAACAAGTTTAAACCATTTTGCTCAAATTTAAACTCAATTTCACCTTTGATTTGAAAATCAAAGAAAAATGTAAAAACTTGGTTAAGTCAATTTTAGCTCAAATTAAGTTTAGATTCGCTATAAAATAGTTTCTACAACTTGAATTGAACATTATCTGAGCTCAAGAAAGCTCGGATTCAATATTCAAAGAAAATTTTAAAAATTGAAATTTAAAACTTTGAAATTTTTTAAAAAAGAGGAAGCTAACCTTTAATGGTGTTTTTGGATAAAAACTTGATGATTGAACTTCAATCATTGCTCAAATCCACGAGAATGAAGCTTGAAATTGAAATTTTTTTGAGAGAAAGAAAGAGAGAGAGAGGGTTGTACGTGAAGGAAAGAAGAGAGAGAGAGTGATCGTGAAAATGAAAAAGGAAAGGGAAAAGAAAAAGAAAATAAAGGCCCAATGGCATTTTCGTAAACATGGAGAAAATGTGGGGTAAAATGTCATTTGGTATTTTAACACTAAAAATCAAATTTTAAATATAACAAATGCAATAAAATCTTAAATAACTGAAAATTAACATCAAAAATTCCACTAGCACACTTAATAATTAAATTTAACATAACTAACCTTATTTTAAAAATTCACGGGTGTTACATGTGTTGGGTTTGGTGCCCTAAAAGCTGTGACATTGTACATATTGTTAATAAATAAATAAAATGACATTTATTATTATTTTGGTTGATTATATGTATTATGAATACATTTATAAACATCAAGAAAATTCCATGATTATTTATGTGACTATAAATTTAGCATATAAGTGTTATTTGCTTGGGGATAAAATTTATAGATAATAATCTAAATAGTCCGTAATAATTAATTAAAGTTTGGGATCTTTAATTAAAAATTACAAGTACGGTCCAATCTCATCTAAAATGAAATAGTCATTATCCGGACTATTAATGTAGAGACATTGGGTTGGAGGTACTTTATATAATGAGATTATATAGGACTGGACCAGATAAATTATGAATCTCTAATAATCATCCGTTACAAATAGAGTATTCAAATTTATCACTATGATGATCATATATTTGACAGTCTTAATCCTGAGTATTTATTAGACTCCTATTTATTACATTATATTTTTTGACTTGCATGGTAAGATTTGTCTAAGCACAGATTATAACTTAGCATCTTGGAAACATAAAGTAATAAATGGCTGGGAATAATATTATACAGATATGGAATCCATTCCTTCCCTATGGAAGTTAGAAAAATAGTTCTCTTGAGTGATAATTCAAGGTTTGAACAGTAGAGCACTCGTTCATAATAAGATTATGAATTAATTGTTCATTAGAGAATTATTGGAACTCAAGGATAAATATGTAATAAGAGAGGTGAACGGAAATTGAACCTAGCTCTTATTATGAACTATTTATGGAGGACTGACTTATATGTAATGATTATATCAATGGACTACTAGTTAATTTTCTTTGAGTAATTTTACTATAATCTCAAGAGTTCAGTTTCAGGTTTTTAGTGGAGTAACACTGAAACTAATAAATTTGGCACATTAATTAAAGAGTTTGATTAAATGTCAAATTTATTGGAGCTTTGGTTATAGGTCCATAGGTCCCCAATACCACCTCTGTAACACTATATTGGATTTTGCATAGAATGAATTATACATGTTTAATTTAGAATTTTTGAATTCTGAATTAATTTTTCACACTTGAATTATTAACGTGACACAGAAAAATGTTCTCTGTGACACATAATGTAATGTGATAAATGTTATCACATTTAACTGAGCATTAGTTAATTAATTGATAATTGTTAAAATCTATTCTTAAATAAATGTGATTTATTTTTGAATTTAGATTTAGATATATATATATATGGTTTTGAACCAAATCCTTTTATATATATATAAGATTTTATAATATATTACTATATATATATATATATTAATATAATATTATAAAAAAAAAGAAGAAGGAAACGTAACTTGATGTTACGCTTCACGTTTCACTTTTTTTCCTTTATATATATGTACCGAATCTATGTGATTCGGTCAAAGTCAAAAAAAAAAAAAAAAAGGAAGTTTCTTTCTTTCACGGTGACTTAGACTTATATATACATATGTATGTGTGTGTGACCGAATCACATGTAGTGATTCGGGAAAGAAAAAAAAAAAGGAAAGGAAAAGAAAAGGGAAAGAAAAATTACTAATAGCTCAGTTATAAAAAAGAAGAGATAACAGTTATCTCACATAATTTTTAGAGAGAAAAAACTGAGAGTTTCTCTAAAGAAAAAGGTCTGCTATCTCATGTGTTGAGTACATAGCAGATTCAGAAAAGTGTGAGGAAAATTCATTCTTGCAGTTTGACGCCCACTCGTCTTTCCATTGGTGTGTAGGCCTGGTTTGGAAGATCGTGGTGTCAAAGAGGAAAGCTAGGATACCCTGATAGTCTTCAAAAGGTTAGTAAAAATTCCTAAAGCTTTCTGTAATTAAAATTATATATCTATTCCCGATGAACAAAGTTTTCAGAAAATTTTTGTTTGTCAACGATCCGTTCCTTCCGCTGCGTTTCATGTTTTAATTCCAACAACATGGCCAATGTTGCTATATAAAATAATTATTCATTATAATTTGTTCATACCAATTTGACAATAAAAAGTCTATTGTGTCCTAAGGCATCTTGGCAACTACATCTTACATGCATACAGTTCTCCTCTCTTCAACTAGCAAGCAATTCTCCTCCCTTCAACTAACAAGGTGCACGGGCGTCAGTTGAATCTTTTCTACTTCAACACTTGCCTTTACTAAGTGGAACATCCCTATTCTCTATCGAGAGTAATGCGTCTAGTACTTTCCCTCCCAATGGGATGGAACATGTGAGCTTTTTACAGGCCAATCAAATTTCTTTATTCACAGACCAATATTTGGACAAACAAGATGTTATTTGAGAATTAAAATTGATTTAAAATAAATTTATTTTAGTAATTCAAAAAAACAGTTTTTCAATCATATCATAATTTTTTAGTTTAATAGGTGAAATACATAATTATTACACAAAAATTATCTTAACCTTTTAAATAAATACTTTATGCACTAATGATATGCAAATTATCCCCTAAAATATACGTACTATCAAATATATTAGTGTTGTATGGAAACACATAACCCATTGTGCCAACCACAATCACTTTGCGCCACACTCAATACAAACTAGGTGCCGAGGCGTTTTTCGTATAGTACCGATGGACTAAAAAACAGGTAAACATACTACACTAACTTTAAGAATTTATGGAGCTAGTAAGGGGACAAAATGAACCTACATAATCGAAGCTCTGGTGATTAATACTCAATTTGATTAATCTATCAATCAATTAAATACACTCAGAGAATAGGCAAATATATTTATAAGGAAAAAATTATACAAACATGCTCTGTACTTGACATATACGATTTTCAAGTTACGGACCCTACACTTTAAATTTTCTTAATTAGAGCGAAGTAATAACTTCATTAAACCTGTCTAATTACAACTTTGTCTACGAGTTCCTTTAAAACACTAATACGTAACTTATATATGATCTAGTTATATAGGATTTGGGGTTTTATTTTATATCCAATGTCGAATATGTCTGAGTACTCGAGATTTGTGGGCCAATGTCGAATATGTTTGATTACTCAATCACCAAAGTTTCCAAATTAACACTTCATATGAGAATTGTTGGTTTGAAAAGTAATTGCAATGGCATTGGGTCTTAAAATTTTTCACGAAACACCAACAATCAGTGCATGTATTATATAAATCAATCAATATTATTCTTACCTATTTGGCAATAATCTAAGAAATCCTTCATAGCTTTGTCGATGTTTCGATCTTCCATACCATAACTCCTTTCCTTAAATCAACAAGCATGTGGCACTAGTATTCTCCTTGGCTATAGCTTCCTTCTTTAAAGGCAAGAGAGCATGATCCTTAGTGATGGAGGCCAAAAAGAATCTTTTTTAGATGAGGTTCTTAGAGGCTCATTTATACCATTAGGTCGGATAAAACAAATGGTTTTCTAAAAAGAATCTAGAGAAATGATATGAAAATGTGGTAAAGACATGGAACATATATAATAAAAATATTCATAAAACTTTTATAAAATATGCTATAGAGTATATTAATTTAACACTTAATAAACATATAAATAATTTGTGCATACCCAATTGAGGAGAAGAAAATGAAAAACTTCTTTCGGGAAAACATTCTCTAAACAAAACCATTATCTTCCTCACCTAGTCTTTTGCCTCAAACGGATGTACATGTAGGTGTAGAAGGAACTTTGGCTTTGAATGATTACTCACGTATTTTTCTCTCCCACTAATCTCAACACATCAGATTAAAGAAGGACTAGAAATAGAGGAACACTTCTTCTTTGTCTTTTCCCTCTCTGCATGCTTATTGCAAAGAGTCTCAATTGTGTAGAATAAATGAGATACCCAAGTAATTCCAGAAGCTTCTATTATTTTTCACATATTTAATTACAATAAAAGAAATAAATTTTCCTTTCCTTATTCTACATGTAGCACCACAAACAGAGAGATTTTCTATGCTTGTGTTGCCAATCACTAGCCAATAGAGCAAAAAATATTGCATGTTACTCAATTTAATTTGTTTTTAAATTTAAATTTTCAATTTTATATTAAATCACATTTATCAAAAATTAGAAAGTTCTAAATATGGAAACTTAGTGAACAAGCTATGAACTGCACAAGGAACCCTTCCTTGTTGCAGAATGTATCATACACAATGGGAGAGCTCCATGTGTGTCTTTCAAATTAATTATTATTTATTTATTATTAATGATAAATGAATTCATATCTAGTTTTATTTTGAGTGATATTTAATTTTAAATTTCATAATTCTAAATTAATTAATTGAACCAATAATTCAATTATCTAAATAGTGTTTACAAGGATGACAGTAGACTAATGGACACATAATTTTAGGCTCTAATAAAACCAATATATTAATTAAACTCTTTAATTAATATATTACTCTTTTATTAATTCCAATGTGAATCCACTAAAAACTTCAAATGGCACTCTTAAAATTATAGATATGATTATTCAAATTTTAGAGTCATCCATTTGATAGAGTCATTGCATATAAGTTGATCCTTTATAAATAATTCATAATTAGAGATAGGTAAAATCTGCTGACCTCTCGAATGCTTCTTTATTCTCAAGTGGAATTTATTCTCTAATAATTAATAACTTCATGAACTTAAACACAAATTGAATGCTCATATTTTCAAGGCTGAAAATCAATATTCAAGAGAATTATTTATCTACTTCCTGCTAGAAAATGAATGGATTATATTTTGTAATATTAATACTCCCTACTACTTATATCACTATGCTTCCAAAAAACAAGGAGTAGGATTAGATTTTAGAATCCAAACCAAATAAATTAAAAGACATAATTTCATAAATATGAGTTTTCTAATAACTCAAAATTAAATTGTATATATAACTATCAGTCAATGTGATTAGAACTTAGTATATCTACTAGCAGTTATTAGTTGTCCATATCATATTATGTCCCAATTCTACATAGTCTCATTATGTAGAATGCACTCATTTAATAACTCACTGTATTAGTACTTCTTTTCTTGATAAAAATAACCTGCATTAAAGATTCCACACCTTAATTGAATAATTAATTATATATTACTAAGCATTTCAACTATCATCCTTAAATATTATCCTCTTGTAAATAATACTTATTTATAATATTTAAGATCATATATATAATTATGGATTTTAGAGATATTCATAAAATATTGAAAATATATGTATACAGAAATAATGAAAAAATAATTTATTTATTAAATATGTCTTTTACAAAATATTATATGCTTTAAGTGATCTATCCTAACAACACATTTCATCTACCCATCAAGCAATTGGCACATGCCTAGCTGCTTGGGCATGTAGCAAAGGCTGTCATATGGCGTGTTCACGTTAGCTTTTAACTACATGATGCATGTTCTCCAATTACATTGCAGCATTTGTACAACCACGATTTAGTTTAGGAATAAAAATTGATTTATATTTATTTTGATACTTAAAATAAATACTTTTCTACACTTACAATCATTACTATTTATTTTAATAATTAAAATAAATAAATATTTCACATGTAACTGATTTTTTAATATTGTCACATAAACAAAACATGGCATGAAAGATTAGTATTGCAAGAAACCATGCAGTATCTATGGGCACCACATTCAATCCAAAAAAACTAAAGAACCTTTTCTATATGGTCCTGGGGAACTGAAAATAGTTGAGAAGATTATATTAATTCTAACCTAAATATGATCTTATTTTATAACTATTTTATTTGTTAATTAATACTTCTTTTTTACTATTAATTATAGGGCCAGATTATTGAAGAGAGGCAAACTTAAGTGTCACGTTTTGGATTTTGCTCTTCCACCCCTTCCGTTGATGAGGTTGCCATTCTTGAAAATATTTATGGGTCGCATAGGGGTCATCGAACCAGAGTGGGACCTAGGCCAAGTCAGAGATAGTGAGGTTTTAGTTTTTCTCTTTTGGATCACAATCCGAGTGTCAGCGCAATCAGTTACTTCCAAATGTGCAAAAGTGGCTTTTACAAATGTACACCAGCAACTTGGAAATTGTTGCTCAAATGAGGCAACTCAATCCAAGACTTAATGTTAAAATCCATTCACCCCTGAGAGTGTTATGCCTCCAACTGATGAAGAAGAGAAAGAAGATAATGAAAATGTAAACTTAGGGGATTAGACATTACGTATTTTATTAGAATTCTATTAACCTTTATTTACTGTTAGACCATGTATTGTGTGTTTTGTTTTGTCTTATGTTATTTTACCTTATTTATAGGATTTTTACAATTATTATTTCAGTCAAGTTATTTTAATTAAATTATAATTAATATATATTAATATTAAAATATAAATATAAATATTTTTAATAAAAGTTTTAAATTCAAATAAAAAGCTAATTTAAATTCATTATTTAATTGCAATTAATTAATAGTTTTTAATAAAAAAATAGACTTTTAGTGATGATAAATGGTACAGACTATTTATAGCGATGAGAATGTCATCACTAACACTAAATATACTATGATAATTTTTAAAAAAATTTAATCTTTTAGCTACATCAAATTTGAAAATTGTCGTCACTATAACTTTTGCTGACGTTATACTGCATCTGTTTGTTGCCTCGAGAAGTGGCTACAACTTAGCAACGACAACCTGTTGTCACTCAAAGCCTTTTAGTGACAAATAATTATCGTCGACAAAAACTTTTTAGCAACGGCAAGCCCTGATAATGCTTCATTTCTTATATATAAGGGTATTTTTTATCTCTATTTTTTTTCTTTTTTAAAAGTTTGTGAATGACAAAATTAAAACAAACTTTTCAAGCATAGATGATATATTTGTAGCTTTTAAAAATAAAAAAATAATTAAAAATAATTAAAATTGAAAGGCATAGTAATGTAATTAAAATGTCTTGTGTTGTTTCTCTAGTAAAAAATAAATAAATAAACCATAGTTAGATTGGAAGAGCAGTTTATACTTGTTACTTTCCAAAGACGCGTTGGTTTATATTCTCCACTAGATTTTGTTGTTTTCTAATTGTGATAAGTAGAGGCCGGCACACTTTTACTCTCTTTTAGAGTCGCCTCTAAAAATTTGCGTCTATAACTTCTCATATTATTTAAGGATAAAGAGCAAAATAGTATATTTAGATTAAAACTTAACAAATAATGTCATATAGTTTTAAAATATATAGTAAATAACATATTATGAGAAATTTAAAACAAAAAATCTAAAAATACTCCTACCTCTTTCTCCTCTAATATCTCCTACTTGCCAAGAGATCGAGAAATACAATATTACTCAGGTAATACTATATTACTATTCAAATATTTTTCAAACTTTTTCCCCTCTAGGTGGATTTCAACTTAGATTCAGAGAGGATTCCACAGACATGACTCATGAGCAATAGAAGGACCTAATAGGTTATTTAAATTATAATATCAAGGCATGTAACATCTTAACTTTCTCTTAACTTGGACTGTGGTTGTAATATAATATTGTCAGTACTATGTGTGTGCACAAGACGTCGGTCAGTGGGACCCATTCTCATTTCTTTTATTTCTTTGCACTTTCTTATCATTTACTTTGATATTTTTATTTGTTTAATTATTATAAATGCATGTTCCAAAATGGCCTTTAAAATTATCCATATTTTCATAATTTATTTAAAAGGCTTAAACTCATGTTTTTACTAAAATTCCTATTAATTAGCTTAATAAACCCACCACGTCACCTTTCGTACTCTGGGGCGTGACATATTTATGGAGGATTTATTCATAGGTAATGCTTATATTAATAGATAATTCAATTTTTAAATAAATTATATTTATAATTTAAAGAGTACAATTTCAAGTTTTCAGAGGGTAGCTTCAGAATTATTAAAATTGATATGTTAATTATTCATTTTATTAGAGCTTGAAATTTTAACTCTATAGTTTCTCATATCATCTCGTAAATTATTTCAAGTAATTGGTAATCAATTATTAATTTTATTAAGACACACTAAAAAATGTGATTATTAATTACTTCAATTTTAAAAACACAAAATAGATAGTCCACCTGTCATGGGCGTGTGCCACAAGGATTTGTCCGTGTGTTAGGCTCACTTAGCCTCCAAGTTTCCTGTTAAAAAAAAAACAAATGTTTTTAATTTTGAGAAGTAAGATTTTTTTTTTTCAAATTAAGTGTTTGAATTTTAAAGACAAAAACAGAATCAAGTAATTGGAAAAATTTCTGCTCATTATCTATAACTCTGGCACCACACACAAATAAAAGAATCTATGTGCGCAAAGGTGATGACTACTATTGAGAGAAGGTATGCACTTGATGTATTCAGTTAATTATTTTAAATAAATCTGAGTCTTAAAAAGAATTCTCTCATGCATCTATAAATATGTTTTTGGAGAGCTCTTTTATTATTCCAATTCTCCAACTCAGCTTTAGAGAGAGATAGTCCTAAAGAAAAAAGCTCTCTACAGCCACCCTTTGATTTCTCTTACGTTGAGTATAAATCAAGGATCTAAATTTAGAAAGTGTGTGTGATTCCTTTTCAAATCATTGACATTTGCACATACGTTCATCTAATTTGGAGACTAAGTGGAAGAGTTATGGAATAAAAAAAAAAAAAAGAAGACTTTTTTTTTTTTTTTTTCTAGTGATCAAGCTATTGACCTAATTGGAAAATGTTAAAATTGTTCTAATTCTTTTTTATATTAATTGTACATTAACTAGTAAATCTATAGAGTAAGGCTAAAAATTTTATAAATTTTTGTTGTATATGGTCCGACTGTGCTATTGCTTCTGCTTATTTTAATTGATTTTGGTTTTTGAAACTATGAAATTATGAAGCAATTCAATGATTTACAAAATTCAAGAAACTCATTAGTAATTTGTAATCAAAATTATCGGTATTATTAAAAACATAATTAATTAAGGTAATGAAACCTTCGGGCCAACGGGCTTCTCATCAATTCTTCAAGTTGTAAAAACGTTGCCTCTATTGGTTCCACAAAACTTTTTTAACAAAGCAGAATGTTAAAATTCAACAAATTATTAAAACTTAACTAAGAGACAATACTGGGTCCATTGACCCCGTTCAATCACCAAAAAAAAAAAAAAAAAAACTAAGAGACAATACATTTATTTATCTTACTAATTTGCTGGAATCTTTCAACACTGAAGTAAGGAACAAAAGTTCCCTAAAAACAGTAAAAAATAAAACAGCAAACCACAACAACCAATACACTCTGGTGTATTGCACAATTATTTTATAGATTTAATTTCACAAATGGTCCCTAAGGTTTCTTTCAAACCTATTTCAGTTCATAGCATTACAAAATTCTTATTTTGGTCTCCTATCTTTTAGTTTTTTTAAGATTTGGTCCCTCTATTAGTTTGATGTTAAATATTTAATAGAATATTGTTAAAACATCTCGCTTTGGTCCTTAATCTATTGCATTGTTTCACTTTTAGTTCCTCTGTAATAACCAAGAGATTAATTAAGGACCACAATTTGAAAAAAAATATAAAGTGAAAGATTAAATATAATGATTTTGATACATATATTAAAAAAAAAATCATAGCGTAAGTAAGATGATTTTAATTTAGAAAAAAATGTTGAATTTTTTTACTAATATATAAGTATTAGATTAGGGATTAAAAGTAAAACAAAGTAATAGATTAGGGAATAAAAATGAAACAAAATAATATATTAAGGACCAAAGTAAGACATTTTAAGAAATTCTATTAAATATTTAACATTAAACTAACAAAGGAACTAAATATGAGACAAACTAAAAGATAAGGGAGCAAAATAGGACTTTTGAAATGTTATGGACTAAATGGGACTAAAGGTAAACCTCAAGGATCATTTGTGAAATTAACCCTATCTTATATATTGTTTTATGTACTATAATAAAAAATAAAGATATGTTTTTTAAATGGAAGTATAAATAGAATCACTATTTTTTTTTTAATTTATGCACTATAATTGGTATGACTTCCTATATTCATTTTTTTATCCATTTATATTCCACAAAGGAATTAATTTTGACACATATATATAGTATAGAGATTTAATTTATTACAACTTCTAATATAAAGTATTCTTAACGAGAGAAAATAGTACGTGATATATTTTATTTTGTAAGACAAAGTTAACTATTCATGAATTCAAGACTAACTAGTTTGATTAAAAAAACTAATAATAAAAAATATGTCATTGCCATATTTATACTGTTTAACTTTGATGTGATTTACTAATAAAAATAATTATGATATAAAATTGATGCGTTGTTTTGTGTAAATGCGTCTTCGAATCAACCAAAAAAAAAAAAAAATTTACGTGTTGCTTTGTGTAAATACGTCTACAAGCAGTATGCCATACCACCACAATTATCGCGTGCGTAGAATTATCTGGTTTTTGAAAGCCAATATATATATATATATATATATATTCTCTTTTTTGGCTGGCAGAAAATGGGAATAGGCAACAAATCGATTAAACTGATCAAACCAAACCAATAATAAATTTGGTTTAGTTTAAAATTTAGAAAAACCAATTAAATTGATTGCTTTGTGTTTTTGTCTCAAAAAAAAAAAAAAAAAACTATAGCCATTTTTGTTTATGTATATTTTAAACGTTTCATATTTTATATATGTGTAAACGTTGTGTTTTTTGGAAAAAGAAAATGAACATACTCTAAAATTTAATAATCCTTATTCTAAAACCACACAATTACAAAAATTACTAAATAATAGAAAAGATAATTATAACGGAGTATAAAGAAGGATTAATTACAAAAATTCTTCCCTCAAGTATAACCTTTGTAATAACACAAACAAAAAGGATTGTTGAGCAGTTTAGTGAACAATTGCATTGTTAACTTATTTTGTTGCAGTCATATAAGAGTGAAAAAAGAGGTTTTTTTTTATTTTTTTTGAGTTTTTTAATTTATTTTCTCAACAATTTAAATTTTTAAATACAATCAAGTTTTAGATTTAAAATTAGCTTTAGAAATATGTTAGAATTATCAAAATATTCTTATATTATCAAATATTCAATCATAAACCATTTCATAAATTAAAAGAACACATATTGCATTTGAAGTTCAAGGAGCACACTATCATAAGGATTCAAGTTGTGGGAGAATTTTGTAATTAAATTCTATAAAAGAAACATGTTAGGAATGGAGTGATAACAGAGGATTCCTGCACCCAAAAATGAGCACCGGAGCCTTTGACTTTTAGAGCATAAGTTTAAGTGTCTGAAAGTAGTTTCTTACCAAGAATGTAATAGAATGAATAAAGGCCTAACAGAGAACAATATTTATTTATTTATTTATTTTTTTAGTTTTTTGAAAAAGATATTGGAAAGAAAGATAGAGAGGAAGAAAAGGAATGAATGTAAAGTCAACAAAAGAAAAAAAATAATAATAATAACTACAATACTAATAAAGAAACTTCCATGATAGGGAATTTTATTAACACGATGATTTTTCCGAATATTATAAAATAAAACCTAAAAAGTAATATAAAATAACAAATGTAACTGATTATGAAAAAGAATTTAAAATTTCTTTTACAATACCGGTTTGAACCCTGCCATCTCGAATTCAAAACCCACCTCATATTATTAAAAGTTGTTTAGCTCCAATTGGTAGTACCACATTTCATTTTTATTTTTTATTTTTTTGCCCCCTTACAGAATTTTCCTACTAATAACAAAGGACAAATTTGTCAATATAAAGAAATCGCCGGAAAATGACGTCAGCAAAGGAAAAGTGTAACCGGAGAAAGGAGTGCTTGCACAAATATGGTTTGAACGTAATAAAAGCATAATCGGTGGTTGCACACCTGGCCATGACTGTACCATTCCATATTAAGAGAGAGAAACAGCAACTCACAAAAACTTACACACATATTGGTATGGAGAGAGAAAGAACCCTCGAATTGGGTGAATTTCAATTAAATTTTTAACTTCACAACCCCCCTCTCTCAAAGAGAGCTTTTAAAACCCATCAATATTCATCCGTCAGTTACAATTCCTTAGACACCAAACCAACAACACATATACAATAGAATAATAAAATACTCTTTTAGTCACATATACATATATATACACAAACGCAAACACAAACACAAACAACCATTAGAGCAGCTCTAGCAAATAGTGAAAGTGGCATACACTATTCTACTACTACTATACGCTACAGTCTAGCATAGCAGCGTAGTGGGTTTTAGAGGAAGAGATCTAGCTTGGCTATAATACTCTTTTTTGTTTTTTTTTTGTTTTTTTTTTAATTCTCTTAATATTTATATGTGCATATATGTGTATATATATATATTAGTATTTGTTTAGACTTGAAGATTTTCATATCATCATCCCCTTAACTCACTCCTCTCTTTCCAAAATCATTGCCCCATGTCAGCCGTTTTTCTCCTCCAAACAATGAGAACAAATTAACACAATATTCTGTTTTTTTTTTCTTTTGAATTTTTGTTTCGATTTTGTTTATATTCAACGTCTCCATTTGTGTGCATAAATATTTTCCCTTTTGTCTCCCGTTACCAAAAGACCAAAAGCAAAAAAGGTGAAGAACATCTGTTTTTCCCTTTCTTTCATTTGTTTTTCTTCTTTTGTAATGAGAAGAAGAGTTGTTGTTTATGGTGGCTATTCATCGTCGTCTTTTGCAATAGAAATACCGTTTGGCTAGTGAGAAAGTTTAAGGAGAAAGTTTTTCTTAAAAAGAAAAATAATGGAATACGCCAGTGGTGGTTCAGGAGGAGGAGGAGGAGGAGACAATGATGCCTCAGATGCTCAGAGAAGGAAAAAGCGTTACCATCGTCACACTGCTCACCAGATTCAGAAACTCGAATCGTACGTTAAACAAAAAAAAAAAAAAATCGTTTTCTTATTTTTTTTTTCAGGTTTATGGGTTTTTATATATATGATATGAATATGAGAATCGGGAGATTTTTTTTTTTTTTTTTTTTGTGTGTAATGAAGAATGTTCAAGGAGTGTCCACACCCAGATGAGAAGCAGAGGCTGCAGTTGAGTAGAGAATTGGGTTTGGCTCCTCGCCAGATCAAGTTTTGGTTCCAGAACAGAAGGACCCAGATGAAGGTAATTATTTATTTATAGAAATATATAAAATATATTTAATTTATAATATTAATATTTGATTATAGGCACAACATGAAAGATCAGACAACTGTGCGCTTAGAGCAGAGAACGACAAGATTAGATGTGAGAATATTGCAATAAGGGAGGCACTCAAGAACGTCATTTGCCCTTCTTGTGGAGGGCCTCCTATCAACGAGGACTCTTACTTTGATGAACAAAAACTCCGAATGGAAAATGTGCAATTGAAAGAAGAGGTCCTTTTTCTTTTCCCTAATATATTCATCTCTTCATGCTCTTTCTCCTGTCTATTTTTTTTAATGCTTAACACCTCTGAAAGTTGGCTAACTAATTTTTGTTGGTGAAGGTTTTAGGAAATAGCAAAAGAAATAAATCATTCTTATTCATCTCATTTTGAGTCAATTTTGAATTATTTTTAATTTGTGAAAAAACAAATAATCTCACGTCCGTTTTAAATTATATTTTAGGAACTGGCAAAAGAAATCAATCACAATATGTTTTCTTTTTTTGAGAAAACTTTTTTTTTTTTTTTTTTTTTTTGGGAATTTGTTTAGCTTGACAGGGTCTCTAGTATTGCTGCAAAGTACATAGGGCGGCCAATCTCTCAACTCCCACCAGTCCAACCAATTCACATTTCTTCCTTGGACTTATCGATGGCAAGCTTTGGAGCTCATCATGGCCTTGGAGGCTGCAGTGGCGGCCCGTCCCTTGACCTCGATCTCCTGCCTGGTAGCTCCTCTGCCATCCCCGCATTACCCTACCAGCCACCTGGATTTTCTGACATGGACAAGTCCCTCATGTCCGACATTGCGGCAAATGCCATGGAGGAACTTCTTCGGCTTCTCCAGACCAATGAGCCGCTGTGGATGAAGTCTGCCGTCCATGGCAGGGATGTCCTTAATATCGACAACTACGAGAAGATCTTTCCAAGGGCCAATAGCCACTTGAAGAATCCAAATCTACGAATTGAGGCCTCGCGAGATGCCGGAGTTGTTATCATGAATGGTTTGGCACTGGTCGACATGTTCATGGACCCGGTAACATTTGTTTATTTTTTTCTCATCTCTTGTTTTGTCACATAACTTCAATTTTTTTTTTTATTTGCCAAAAATATGATTGACATGTTTGTGGAAACTAATGCAGAACAAATGGGTAGAGCTATTTCCCACAATTGTGTCAATGGCAAGAACAATTGAAGTCATATCATCTGGAATTTTGGGAAGTCATAGTGGCACTTTGCAACTAGTAAGAATCTAATTAAAGCTTGTTTAATCACCATTACATTCTTTCTCTAGTTTGAAGTTTTTTTTCCCCTTCTTTTTCATTGGAGGATCATGCTATCGATATCTACGAAATGTTTTAAATTCAAGAACATTGCGATGGATACATACATACATAAATACACACACACACATATATATAAAATCTTAGTCGTTTTCAACATGTGAGTATTTTATTTATAGATATTCATTCTAAGTTTTAAATTTTGTCATTTTCAGATGCACCAAGATTTGCAAGTGCTGTCTCCTTTGGTTCCCACAAGAGAGTTCTACTTCCTCCGCTATTGTCAACAAATTGAGCCAGGCTTATGGGCCATAGTTGATGTTTCATATGATCTCCCAAGAGACAACCAATTTTCTAATCAATGCAGATCCCATAGGCTTCCTTCTGGGTGCTTAATTCAGGAGATGCCCAATGGCTACTCCAAGGTGATCAATTTATAATAATATTGATGAATTGTAATAAGTTTCCTAATTCAAATATATCACAAATTTGATTACTTAGTACTTATGTGTAATGGGAATTCTAATGCATACACATATACCCTTGTGACAAATTAAAACAGGTCACTTGGGTTGAACATGTGGAAATTGAAGACAAAACCCCCACTCATAGACTATATAGAGACCTTATTCATAGTGGTTTGGGGTTCGGAGCGGAGAGATGGCTTGCCACTCTTCAGAGGATGTGTGAAAGGTTTGCTTGCTTAATGGTCTCCGGAACTTCAACTCGTGATCTCGGAGGAGGTAAAACAAAAAATAAATAAATAAATTTGAATTTTTCAACCACATGGTTTTTTTTTTTCTTTGAAAGGCCGACCACATGGGCCTTAGTTTCCAATGCTAACCGCAATTTTTTTCCCTTTATTCTTTTTTTCGGGTGGTCAGTTATACCTTCTCCAGATGGAAAGAAAAGCATGATGAAACTCGCACAAAGAATGGTTAACAATTTTTGTGCCAGCATAAGTACGTCCAATGGCCATCGGTGGACGACTCTTTCCGGTCTAAATGAGGTTGGAGTCCGAGTCACGGTCCATAGGAGTAACGATCCCGGTCAACCCAATGGAGTTGTTCTCAGTGCAGCCACTACCATTTGGCTTCCAATTTCCCCGCAAGATGTCTTCAATTTCTTTAAGGATGAAAGAACTAGATCCCAGGTATGTACAACGTTCATTAAAATTTCTCCAAGTCTAATTTTTCATACCAAAATACCTACCTTAATACTAATCAGATAATTGATAACTGTTACATTGGCTTTATTTTTATTTTTTAATTCCGAATCTCCAGTGGGATGTGCTCTCCAATGGCAATGCAGTCCAAGAAGTAGCACATATTGCGAACGGATCACATCCCGGGAACTGCATTTCCGTTCTCCGAGTAAGTTTGCACGTTTTCGTATTCGGATGTTTACAAAACAAGGGATTATTAAAGTGTTTGCATAATAATTAGCCTTTCAATTCTAATTAACGAATCGGTCTGATTTCCCTTTTAATAATTATAGAAATGCTCAACTATTAAAATGCCTAAATCTTTTTTCATAAATTCTATTAACTTAGATTACTAAGCCAATGAAGGAAAATTTTGTCTTCAATAAGGCTTATTAGCAATATATTTGATGTAATTGATCCAATTGCTAGTTTGAATGAAATAATCTTCCACTGGTTTTAAAATTCTAGGACTCATTTAAGTACATAAACTAATATTTGTTGATTTACCACAAACAGGCTTTCAACACTAGTCAGAACAATATGTTGATACTGCAAGAGAGCTGCATAGACGCGTCCGGCTCGCTGGTTGTTTACTGCCCGGTCGACCTTCCAGCCATCAACATCGCCATGAGCGGCGAGGACCCGTCCTACATCCCTCTACTGCCTTCGGGATTCACGATTACACCGGATGGCAGGACTGAGCCAGGAGCAGGGGACGGGGCCTCAACAAGCTCCGCCGCAGCGCCACCTGGGAATGCAGCGGGCCGCTCCAGCGGATCCCTAATCACGGTGGCGTTCCAGATACTGGTGAGTAGCCTTCCGTCGGCAAAGCTGAATTTGGAATCGGTGACGACGGTGAATAATCTTATTGGCACCACTGTCCAGCAAGTTAAGGCTGCATTGAACTGTACCAATTCATAAATCATCATCATCGTCATTCATTCATCAAAATCATCCGCAACTGTTTTTCTTACCATCCTTAAATATGCTGATCAGAAGAAGAATCTGAACAAGTTACACCTTTTTTTTTATTTCGTTTTTTGGTTTTTTAAATGATCTGCTACTGCTTGGTGGGAGTTTGTTGGAGAACTTGAATGTCCTCTCATCAAGAGCTTAAGCTGCTTATTTACTACTACTGCCTACTGGCTTCGGCTGCTGCTGCTTTTGTTGCTAAGGCTTCATTACATTATACACCAACCACATGGATTTTCTTTTTTAATTTTTTTTGGGAGGTCATAGAGTTTTTTTTATTAGTTTGTATTTTTATCATCGAAAAAGTATGGGTCTTAGGAGGGAGTCAAGAACGCACCATATTTAGTGTTTTTCTACTATTGGGTTTTGGAGGGTTTTTTTTTTTTTTTCTCCTTATTTATTTTGGTTAATCATTATCATTTTGTCACTACAAGACAAGAACGAACAGAGTCAGAAACATGGTATGTATGGTTCGGGCATTGACTTCCTGTTGCAGGGACTTAAATTCATACTCTTTCTTTGTATTTTAATTTTTGTTCTTTATCTTCTTAATATTGTAAAAATAATTTCTGTTTTACTTTTAATTTCATTTTTCTTCTCTTACTCAATAATGTGTTTTGTGTTTCGTTGCTTACAAATATATGACTGCTCATGATGTTTGGATCTTCGGTTAATTTTCATATTCAATCTTATTTAAGAAATTGGTCAGGGAGTACTTGAAGAGAAAAAAAAAAAAAAGGACCCTAATAGGGGTGTAGGTATTGCCAGTTGGGTAATGTTGTAGCTTTTTGGCATTAAAAAAGAAATTGTGGGCTCCATTGCTTCTCTTTCTTACGGTATCCGTAGGAGAGAGTAAATGACTGGCTTAAACATTAAATTTTTCTCTATAAGAAATAGAGAGGAGTAGATAAAAAAGTCAATATGTATAAGGCTAAATTGGTAGCTAAGGGATACACATAAAAGGAATGAATCGATTACGAGGAAACCTTTTCATCTATAGTCATGTTTAAGTTTATTTATATTCTCTTATCCAAAGCTATCACTCTCGATTATGAGATTTGATAAATAGATGTCAAGACAGCTTTCCGGGATGGTTATCATGATGAGTCCATATATATGGTATAACCAAATAGGTTCAAGGCTAAGGGTCAAGAGGGTAAGGTATGTAAGCTACTAAAGTCAATTTATAGCTTAAGCAGGCTTCCTGTTCTTAGAACATATGATTTGATCAGGTGATCAAAACTTATAGGTTCAAACAAAACGTGGATGAACCATGTGCTTATAAACATATTAAGGATGGGAAGATGGTCTTTTTATTGCTTTATGTAGATGATATTGTGCTAATTGGTAACGATGCTGGGGCATTGTCATTGGTAAAATTATGATTGACTAAGCAGTTTGACATGAAAGACTTAGGTGAAACTAATTATGTTCTCGGTCTCCAGATCTTTTGGGAGAGGAAGAATAAAATTATAGTTTTATCCTATGCTGCATACATAGATAAAATTCTTGAGAAGTATGCAATGCAGAATTCCAAGAAAGGTGGGCAACCATCTAGGTCTAAAATTACTTTTTTCTAATAAAAACTCACTAAAGTCTGATGAAGAAAGAGAATACATGAAGAAGGTGTCTTATACTTCGGTAATGTGTAGTCTCATGTATGCTATGCTTTACACAAGGCCCGGCATTTGTTATGCGGTCGAGATAGTAAGTCAATTTCAGTCGGATTCAAAACTAAACCACTATGCTGCAGTCAAGTATATTTTCAAGTACATGAGAAGGACTCGAGGGTATATGCTTGTGTATTCTAGTGAGGATCTAATACCTCCAAGATACTTGGATTCAGATTTCTAATCCTGTCTAGAGTCGAGAAGATCGACTTCTGGTTCTGTGTTTACTCTAGGCGATGGTGCCATTATTTGGAGAAGTGCCAAGCAAGATTGCACTTTGGATTCAATGATAGAAGCCAAGTATGTGGTAGCTAGTGATGTTTCGAAAGAAGCAGTATGGCTCCGTAAGTTCCTTGGGGATCTTGAGGCAGTTCTTGGTATAGATAAGGCAGTATCATTACATTGTGATTACACTGTAGCGATACTAATGCTAAGGAACCAAGGTTTAACAAGAAGAGTAAGCATATTCATCGAAAGTATTATGTGATAAAGGACTTCGTTGCGTACGGGCATGTTACAGTATACAAAATCACGTCTGAGGATAATTTAGTTGATCCTTTCACAAAGACACTAACTACGAAAGTTTTCAAAAAGCATGTGGAGGCTATGGGTATGCGAGATATGTCATATTACTCACTTAGTCTGAGTGGGAGATTGTTAGACATAGTGCCTTAAGGAGTAAAATATTTTAATATATTTTTAGAGACATTTTATCAATAAAGAGTTTATTTATTATTCATATACCAAATGTTGTGCTCTTTTTGCTCATTTCTGTTAAATGTATAATAATCAAACAAAAGTATAAGACTATCGGTCTAAACCTTTAAGGATCATGCATATGATGGATAGATTATGCAGAAGACATGAATCTTAAAGGTGATGGCTTAAATCATAAGATCCGCAATCGGGGGAATAAAGTTGAGCGCTTTATGCATACTAAGATTGTTATGTTGTCTACATCCCTGATAGGAGATTACTTGTCTTGGTCATTGGAGTAGGACTCCACAAGTAGAAACATAGGTGACGATGTATTGGATTAGGACATAAAAGTTGAATTGATATGGTGAATAATTTTGTTTGTGCAAATTAATTGACTTTAGACAATTATTGTTAGACATGTATGCCCTAAGGAGTAAAAATGTAATACGTTTTTGGAGACATTTTTATCAATAAAGAATTTATTCATTTATAAATACCAAATCTTGTCCTCTTTGCGTTCATATTTGTTGAATGTATGATAAGCAAACAGTAGTCTGAGACTGTCAGTCTAAACCTTAAGAATTGGGCATATGATGGGATGATTATGCGGTAGACACGATTCTTCAGGTGACGGTCTAAAATGTATGATCCGCAATCGAGGGAATAAAGTTGGGCGCTTTATTCATGTAAAGATTGTTATGTTGTCTATATCCCTTTTGGGAGATGGTTTGTCTTGGCCATCGGAGTTGGACTCCGTGAATAGAAATATTGGCGCGTTGTCATAGGTGACGACGTGTTGGATCGGGACATAAAGTGAATTGATTTGGATTAATAATTCTGTCTTGGCAAATCGATTCACTTTAGACAGTCATTTGTATTGTATCTTAATCCTGAGATGAATAGTGGGTCCGTTGTCTCGACTTGTGTCTTTTGATGTACCAATGGGTGACTCCCACATCTTTATAGTGGTATGCATGCCGGTACGTTGGAGGCATGACTCTTGACAGCGTAGACTTATTATTCATAGATATGGAATCCATAGCTCCTCTTTAGGAGTAATGATATCCTCTTATATGCGTTATCCTGTAATTGGAAAACTGGAGCGCTCAACCATTTGGATACATAGGTGTAACCAAATGGTATACTATCTTTAGATGGTAAGTTTTCTAATGGTGAGACAAGGGAACGTAAGATAAAAATAATCGGGAAGGTAAGACAGAACTTGTCCTTAAGCCGATTATGGATTATCATATGGGGATACGATGCACTATGATATGTCATGGAGACTTAGCTACACGAGCTTCGTAATTCTATAAAGTTCGAGAGTGCAGCTCCAAGCTTTTAGTGGAGTAGCGTTGGAGTTGATAATTGTGAAATATATATCTGGGATATTGGGTTTCATAATTATCATGAGCTTGAACTTTATAGGTCCATTTTGGTCCCCTTTGCTAGCTCACAAAATCCTGTAACGACACGGCGTGCTTTTCCAATAATTGGTGACTTATGTCAGATTTATCAGATTGGTTTAAAATTTGTAAGAATCAAATAATTCATGTCTGTTTATTGGTTGAATTAATTTTGTAAGAAATTAGTTCAAGATAAACTTGTTGAATTATTACGATCAGATAATTCTTGTCTGTTTATCGGTTGATTTAATTTTGAATAAATTAGATCAAGATAAACTTGTAGAATTATTGTGAATTGATTTATTTTCTTAGAGATTATCTTGATAAAGTTTGTTTTGATCAAATATCTTCTCTATTGGGTTATTTGAATCAAAACTGAGACTTTATCCTTTAGAATCTCGGGTGGAAAATAAAAGATTCGCGGAGATTTTTTCTCGTGAGTTCGGCCTACCGGATGACGTGTTCGGCCTGCCGAACTAGCCTGTTTGGCCTGCCGAACTAGCCTGTTCGGCCTGCCAATCAGAATGTTCGGCCTGCCGATCAGCAGGAGATAAGATTACTCATTTTCACGCGGATCTTATCAGATATTGATCCGAATTTGATTCTGTTTCGAGTTTTTGAGACCTAATCTGATATGGACTGACCCCAGGACCAATAGGTATAAAGGGAGTGAGTCACATGATTTACTCAGATCAATAGAGATCAATTTGAGAGATTAAGAGTGATACTCTTCTAGTGAGAATCTGAAAACTTCCTGAGAGCTTTTGTTCACAAATCACGAGCACTAGCTTTGGGTTCTCTCTATTGGTTGGAAGGAGAGTCATCGGTGGAAGAGCTGTACGTGTGAGCCCACACTCACTCCGGTTGTGGATAGAGAATAGCAAAGAAGACCAGTTGGTTGAGGCTCTTCTAGAACGTTACTTCTCTTCATAGGCTGCGAAGGATCTTCACACAAAGGTTAGTAAGATCTGTCTAATTTATACATATAACATGTCAAACTTGTGTTTTGGAAATTACTCTAATGAAAAATTTTTAAAATTCCGCTGTGCACTTTGTTTCCAACAATTATATGTGTTATGTCTTAATCCTAAAATGACTAATGGGCCCGTATTCTTGACTTATGTTTTTTTTAATGTACCAAAGGGTGACATCTTGATTTTATGATGGTACACATACCGGTACGTTGGAGACATGACTCTTAGTTCATGTAGACTCATTGTTCATAGATATAGAATTCATAGCCATTTTTGTAGAGTTAATGATATTCTCTTATATGCATTATCTTATAATTGGAACACTAGAGTGCTCAACTATTTGAATACATAGATATAACCGAATGGTATACTATCTATAGATAGTAAGTATTCCAATGGTGTGATAATAGAACATAAGATAAAAATAATCAGAAATGTAAAACAGAATTTATCCTTAAATCGATTATGAATATCCTATAGGGATGTAATACATCATGATATGTCATGGACAGTTAGCTTATTAAAGCTTCATAATTTTATATAGTTCAAGAGTGCAGCTCTAAGCTTTTAGTGGAGTAGCGTTAGAGTTGATAATTATAAAATATGTATATAGGGTATTGTATTTTATAATTATAGGAGTTTGAACTATATATGTCTAGCAGGTCCCCTTTGCAAGCTCATTATAAATCCTGTAATGATACAATATGTTTTTTCTACATATTGGTGACTTATGTCAAATTCTTAGATTTGCTGAAATTCGATAAGATTGGATTTAACAATTTATGTTAGTTTACTTGTTGAATTAATTTTGTAAATTAATTCAAGATAAACATGTTGAATTATTTAGATAATATTTTATTTTCCATGGGATTATCTAGATATGATTGTTTTGATCACATAACTTCTTAATTGAGGTACTATCTAAGAATCTGGGGTGAAAAATAAGATATTCTTGTGGATCAAGATTTTCGTAAGCTCGGCAGGCCGATGGGAGACTTCGATTTGCTGATGGAAGGAGATTGGCCTGCCGATTGTACTATAATTTATATACGCGTTTTCATCAAAAGTTGATCCATATTCAAATTTTGAAGCCTAATTTGATAAGGTTTAACCCCATATTCAACCATTATAAATAAGGGGTGAGTTTTCTTAGTTATTTAGATTAGTTGAGAAGTAGAGAGTGAGTACTCTAGTTTGAGAAACTCTAAAATTCCCCAAGAGCTATTGTTTAACATCAAGAACCTTAGCTCTAGGTCTTCTCAAGTGGTTAGAAGGAGAGTCACTAGAAGAGCTGTATGACGTGTGACCACCTATATTCCAATCAAGGATAGAGAATAGCAAAGAAGACCAGTAAGTTGAGGCTCTTCTGGAATGTTTGTCTCTACACGGATTCAACCCACTTTGGTGTACAAAAGTGGTTAGTAAGATCTGTTATTAATTCATGTATTTAGCATGTCAAACTCGTGTTTTAAAAAATACTCTGATTTAATTTTTTTTTTAAATTCCGCTATGTACTAGTTTTACAACAATGGGTTGAGACTAGGCTTGGTAAGGTTTTTGCATTGGTTAGGTGTAGCCTATTGGTCGGTTCATTAGGGGATTTCAAGTTCTCAGTTTTTGATTCCTCACATAATTTAAATTAGTATGATCCTCCATCCTTCATTGTAGGTGTTGGAAAAGGGATCATATTTCTGTTGTTGTCCCAGGAATCCTCCTATGGCATTAACTTGCTTTATATTGCCTGTTGGAAAAAAAATGTGAGGTGCGCAGCAGGAATTTTGAAAATTTTAACATCAGAGTAATTTTCCAAAACACAAGTTTGACATGCTATATGTATAAATTAAATAGATCTTACTAACCTCTGTGTGCTGAAGAACCTCCGCAATCCGTGAAGAGAAGTAACGTTCCAGAAGAGCCTCAACCAATTGGTCTTCTTTGCTATTCTCTATCCACGATCGGAGTGAGTTTGGGTTCACACGTACAGCTCTTCCACCGGTGACTCTCCTTCCAATCAATTAAGAGAACCCAAAGCTAGTGTTCGTGATTTATGAACAAAAGCTCTCATGGAGTTTTCAGATGCTCACCACAAGAGTATCACTCTTAATCTCTCAATTGATCTGAGTAACTCATGAGACTTACTCCCTTTAGATAGCGATTGGTCCTAGGGTCAGTCCTTATCAAATTAGGTCTCAAAAACTCGAAACAGAATCAAGTTCGGATCAATATCTGATAAGATCCGCGTGAAAATGCGTAATCTTATCGCTCATTGATCCGCAGGCCGAACAGGCCCCATCGGCAGGCCAAACACGTAGATCGACAGGCCGAACTGCCGCGTAAATATCTCCGTGAATCTTTTATTTTCCACCCAAGATTTTATAAGATAAAGTCTCAGTTTTGATTCAAATAACCTAATAGAGAAGTTATCTGATCAAAACAAACTTTATCAAGATAATCTCTAAGAAAATAAATTAATTCACAATAATTCTACAAGTTTATCTTGATTTAATTTATCCAATTAAATCAACCGATAAACAGACAAGAATTATCCGATCCCAATAATTCAACAAGTTTATCTTAAATTAATTTTATTATAAAATTAATTCAACTAATAAACAGACAATAATTATTTGATTCTTTCAAATTTTAAACAAATCCGATAAATTCGACATAAGTCACCAATTATTGAAAAAGCACGCCGTATCGTTACAGTATTTTGTGAGCTAGCAAAGGGGACCAAAATGGACCTATAAAGTTCAAGCTCATGATAATTATGAAACCCAATATCCCAGATATGCATTTCATAATTATCAACTCCAACGCTACTCCACTAAAAGCTTGGAGCTGCATTCTCGAACTTTATAGAATTACGAAGCCCGTATAGCTAAGTCTCCATGACATATCAAAGTGTATCATATCCCCATATGATAATCCATAATCGGCTTAAGGACAAGTTCTGCCTTACCTTCCCGATTATTTTATCTTATGTTCCATTATCTCACCATTAGAAAACTTACCATCCAAAGATAGTATACCATTAGGTTACACCTATGTATCCAAATGGTTGAGCGCTCCAGTTTTCCAATTACAGGATAACGCATATAAGAGGATATCATTACTCCTAAAGAGGAGTTATAGATTCTATATATATGAATAATAAGTCTACGCTATCAAGAGTCATGCCTCCAACGTACCGGCATGCATACCACTATTGAGATGTGGGAGTCACCCTTTGGTACATCAAAAGACAGATGTCAAGACAACGGGCCCACTCAGGATTTAGATACAATACAAATGATTATCTAAAGTGAATTGATTTGCCAAGATAGAATTATTAATCCAAATTAATTCACTCTGTGTCCCGATCCAACATATCGTCACCTATGACAACGTGCCAATATTTCTATTCACGGAGTCCAAATCCGATGGTCAGGACAAACTATCTCCCAATAGGGATATAGACAACATAACAATCTTTGCATGAATAAAGCACCGAACTTTATTCCCTCGATTGCAGATCATACGTTTTAGACCGTCACCTTAAGAATCACGTTTTCTACATAATCAGTCCATCATATGCCCAATTCTTAAAGGTTTAGACTCACAGCCTTAGACTACTGTTTGCTTAACATACATTCAACAAATATGAACATAAAGATGACAAGATTTGGTATCTATAAATGAATAAATTCTTTATTGATAAAAATATCTCCAAAAACGTATTACATTTTTACTCCTTAGGGCATACATGTCTAACATTGCCTTCTTACATTTTTGGGCACATGTCATTGGAATGGCCCATTGTGGAACAAATTCCATGCATTTTTGCTTGTTGCATACTTCCCATGGCCATCAATTACACAAGTGAAGCAAGGTGAGATAGTTGTTGTTTTATAGTGGAAGTGATACCAATCTCATTTACTTTCTTTGGCAATGGTGGTGGCTCTTATCAGCTACTAAACTATTGGAAGTTAGCCACTATATTTACAATTAAGGCTCTTGCAGCTTCTGGAGTTTCGTCACTTAAAGCTCCTCTACTTGTGGCAGAAATCAAGCTTATATCCATTTGCATAAGAACTTCATAGAAGTATTGGATGAAAAGTTACTCCATAATTTGGTGGGTGGGGCAACTAGCATATAATTTTATTAAACCGCTCCTCATACTCATTGAGTGTCTCTCCATGGTATTGTTGGATGCCAAATATGTATTTTTTTTTTCAGATGGTTGCGGCCTTGGATGAAGGGGAGTACTTCTCTAGGAAAAGCTTTTTCATCTTATTCCACGTGATGATGGTGCCGGAAGGTAAATAGTAGTTGCTTGGGGATCTTGACGTAGTTCTTGGTATGGATAAAGCGGTATTACTGTATTGTGATAACACTGTAGCATAACACTACAACTATAACTAATGCTTAAAAACCAAGATTTCATGAGAAGAGTAAGCATATTAATCAGAAGTATCATGTGATAAAGAACTTAGTTGAGGGCGAGCATGTTGCTATATGCAAAATCTCATCTGAGGACAATTTAGTTGATCCATTCACAAAGACACTAGCTGCAAGGGTTTTTGAGAAGCATGTGGAAGCTATAGGGATGCAGAATTTGTTATATTTGCTCATTTAGTGCAAGTGGGAGATTGTAAGACATGTGTACCCTAAGGGGTAAAATGTAATATGTTTTTAAAGACATTTTATCAATAAGGAATTTATTTATTATTTATATACCAAATGCTGTTTGTTTTACGTTTATATTTGTTGTATGTATGATAAGCAAACAAAAGTCTGAGACTGTCAGTTTAAGCCTTTAGAATCAGGCACATGATGGGCAGATTATGCGGAAGACATGATTCTAAAGGTGACGGACTAAATCATAAGATCTACAATCTAGGGAAAAAAGTTGGGCGCTTCATTCATGCAAAGATTATTGTGTTGTCTATATCCCTAATGGGAGATGGTTTGTCTTGGCCATCGAGATGGACTCTGCGAATAGAAACATTGGTGTATTGTCATAGGTGACAATGTATTGGATCAGGATATAAAGTATAATTGGTTAGATTAATAATTCTGTCCTAGTAAATCAATTCACTTTAGACAAATCATATGTTTAATCCTGAGATGAATAGTGGGCTTGTTGTCTTGACTTATGTCTTTTGATGTACCAAAAGGTGACATCCACAATTTATGTTCATACACAAGCCGGTACATTAGAGACAAGACTCTTGATAGCGTAGACTTATTATTCATAGATATGGAATCCATAGCTCCACTTTAGGAGTCGATGATATCCTCTTATATGCGTTATCTTGTAATTGAAAAACTAGAGCGCTCAACCATTTAGATACATAGGTGTAACTGAATGGTATACTGTCTTTACATGGTAAGTTTTTCGATAGTGAGATAATAGAACATAAGAGAAAAATAATTGAGAAGGTAAGACAAAATTTATCCTTAAGCCGATTATAGATAATCCTATGGGGATAGAGATATTATGATATGTCATGGAGACTTAGCTATTCGGTGTTCATAATTTTATACAGTTCAAGAGTGCAGCTCTAAGCTTTTAGTGGAGTAGCGTTAGAGTTAATAATTATCAAATATATTCCTAGGATATTGGGTTTCATAATTATCAAGAGGTTGAACTATCTAGGTCCATCAGGTCTCTTTTGCTAGCTGATGATAAATTTTGTCACGATACGACATGCTTTTCTAATAAATTGGTCACTTATGTTAAATTATTAGATTGACTGAAATTCGATAGGATCAAATAATTCATGTCTGTTTATTGGTTGAGTTAATTTGGTGATAAATTAATTCAAGATAAACTTGTTGAATTATTGGGAATATTTATTTCCTAGAGATTATCTAGATATGGTTGTTTTAATCAGATAACTTCTCTATTGGGTTATTTGAATTAAAACTAGCGCTTTATCCAAAAAATCTTAGGTGGAAAATAAAAGATTCGTAGGGATCATTTATTGTAAGTTTGGTAGGCCGATCTTCAAGTTTGACCTGCCAATGGAGTAAGTTCGACAGGCCGAACTGGAAGTTCGGTAGGCCGATCTACCAGTTTGGCCTGCCAACCAAGTGATAATCTGATCACTTGTTTTTACACAATTTTTATCAAATATTGATCCAGATTTGAATTTTTGAGGCCTTATCTGATAAGAACTAACCTCTGGCTCCAACCTCTATAAATAGGGAGTGGGACTTCACATTTATTTAGATCAGTTAAGAGATCAAGAGTGAGCACTCTATTCTATGAGTCTTTAAAACTTCCCTAAAAGTTATTGTTCACAAATCACGAACCTCAGCTCTAGGTATTTCTCAATTTGTTGGAAAGAGAGTCATTGGAGAAGAGCAGTACGAGTGTGCCCACACACATACTGATCGTAGATAGAGAATAGCAAAGAAGACAAGTTGGTTGAGGCTCTTTTGTAACATTCTTCTCTTCATCAACTACAGGAGCTCTTTGGGATAAAAGGTTAGTTATATTTGGTTAATTCATCCATATAGCGTGTCAAACTTGTATTTTGAAAAATACTTTAATTAAAATTTTTAAAATTTTCACTGCGTACTGTTTTTCTAGCAAAAACTACAAGCAAAAAAATAATAAATATCCGTAGTATTATGGTTCCACACTAGAGAAAAGAAATTAGAGATTACAAGAGATCGATTGAAACATATTATCGATTCTTCATTCTTGTATCTTCAAGTTGTATCCATCTTCATGTGGCATCCATCTTCAAGTTTTCAATCCCGCATAGATCATACACTTCATATTTTCGGTCATCACAAAATTTCATGTTTCTTATAATTGTCTCAAAAATAAAATCAAAACTACATCGAAAACGCACCTTTGTTGAAAAATGACAACTCTCTATCAGCCTACCGATCTGTGTGATCGGCTTGTTAGTCACGACCCACAGGTTTGGTAGGCCGATAATCCAAGATCGGCAGACCGAACCTGAAGTTCAGCAGGCCATCTATGGGGCAAAATTTTGAGGTTCGGTCTGCTGAACATATTATCGATGCTTCATTCTTGTATCTTCAAGTTGTATCCATCTTCATGTGGCATCCATCTTCAAGTTTTCAATCCCGCATAGATCATACACTTCATATTTTCGATCATCACAAAATTTCATGTTTCTTATAATTGTCTCAAAAATAAATTCAAAACTGCATCAAAAAACGCACCTTTGTTGAAAAATCGCAACTCTCTATCAGCCTGCCTATCTGTGTGATCGGCTTGCTAGTCATGACCCTTCGGCTTGCCAATCATCACAGATCGGCCTACTGCCAAAGCCTTCAGAATTTTGCCCCATAGATGGCCTGCTGAACTTCAGGTTCGGTCTGCCGATCTTGGATTATCGGCCTACCAAACCTGTGGGTTTGGCCTACTAACCGACTAAAAATCACGTTTTTCTAGAAAACAGTTTTTGCATAGTTTTGCAATCTTATTTTCAGCAATTCAAAAACATAAAAATTCAGAGACTCAAGATATATCTTTGGAACTGCTATCATCCATTTTCAAAATTCATCTTCTAGATCCATCTTTGCTCCAAATGATTATTTAATTACAAAATTTTTACAAATTTAAAAATTAAATAATAATTCCTAAACGGTAATGATAGATTGCCATTTAATTACATGAAAAACTAAGATACATATTCTAACTTTTAAGGAACCATAACCGATTCAAATTAATTAATTAATTAATAATTAAATAATAATTTAATCAACCATAATTAATTAATAAACATTCGTCATATAATCTCATGACAACATTTAATTATATAGAAACTCTAGAGTGCTAACCTCAAAAAAATTAAATTCAGGCATTAGAGAGGTCAAGATCACATAATTTATATATATAGCATGATCATAAACTTGTAAATTTATGTAAAAACCATGGCTTTGATACTAATTGTTGGAAAACATGTACACATTGGAAATTTAAAAATTTTTATTTAGAGTATTTTCTAAAATACAAGTTTTACATGCCATATACATAAATTAACCATATCTTACTAACCTTGCATTTCGAAGAACTCCTGCAATCTGTGAAGAGAAGCACGTTCTAGAAGAGCCTCAAGCAACTGGTCTGCTTTCCTATTCTCTATCCACGATCGGAGTGTGCGTGGGCACACGTGATGGAAAAATAGTACACAATGGAATTTTAAAAATTTTATATTAGAGTATTTTCCAAAACACAAGTTTGGCATGCTATATGCATAAAGTTAGGCATGCTAACCTTTGAAAGCTAAAGAACTTTTGTAATCTGTGAAGAGAAGTAATGTTCCAGAAGAGCCTCAACCAACTGGTCATCTTTGCTATTCTCTATCCACGATTGGAGTGAGTGTAGGCTCACACGTACAGCTCCTCCTCTAGATGACTCTCCTTCCAACCAATTGAGAGAACCAAAAGCTAGTGTTCATGATTTGTGATCAAGAGCTCTCAGGGAGTTTCAGATTCTCACCAGCAGAGTATCTCTCTTAATCTCTCAATTGATCAGAATAACTTATGTGACTTACTCCCTATTTATAGAGGTTGGGTCTAGGGACAGTCCTTGTCAGATTAGGTCTCAAAAATTCGAATCAAAATCAAATTTGGATCAATATCTAATAAAATCCGAGTGAAAACGCGTAATCTTTTTTCTTCGCGCATCGGTAGGCCGAACTTGCCCCATCGGCAGGCCAAACTTGAGGATCGGCATGCCAAACTGCCGAAAAAAGATCTCAGCAAATCTTTTATTTTCCACCCAAGATTCTATAGGATAAAGTCTCAGTTTTAATTCAAATAACCCAATAGAAAAGTTATCTAATTAAAACAACTTCATCTAGATAATCTCTAGGAAAATAAATGAATTCCTAATAATTTTTCAAGTTTATCTTGATTTCATTTATTCAAAATTAAATCAACCGATAAACAGACAAGAAGTATCCGATCCCAATAATTCAACAAGTTTATCTTGAATTTATTTTGTCACAAAATTAATTCAACCAATAAACAGACATGAATTATTTGATTCTTTTGAATTTCAACCAATCTAATAAATCTGACATAAGTCATCAATTATCGAAAAAGCACGCTGTATCGTCACAGGATGTTGTGAGCTAGCAAAGGGGACCAAATGAACCTATGTAGTTCAAGCGGCTGATAATTACGAAACCCAATATCCCATATATGCATTTTATAATTATCAACTCCAACGCTACTCCCCTAAAAGCTTGGAGCTACACTCTCGAACTACATAGAATTACGAAGCCCGTATGGCTAAGTTTCCATGACATATCATAGTGTATCGTATCCCCATAGGATTATTTATAACTGGCTTAAGGACAAGTTCTATCTCACTTGTCCGATTATTTTTATCTTACGTTCCATTATCTCACCATCGAAATACTTACCATCCAAAGATAGTATACCATTCGGTTACACCTACGTATCTAAATGGTCGAGTGCTCTAGTTTTCTAATTACAGGATAACGCATATAAGAGGATATTACTACTCCTAAAGAGGAGCTATGGATTTCATATCTATGAATAATAGGTCTACGCTATCAAGAGTCATGCCTCCAATGTACCGGCATGCATACCACTATTAAGATGTGGGTGTCACCCTTTGGTGTATCAAAAGACACAAGTCAAGACAACGGGCCTACTATGCATCTTAGGATTAAGTTACAAGATAAATGATTGTCTAAAGTGAATCGATTTGCCGAGACAGAATTATTAATCGAAATCAATTCACTTTATGTCCCGATCCAACACATCGTCACCTATGACAACGTGCCAATGTTTCAATTCATGGAGTCCACCTCCGATGGTCAGGACAAACCATCTCCCAATAGGGATACAAACAACATAACAATCTTTACATGAATAAAGCGCCCAACTTTATTCCCTTGTTTATGGATCTTATGATTTAGACCGTTACCATAAGAATCGTGTCTTCCGCATAATTTGTCCAGCATATGCCCAATTCTTAAAGGTTTAGACTGACAGTCTTAGACTATTGTTTGCTTAACATACATTTAACAAATATGAATGTAAAGAGAAAAAGATTTGGTGTATAAACAATAAATAAATTCTTTATTGATAAAAATGTCTCCAAAAACTTATTACATTTTTACTCCTTAGGGCATACATGTCTAACAATCTCCCACTTGCACTAAGTGAGTAAATATGACAAATCTCGCATCCCTATAGCTTCCACATGCCTCTCGAAGACTCTCCCAGTAAGTGTCTTTGTAAATGGATAAGCTAAATTGTCCTCTAACGCGATCTTGCACACTGTGACATTCCCGCCCTCAACGAAGTCCTTTATTACCTGATACTTCCCATCAACATGCTTACTCTTCTTATGTAATATTGGTTCCTTAGCATTAGCTACCGCCACGCTGTTATCATAGTATAGTGATACTGCTTTATTCATACCAGGAACTACCTCAAGATCCCCAAGGAACTTGTGGAGCCACACTGCTTCTTTCGAGGCATCACTAGCTGCCACATATTCGGCCTCCATCGTTGAGTCTGAAGTGCAATCTTGCTTCACTCTTCTCCAACTGATGGCAATGCTGCCCGGTGTAAACACAAAACCCGAAGTCGATTTCCTAGAATCCAGACTAGATTGAAAATCTAAGTCAGTATATCATAGAGGAGTCAAGTCCTCACCCAAATATACAAGTATATACCCTCGAGTCCTTCTCATGTACTTGAAAATATGCTTTACCACAACCCAATGGTTCGATCCTGGATCCGCCTGAAATCGACTTACAATCACGACCACATAACAAATATCCTATCATGTGCAAAGCATGGCATACATGAGACTACCTGCTGTCAAAGCATAAGACACCTTCATGTATTCTCTTTCTTCAAAAGACTTTGGAGAGTCTTTCTTAGAAAGAGTAATTCCAGACTTAGATGGTTGCCCATCTTTCTTGGAATCCTACATTGCAAACCTCCTGAGAATTTTATCTATATAGCCGGCCTGGGATAAAGCTATTATGTTGTTCTTCCTATCCTGAAAAATCTGGGTACCGAGAACAAAATTAGCCTTACCCAAGTCCTTCAAGTCAAATTGCTTGGTCAACCATAATTTGACAGATGACAATGCCCCAATATCATTGCCAATTACTAGAATGTCATCTACATAGAGCAGTAGAAAAACCACCTTCCTATCCTTAATGTGTTTGTAAACACATGGCTCATCCATATTTTGTGAGAACCCATAAGTCTTGATCACCTGATCAAATCTTATGTTCTAGGAATGAGAAGCCTGCTTAAGTCCATAAATTGACTTTAGCAGCTTATAAACCTTACCCTATTGACCCTCGACCTGGAACCCGTCTGGTTGTTCCATATAAATGGACTCATCAAGATCGCCATTCAAAAAAGTCGTCTTGACATCCATCTGCCAAATCTTGTAGTCGAGAGCGGCAACTATGGACAAGAGAATCTAGATGGATTTAAGCATGGCTATAGGCGAAAAGGTTTCCTCATAATCGATTCCTTCCTTTTGCATATAAACCTTAGCTACCAGTCTAGCCTTAAAGGTTTTGACCTTTCCATGTACTCCTCTTTTCCTCTGGTAGATCCACTTACACCCTATGGGTTTTACCCCTTCGGGAAAATCCATAAGCTCCCAGACCTGATTAGTCTTCATAGACTTTATCTTAGTGTTCATGGCCTTTGTCCAGAGTTTTGAATCAACATCCTCCATAGGTTCTGCGTAAGTATAAGGATCCCTGTCATGTTCATCTAGTTCAGCCAAAAAGACTTCCCCATTGAACATATACCTCTTAGGTTGATGCCCGATCCTCCCACTACGCCAAAGCCCCTTAGGTTGTTGTTTAGGTTTGTTTGGTTTTTCTAAACTGATCAGAACGGTTTCATTCAGAACCTCCGGAGTGATCGGATCACTCCTTAACTCCTCAAGCACCACTATGCTTCAAGGTTTAAAGTCGTCTATGTAACTCTCCTCAAGGAAAGTTGCATTAGTTGAAACCACGACTTTATTTTCCTTTGCGTTATAGAAATAACCCCCTTTAGTCCCTTTTGGATATCCTACAAACACACAAACTTCCGAACGTGCTTTCAAGTTATTTGCATTCTTAAACATGAGCTGGACATCCCCATATGTGAATATGGTTTATCTTCCTACCCGTCCACAACTCGTGAGGAGTTTTTGTGACCGATTTTGAAGGCACATTGTTCAAAAGATAACATATGGTTTAGTGCATATCCCCAAAAAGATAAAGGCAATGATGAATAACTCATCATGGACTTAATCATGTCCAATAAAGTCCTATTTCTTCTCTCCGCTAGGCCATTCTGCTGCGGAGTGCCCAGAGCAGTCAAATGGGATAAAATCCCATTCTCTAATAAGTGTCCCAAGAACTCATCAGAAAGGTATTCTCCACCTCGATCGGATCAAAGTGCCTTTATGGGTCTACCCAATTGCTTTTCACTTCAGCCCGAAACTCCCTAAACTTGTCAAAAGTTTTGCTTTTGTGGTGCATCAGTTATACATACCCATATCTTGAATAATCGTCAATAAAAATGACGAAGTACTCATAACCTCCTCGTGCCCGGATGTTCATTGGTCCGTAAACACCACAATGCACAAGTTTTAGAACCCCTTCAGCCCTATTGTCCTTAGACCCGAATGGTCTTTTGGTCATTTTACCCTCCAAACAAGATTCACATTGATATATAGATTCCACCTTTAAGTGACTTAAAGGTCCATCCTTTACTAGCCTTTGAATCCTATTCAGGTTAATATACCAAGGCGCAAATGCCAAAGATAAGTCTTATTAGAGTGAGAAGTTTTATGTCTTTTAGAGTTATTATCATCAATCTCAGTGTTAAGCTGTAAGTCCATCTTAGGTATGATAAAATATAGATTATTTTCCATCCATCTAGAACAGATAAAAGATTTATTTTTACGAATCACCACTTTATTATTAAAAGAAACCAAATAGGAGTCTTTAAATAAACAAGCTATAGAAATTAAATTCCTTTTAAATTTAGGAACATAAAAACAATCTTGCAAAAATAAATTCCTATAATTATCAAAATAAAGATGGACGTCTCTCACTGCTTCCGTTGAGACTAAAGATCCATCGCCCATCCGAAGTGTGAAGTCTTCATGTAGTAGACTTCTCGTTTCTTTGAACCCCTGCAAAGAAACACAAACATGATTAGTTGCATCAGAATCTATAACCCAAATATCACTGGGTTCCTCAACCAAACAAGTTTCTAAATATAGAAGATCACACCTACCTCCTTTGGAAAGGAAGTCCTTGCAATGCTTCTTGATGTGCCCAACCTTCCCACAAAAGAATCACTTAAGCTTCTTTGGGTTCTTCTTCTTCTTCTTCTTGCTCTTGGTAGCAGCAAGAATAGAAGACTTCTTGTTCTTGGCCCGTTGCTTCTTTCCATTTCCAGAGTTGGGATTGGAACCAAAAGCAGCTACCAAATTGGCCTCTCAACTTGCAAGAGACTCCCTGATCAGCAACTTGAACTCTTGTAACTGTTTCATTAATTCCGTCAAGGTCATGTCTCATCTATTGCTTAAATTAAATGTAGCTCTAAACAGAATAAATTCCTTTAACAGAGTCTCAAAGACCATAGTCATCTAAGTTTTAGCATCGATGTCGGCTCCATTGGTTTGAGCCTTAGTGAGGTAACCCATGACCAACATCATATGCTCCTTTACAGATGTCCCTGGCCTCTGCTTACAGTTAAGAAGTTTTTGAAGCACCCCTTGCCGCTTTGTGATGGCCTGGCCTCCAAACATATCCTTAAGATTATCCAAGATCTACTTCGCAGTCTCATAATCTTGATGTTGAGCCTGTAGCACGTTACTCATATTAGCCATAACATAGCAGCGGGCCTGATCATTAGCATCTTTCCAGCGATCGTATGTTTGGAATTGCTCATTAGTTGAGTCTCCCGTAGGCTCGGGAGGACAAGGGGTTGTCAGCGTAAGTTTTAGTTTCTCAAAGGAGAGGACGATATCCCAGTTCCATTTCCAATCATTATAATTCTCTCTAGTCAATAGGTTTATGTCAAGTATAAAAAATAAAGCGTTTTTAGACATTTTTAATCTACAATAAAGAATCATATACCAAACATAAGCAAACATATCATAAAAATTTAGCAAGATAACAGAAACATGAGAAAAAAAATACAAATGTGTCTATGTGTCAAAACCTTGAAAATATCACAACCTTACAATGATAATTCCCAACTCAAAATTCAACAAGCTCCTAGGAGAGTCATGCCAAATTCAATCAGGAACACAATCCCCTCCTGATAAATATATGCCATCCAAGACACATATGATCTAGCATATATTAATAATTGTTTCTTTGGCCATTAATTTTATTAACAGAGCTCCTAGGAGAGGTTAATAATAAAATTAATGTAAGTGTATAACCATCGTTTCAATATTTCATCCATGATTTATAATCACCACCTAGGGGTGTGTAACCATAAATCATGCTAAAATACCCTATCCTCTTAGAGATCCAATATGTTACATGATAGAAATCCCTTCCTAGGGGTTCGGACCACCATGTTCTGCCTATGGACCAACGATAGAGGCCTTAGGTCCTCTCTTCGAAAACCTTCTCCCACTCAATCTTTTGAAATTAAGGTTTTATTTTAAGAACATGCGTGAACAATTTTAATATGAGTGGCACTCCCTATTCTCTATGACATGTTATCAATATACATGGTAAATCATATTATAATACAGACAAGCAAAGCAATCAAGCAAAGCTACAAGCAAAATAATAAATAGCCGTAATATTATGGTTCTACCCTAGAGAATAGAAAATAAAGATTACAAGAGAATAATCGAAACATATTATTGATTCTTCATCCTTGAATATCCAGGTAGTATCCTTCTTCATGTAATGCCCATCTTCAAGTCTTCAATCCCGTATGAATTGAATATTTCAAATTTCTGGTCATATCCAAATTTAATGTCTCTCAGAATTGCCCAAAAATAAAATTAAAACTGCATTGAAAAACTTCACCTTTTATGAAAGAATTTTTAGCTCTCTGCCGGCAAGCCGATCTAGGTGATCGGCCTGCCGGTCATGACAATCCGCCTGCCGATGCATGAAAGATCGGCTTGCCGAACTGAAAGTTCGGCATGCTACTAGAGCCACCTGATTTTTGCCTTGTTGTCGGCCTACCGAACCTCATGTTCGGCCTGTCGATCTGCAACCATCGGCCTGCCGAACTGGTGGGTTTGGCATGCCGACCGAGTAAAAATCCCTATTCTAGAAAATACAATTTTTAAAGCAATTCATCAATTTTATTTTCAACAATTCAAAAACATAAAATTAGAAACTCAAAAAATACCTAGGAGCACTATCATCAATCTTCTAGATTCGCCTTCTAGATTCGTCTTCTCGATCCGTCTTTTCTGAATAATTATTTATTACAAAAATTTTACAAAATTAAATAATAATTCCTAGACGAAGATGATAGTCCACTCATCTAATTACATGAAAGACCTAGATACACAATCTAACCTCTAAGGAACCATAACCGGAATAAATTAATTAATTAATAAATAATTAAATAACCATTTAATCAACCATAATTAATTAATGAACATTCACCACATAATCCATGACAACATATATAATATATAGAAACCTAGAGTGCCAACTCTCTATAAAATTAAATTCAACCATAGGAGAGATTAAGATCACAAAATTTATACATATAACATGATCACAAACTCGTAAATTTACGTAAAAACCATGGCTCTGTTACCAATTGTTGGACAAATAGTATGTAGCAGAATTTTAAAAATTTTATATCAGAGTATTTTTTAAAATACAAGTTTGACATGCTATATGCAGAAATTAACCAGATCTTACTAACCTTTGTGTGCCGAAAAGCTCCTACAATCAGTGAAGAGAAGTAATGTTTCAGAAGAATCTCAACCAATTGGTCATCTTTGCTATTCTCTATCCACGATCAGAGTGAGTGTGGGCTCACACGTATAGCTCTTCCACCAGGTGACTCTCCTTCCAACCAATTGAGAGAACCCAAAGCAAGTGTTCGTGATTTGTGAACAAGAGCTCTTAGGGAGTTTTCAGATTCTCACTAGCAGAGCATCACTCTTAATCTCTCAATTGATCGAGTAACTCTTAAGACTTACTCCCTATTTATAGAGGTTGGGTCCAGGGTCTGTCCTTATCAGATTAGGTCTTAAAATTTGAATCAGAATCAAATTTGGATCAATATCTGATAAGATCTGCGTAAAAACACGTGATCTTGTCTTTCACTCATCGGCAGGCCAAACAGGCCCCATCGGCAGGGCCGATCTTGAGGATCGGCATGCCGAACTACCGATTAATATCTCAGCGAATCTTTTATTTTCAACCTGAGATTCAATAGGATAAAGTCTCAGTTTTAAATTAAATAACCCAATAAAAAAGTTATCTGATTAAAACAACTTTATCTGGATAATCTTTAAGAAAATAAATGAATTCCTAATAACTCTACATGTTTATCTTAATCTAATTTATTCAAAATTAAATCAACTGATAAATAGACAAGAATTAACCAATCCTTATAATTAATTCAACCGATAAACAGACATGAATTATTTGATTCTTTCAAATTTCAACCAATCTAATAAATCCGATATAAGTCACCAATTATTGAAAAGAACGTCGTTTCATTACAGGATGTTGTGAGCTAGCAAATGAGACCAAATGAACCAATATAGTTCAAGCTCTTGATAATTATGAAACCAAATATCCTAGATATGCATTTCATAATTATCAACTCCAACGCTACTCCACTAAAAGCTTGGAGCTGCACTCTCGAACTACATAGAATTACGAAGCCCGTATAGCTAAATCTCCATGACATATCATAGTGTATCGTATCCCCATATGATTATCCATAATCAGCTTAAGGACAAGTTCTGTCTTATCTTCCCAATTATTTTTATCTTACATTCCATTATCTCACCATCAGAAAACTTACCATCCAAAGATAGTATACCAATCGGTTACACCTATGTATCCAAATGGCTGAGCGCTCCAGTTTTCCAATTACAGGATAACGCATATAAGAGGATATCACTACTCCAAAAGAGGAGCTATGGATTCCATATCTATGAATAACAGGTCTATGCTATTAAGAGTCATGCCTCCAACGTACTGGCATGCATACTACTATTAAGATGTGGGTGTCACCCTTTGGTACATGAAAAGACACAAGTCAAGACAACGGACCCACAATTCATCTCAGGATTACAATACAATACAAATGATCGTCTAAAGTTAATCAATTTGTCGATACAGAATTATTAAACTAAATCAATTCATTTTATGTCCTGATCTAACACATTGTCACCTATGACAATGTGCTAATATTTTTATTCATGGAGTCCATCTCCGATGGTGAAGACAAACCATCTCCCAATAGGAATATAAACAACATAACAATCTTTACATGAATAAAGCGCCAACTTTATTCCCTTGATTGCGGATCTTATGATGGAGGCCTTAGGTCCTCTCTTCGAAAACCTTCTCCTACTCAATCTTTTGAAATCAAGGTTTTATTTTAAGAATATGCATGAACAATTTTAATATGACTGGCACTCTCTATTCTATATGACATGTTATCAACATACATGGCAAATCATATTATAATGCAGACAAGCAAAGCAATCAAGCAAAGCTACAAGCAAAATAATAATAACCGTAATATTATGGTTCCACCTTAAAGAATAGAAAACAAAGATTACAAGAGAATAATTGAAACATATTATCAACTCTTCATCCTTGAATTCTCAGGTTATATCCTTCTTCATGTAATGTCCATCTTCAAGTCTTCAATCCCGTATGAATCGAATACTTCATATTTCCAATCATATCCAAAAACAAAATTAAAACTACTTTTGAAAAATTGCACCTTTTCTGGAGAAATTTCTAACTCTCTGTTGGCAAGCCGATCACCCAGATCGGGCTGTCGATCATGACCCATCGGCCTGTCAATCTTCATAGATCGGCCTGTCGATTCATGATAGATCAGCCTATCGAACTAGAAGTTCGGCCTGCTGCCAAAGCCACCTAAATTTTGCTCCACTGTCGGCCTGCCGAACCTCACGTCCGGCCTGTCGATTTGTGACCATCGGCTAGCCAAACTAGATGGTTCGTCATGCCGACCGAGTAGAAATTACCTTTTTCTAGAAAATACAATTTTTAATGCAATTCATCAATTTTATTTTCAACAATTTAAAAACATAAAATTAGAGACTCAGGAAATACCTGGAAGTGCCATCGACTATCTTCTAGATTTGCCTTCTAGATCCATATTCTTCGAATGATTATTTAATTACAAAAATTCTTACAAATTTAAAATTAAATAATAATTCATAGACGGAGATGATAGTTCGCGATCTAATTATATGAAAAACCTAGATACACATTCTAACCTCTAAATAACCATAATCGGTATAAATTAATTAATTATTAAATAATTAAATAATAATTTAATTAACCATAATTAATTAATAAGCATTCACCATATAATCCATGGGAACATATAAAATATATAGAAACCTAGAGTGCTAACTCTTTATAAAATTAAATTCAAGCAAAGGAAAGATTAGGATCACAAAATTTATATATATAGTATGATCACAAACTCGTAAATTGATGTAAAAACCATGGCTCTAATACCAATTGTTGAAAAAATAATACACAGCAGAATTTTAAAAATTTTATATAAAAGTATTTTCTAAAACACAAGTTTGACATGCTATATGCGTAAATTAACCAGATCTTATTATCCTCTATGTGTCAAAAAGCTCCTACAATCAGTGAAGAGAAGTAACGTTCCGAAAGGACTGCAACGAACTGGCCTTCTTTGCTATCCTCTATCCACGATCGGAGTGAGTATGGGCTCACACGTACAGCTCTTCCTCTAGGTGACTATCCTTCTAACCAATTGAGAGAACCCAAAGCTAGTGTTCGTGATTTATGAACAAGAGCTCTCAGGGAGTTTCAGATTCTCACCAGCAGAGTATTTCTCTTAATCTCTCAATTGATCTAAATAACTTATGTGACTTACTCCCTATTTATAGAGGTTGGGCATAGGAGTCAGTCCTTATCAGATTAGGTCTTAAAATTTTGAATAAGAATCAAATTTGTATCAATATCTGATAAAATCAACGTGAAAACACGTAATCTTTTCTCTACGCATCGATAGGCTGATCTGCCTAATCTGTAGGCCGAATTGCCCCATCGGCAGCTGAACATGAGGATCGGCATGCCGAATTGCCGAAAAAAGATCTCGGCAAATCTTTTATTTTTCACCTGAGATTCTGTAGGATAAAGTCTCAGTTTTAATTCAAATAACTCAATAGAGAAGTTATCTAATTAAAGCAACTTTATCTAGATAATCTCTAGGAAAATAAATGAATTCCTAATAATTCTACAAGTTTTTCTTGATTTAATTTATTCAAAATTAAATCAATTCATAAACAGACAAGAATTATCAGATCCCAATAATTCAACAAGTATATCTTGAATTAATTTTATCACAAAATTAATTCAACGAATAAACAGACATGAATTATTTGATTCTTTTGAATTTCAACCAATCTAATAAATATAACATAAGCCACCAATTATTGGAAAAATACGTCGTATCGTTACAAGATGTTGTGAGCTAGCAAAGGGGACCAAATGGACCTATATAGTTCAAGCTCCTGATTATTACAAAACCCAACATCCAAGATATATATTTCATAATTATCAACTCCAACGCTGCTCCACTAAAAGCTTGGAACTGCACTCTCGAACTACATAGAATTACGCAGCCCGTATAGCTAAGTTTCCATGACATATCATAGTGTATCGTATCCCCATAGGATTATCCAAAACTGGCTTAAGGACAAGTTCTCTCTTACCTTCCCGATTATTTTTATCTTGCGTTTTATTATCTCACCATCGAAAAACTTACCATCCAAAGATAGTATACCATTCGATTACACCTATGTATCCAAAAGGTTTAGCGCTCCAGTTTATGATACAATATAAATGATTGTCTAAAGTCAAGACAACGGGCCCACTATTCATCTCAGGATTAAGATACAATACAAATAATTATCTAAAGTGAATCGATTCGCAGAGATAGAATTATTAATCCAAATCAATTCACTTTATGTCCCGATCCAACACATAGAATTATTAATCCAAATCAATTCACTTTATGTCCCGATCCAACACATCGTCACCTATGATAATGTGCCAATGTTTCTATTCACAGAGTCCACCTCCGGTGGTTAAGACAAACCATCTCCCAATAGGGATATTGACAACATAACAATCTTTACATGAATAAAGTGCCCGACTTTATTTTGTTGATTGCGGATCTTATGATTTAGACTGTCACCTTAAGAATCATGTCTTTCGCATAATCTATCCATCAGTTGCCCAATTCTTAAAGGTTTAAGCAACAATATCAGACAATTTTTTTTCTTAACATACATTCAACAAATATAAATGTAAAGAGGACAAGATTTGGTATATAAGCAATAAATAAATTCTTTATTGATAAAAAATGTCTCCAAAAACTTATTACATTCTTACTCCGTAGGGCATACATGTCTAACAACCATCACCTTTATGATTCATGTGTTTCGCATAATTTGTTCATCATATGCACGATTCTTAAAGGCTTAGACCGATATTCTCAGACTTTTGTTTGATTATCATACATTCAATAGAAATAAAGAAGAAAAGGATAACATTTGGTATATGAATAATAAATAAACTCTTTATTGATAAAATGTCCTTAAAAACATATTACAACATTTTACTCCTTAGGGCACCATGTCTAACAATTTCTGTAACACCCCGAAATTTATTTAGTGGTAATGTAATATAAATGATGAATTAGTGTGCTATAATTAACGTTTTAACATTAATTAGATTATTTGGTTGGATTTTGAATTTTTGGTTGTTTTGTTAAATTGATGCGTTTAAATGATTTCTTATTGTTTTAAAATGATGTTTTGAGTTTTAAAACACAATAATTTGTAAAATGTTAAAAATACTCTGTTTTGTAAAACCGTGGGCGGTACATGGTTTTTGCACAGTAAAACCGCCAATCGATTTTCTCTATTTATTTCCTTCCCCTCTCTCTCTGTCCTCACTCTCCGGTTTTCTCTCTCTCTCTCTCTCTTTTCTCTTTCACCGTGAGCCATCTCTCTCTCAAATTCTCTCTCAAAATTTTTGAAAACCAAATTCGAATCCAAGCTTTGGGATAGCAAGGAGGAGGCTCGGGGACGTGATTTGGCAACCGAGAACGTGGATTGAAGCTTCGATTCGAGGTTAGATTTGAAATTTCTAAACTTTTTCTAAAATTTTCAATTTTGTGCATTTTTGAAATCAGGTTTGTTTAAGCTTAGAAAACCGTGGATTTGAGTTAAATGAACTTAGAACAACTAGAATCTAAGCTTAGATTGAAGAAAAATGGATTTGATTCAAGATTTTTCATTTTTCCTATTTTTGGATTTTCGGGATTTTTGTATTTGAATCTTGTTTAAATGAGTTTTAAAGTGTCTAAATATGTTTTTCTATCATCTATGAATGTTTTCCATGCCTGAGATTTGAGAAAAACAGGTTAGAATCAAGATTTGGGTTTTGGAGAAATTGAAACCCGTGGCTAGAATTTCTGGGTTTTTCTAGTTCGGCAAGCCGAAGTGCGTGTTCGGTAGGCCGGAACAGGGAACGGCAGGTCGGTGTTCTTTAGTCCTGGAGGTCGAACCTGGAAATTGTTCGGCCGACCGAACTTTGCTTCTGGCAGGCCAAACTGTGCAGTTCGGCAGGCCGAAGCAAGGAGTCCAGCAGGCCGACCGAGGCATGGAAATTTTTGTGATTTTTACCCATTTTTACTGTTTTGAACTCTGATTTAAATTCCAACCTTATAGGATGATTTTAAAGGTACAAATGGCACACTAGGACATCATGAAATGGAATGTCTCGAACTAGATATTGATCGACTTAGTTTGTATCTAGGATCATTCGTGGTTCCGTGAAGCTAACGTCTAGCGGACCGGGATTACGGTGTGGGGCACCGGCACGAGTATTGAGGTAGGACTTCTATCCTATTTCTTTGGTAGCCTGGTTTTGAAATGATTTGGATTTGAAAAGGATTTCTATTAAAATGTTTTCAACGGTGTTTGAAAATGGATTTATCGGTTATATTTTAATATACCGTGATCTGAAATAAACGTCATAACAAATGTAATTGACAACACTCGGTAATTGGGTTTTGAATGGTAATGATAATAAACACATAGGCATGATGCCATATCAGAGATCGGGTCGTGTAGCGATCGACCTTGGGGGCAGGTCCTGAAACCTAGCTGGGCCACTACGGTGGTGATATCATGGTTTGCCTAGGAAAAGAAAAATGGTATTTCTGATTGTGCGAGTAGACTGTTCTGGGTCAGGACGGTTCTACTCAAATTATCTATTTATTTATTTATTTATTTAAGTTTTCTTTTGAGTAACACCTAAACAATGATATGTTTCTTTACCTTAAATTATTTTTATAAAACTTAGTCCTACTGAGCCTTTCGCTCACATTTTATTGTTTTAAATTTCCTCTTCTAGGTGGTTTCCCATTTAGGTTTGGTGAGGATTCTTCGGACCAAACTTAGGAGCAATAGGAGGATTGATTTATATTTTGTATTATTTAATCAAGGCATGTAAGATTTAACTTTATTTGTACTTGGACTATGATTGTATTTATGATATTGTTAGAGCCATGTGTGTGCACAAGTTGTGGGCTGTGGAACCCATACTCGCGGCTATATTGTTTTAATTATTACTCATTTAATGTTTTAAATTGTCTAATGTATATGAACTCTTTACAAAGTGTTTTAATGAATCCCACCTTTTATACTTAATTCAACCCCTTAAACTCTGGATTTTAATTAAATTCTCTTTTAAATTAATTTAAATAATCCACCACGTCACATCCCGTACTCCGGGGCGTGACAATTTCCCATTTGCACTAATGAGTAAATGTGATATGTTACGCATCCCTATTGCCCTGATAGGCTATAATGTCATCAGATGCGATCAAACATATTTCTACATTTTCACTCTCCATGTTGTCGTTTATCCCATGATATTCCCGATGAACATGTTTACTCTTCTTGAGAAATCTTGGTTCCTCAGAATTAGCTATTGCTGTAGTGTTATCACAATACAACGATAATGCCTTATCCATACTGTGAACTACCTCAAGATCCCAAAGAACTTGCGAAGCCACACTGCTTTTTTTGAACATCACTAGCTGCCACATACTCGTCCTTCATCGTTGAATCTGAAGTAAAATCTTGCCTAACACTTCTCTAAACAATAGCACCGTTACCCAAAGTAGACACAGAAGTAGAAGTCGATCTTCTCGAATCTAGACAGGATTGAAAATCTAAATCAGTGTATCCCAGAGGTGTTAGATCCTCACCCGAATACACAAGCATATACCCTCGAGTCCTTCTTAGGTACTTGAAAATATGCTTGACTGCAACCCAATGGTTTGGCCCTGGATCCGACTGAAATCGACTCACTATTCCAACCACATAACAAATGTCTAGTCGCCTGCAAAGCATAGCATACATGAGACTACTCACTACCGAAGTATAAGGCACCTTCTTCATGTATTCTCTTTCTTCATCAGACTTTGGCGAGTATTTTTAGAAAGAGTAATTTCAGACCTAGATAGTTGCCCACTTTAATGTGTTTGTAAACACATGGTTCGTCCATGTTTTCTTCAAACCTATAAGTCTTGATCACTTGATCAAATCTTATGTTCCAAGACGGGGAAGCCTAATTAAGCCCATAAACTAACTTTAGCAGCTTACAGATCTTACCCTATTGACTCTTAGACTTGAACCTGTCTGGCTATACTATATATATGGACTTATCAAGATATTCATTTAGAAAGGCTGTCTTGACATCCATCTATTAGAAAAATAGCACACAATAGAATTTTAAAATTTTTTTTTATCAAAGTATTTTCCAAAACACAAATTTGAAGCCCTATATGGATAAATTAACCAGACCTTTCTAAACTCTGAATGCCAAAAAACTCCTGCAATCTGTAAAGAGAAATAACGTTCTAGAAGAGCCTCAACCAACTTGTCTTCTTTACTATTCTTTATCCACGATCGGAGTGAGTGTGGGCTCACATCATTCAGCCTTTCCCCGATGACCGTCCTTCCAACCAATTGAGAGAACCCAAAGCTAGTATTCGTGATTTGGAAACAAGAGCTCTCAAGGAGTTTTAGAATCTCACCAGTAGAGTTTCACTCTTAATCTTTCAATTGATCAAAATGATAAAGAAACTCACTCTGCTTTTTATAGAGGTTGGGCCTAGGAGTCAATTCATATCATGTAAGGCCTCAAAAATTCAAATCAGAATCAAATTTGGATCAATATCTGATTAAATTCATGTCTAAAATACGTGATAAAATATCCACGATTGGTAGGCCGAACTAGCTGATCGGCCTGCCGAACCTATCCCATCTGCAGACCAAAGTTTAAGATCGGCCTACCAAACTTACAATTTTTTATCCCCACGAATCTTTATTTTCTACCTGAGATTCTTGGGATAGAGCCTTAACCTAATAGAAAAGTTATCTGATTAAATAGTCATATCTAGATAATCTCTAGGAAAATAAATATTCTTGATAATTCAACAAGTTTATCTTGATTTAATTCAAATTAATCCAACTGATCAACAAACATGAATTATCTGATCCCTATAATTCAATAGGTATATCTTGAATTAATTTTATTACAAAATTAATTCAATCAATAAACAAACATGAATTATCTGATTTTACCGAATTTCAACCAATTTGATAAATCTGACATAAGTCACAAATTATTGTAAATGCATACCGGATTGTTACAGGATTTTTGTGGGTTAGCAAAGGGGACTTGATGGACCTATATAGTTCAAGCTCCCAATAATTATGAAACCCAATATCTCAGATATACATTTTATAATTATCAACTCCAACGCTACACCACTAAAAAATTAGAGCTGCACTCTCGAACTATATAGAATTACAAAGCTTGTATAGCTAAGTCTCCATGACATATTATAGTGTATCATATTCCTATAGTATTGTCCATAATCGGCTTAAGGACAAGTTCTGTCTTATGTTCTAAGAACTCATCAAAGAGGTATTCACCACATCGATCAGATCAAAGTGCCTTTATAGGTTTGCCGAATTGATTTTTTGCTTTAGCCTGAAACTTCCTGACCTTGTCAAAAGTTTTGCTTTTCAGATGCATTAGGTAGACATAATCATATCTTGAGTAATCATCAATAAAAGTGACAAAGTACTTATACCTTCCACGTGCCCTAATATTCATGGGACCATAAACATCATTATGCATAACTTTTAGAATCCCTTTGGTTTCTATAAATGGTCTTTCAGTGATTTTGTCCTCTAAACAAGATTCACAATGTGGCATAGATTCCACCTCTAAATGACTTAAAGGTCCATCCCTTACCTGCCTTTGAATCTTATTTAGGCTAATATGACCCAATCGCAAATGCCAAAGATAAGTCTTATCAGAGTGAGAAGTCTTAAGTCTTTTAGAGTTATCATCGACCTCAGTGTTTAGCAGTAAGTCTATCTTAGGTTTGATAAAATATAGGTTGTTCTGCATCTATCCAATACAGATAAAAGATTTGTTTTTGCGAATCAAAGCTTTATTAGTTAAAGAAACTGAATAAGAGTCTTTAAATAAACAAGTGACAGATATTAAATTCCTTTTAAGTTTAGGAACAAAAGAAAAATCTCTCACAACCAAAGTCCCAACTTTATTCCCTCGATTGTAGATCTTATGATTTAGACTCTCACCTCAAGAATCGTGTCTTTTGCATAATCTATCCATCATATGCCCAATTCTTAAAGGTTTAGACCAATAGTCTCAGACTATTGTTTACTTAACATACATTTAATAAATATGAATGTAAAGACGACAAGATTTGGTATATAAATAATAAATAAATTCTTTATTGATAAAAATGTCTCTAAAAACTTATTATATTTTTACTCCTTAGGCCATAAAGATCTAACAATCTCCCACTTGCACTAAGTGACTAAATATGACAAATCTCGCATCCCCATAGCTTCCACATGCCTTCCGAAGACTCTCCCGTAAGTGTCTTTGTGAATGGATGAGTTAAATTGTCCTCTAACGTGATTTTGCACACTGTAACATGCCCGCCCTTGACGAAGTCCTTTATTATATGATACTTCAGATCAATATGCTTACTCTTCTTGTGAAATCTTGGTTCCTTAGCATTAGCTATCACCGTACTGTTATCATAGTACAATGATACCACCTTATCCATACTAGGAACTACCTCAAGATCCCCAAGGAAACTGCAGAGTCACACTTCTTATTTTGAAGCATCACTAACTGCCATATACTCGGTCTCCATCGTTGAATCCGAAGTGCAATCTTGCTTTACACTTCTCCAACTGATGGCATCACCGCCAAGAGTAAACACAAAACCCGAAGTCGATCTCCTAGAATATAGACAGGATTAAAAATATGAATCAGCATATCCTAGAGGAGTTAAGTCCTCACCTAAATATACAAACATATACCCTCGAGTCCTTCTCAGGTACTTGAAAATATGTTTTACCGTGACCTAGTGGTTCGGTCCTGGATGCGCCTAAAATCAACTTATAATTTCAACCGCATAACAAATATCCAGTCCTGTGCAAAGCATGGCATACATGAGACTACCCACTACCGAAGCATAAGGCACATTCTTCATGTATTCTCTTTCTTCCTTTGACTTTGTAGAGTCTTTCTTAGAAAGAGTAATTCTAAACCTAGATGGTTTCCCACCTTTCATGGAATCCTGCATTGCAAATCTCTTGAAAATTTTATCTATGTAGTTGGCTTGTGACAAAGCCATCATTTTGTTCTTCCTTTCTTGAAAAATCTAGATACCAAGAACAAAATTAGCATCATGCAAGCCTTTCATGTCAAACTGCTTGGTCAACCATAATTTGATCGATGACAATGCCCCAACGTCATTGCCAATTAGCAGAATGTCATTTACATAGAGTAGTAGAAAAAACTACTTTCCCATCCTTAATGTCTTTGTAAACACATGGCTCATCCACATTTTTTGAGAACCCATAAGTTTTGATCACCTGATCAAATCTTATGTTCCAAGAATGGGAAGCATACTTGAGTCCATAAATTGACTTTAGCAGCTTATAAACCTTACCCTCCTGACCCTTGACCTTGAACCCGTCTGGTTGTTCCATATAAATGGACTCATCAAGATAGCCATTTAGAAAAGCTATCTTGACATCCATATGCCGAATCTCGTAATCAAGAGCGATAGCTATGGACAAGAGAATCCAGATGGACTTAAGCGTGGCTATAGGCAAAAAGGTTTCCTCGTAATTGATTTCTTCCTTTTGCATATTACCCTTAGCCACCAGTCTAGCCTTAATGGTTTTAACCTTTCCATCCACTCCTCTTTTCCTCTTGTAGATCCACTTACACCCTATAGGTTTTACCGCTTTGGGAAGATCCAGACCCGAGTAGTCTCCATACACTTCATCTCCGTGTTCATGGCCTCTGTCTAGAGTTTCAAATCAACATCCTCCATAGCCTCTGCGTAAGTATAAGGATCCCTACCATGTTCATCCGGTTCTGCCAAGAAGGCCTCCCCATTGAACACATACCTCACGAATTGACGCATGATCCTCCCATTACGCCGAAGCCCCTTAGGTTGTTGTTTGGGTTTGTTTTGTTTTTCTACACTGATTGGAACGGTTTCATTCGGAATCTTTGGAGTGATTGGATCACTCCTTAACTCCTCAGGCACCACTTTGCTTTGAGGCTTAAAGTCGTCCATGAAACTCACCTCAAGGAAAGTTGCATTAATTGAAACCACGACTTTATTTTCCTTTGGGTTATAGAAATAACCCCCTTTAGTCCCTTTTGGATATCCTACAAACACGCAAACTTCCAAACATGCTTCCAACTTTTTCGCATCCTTAAACAAGACATGAGCCAGACATCCTCATATGCGAATATGGTTTAAGGATGTCTTATTGCCCGTCCACAACTCGTGATAAGTTTTAGGGACCGATTTTGAAGGCATATTGTTTAAAAGATAATATGTAGTTTGCAGTGCATATCTCCAAAAGGATAAAGGCAATGATGAATAACTCATCATGGACCTAACCATGTCCAACAAAGTCCTATTTCTTCTCTTCACCATTCCATTTTGCTACGAAGTGCCCGGCGCAGTCAAATGGGATAAAATCCTATTCTCTAATAAGTGTCCTAAGAACTCATCAGAAAGGTACTCACCACTGCGACTAGATTAAAGTGCATTTTTGGGTCTACCTAATTGCTTTTCCACTTCAGCCCGAAACTCCCTGAACTTATCAAAAGTTTCACTTTTATAGTGCATCAGGTACACATACCCATACCTTAAGTAATCGTCAATAAAAGTGACGAAGTACTCATACTCTTCTCATGCTCAGATGTTCATCGGTCCGCAAACATCACTATACACAAGTTCTAGAACCCCTTTGGCCCTATTGCCCGTAGACCTAAATGGTCTTTTGGTCACTTCACCCTCCAAACAAGATTCACATTGAGGTATAGATTTTACCTTTAAGTGACTTAAAGGTCCTTTTCTTAGTAACCTTTGAATCCTATTCAGGTTAATATGACTAAGGCACAAAAGCAAAAGATAAGTCTTATTAGAGTGAGAAGTTTTAAGTCTTTTAGAATTATTATCATTAATCTCAACATTAAGCAATAAGTCCACTTAGGTTTGATAAAATATAAATTATTTTGCATCCATCCAGAATAGATAAAAGACTTGTTTTTACGAATCACCACTTTATTATTAAAAGAAACCAAATAAGAGTCTTTAAATAAACAAGCTATAGAAATTAAATTCCTCTTAAATTTAGGAACATAAAAACAATCTTGCAAAATTAAATTCCTATAATTATCAAAATAAAGATGGATGTTTCCCACTCCTTCAACTAAGACAAAGGATCCATTGCCCATCTGAAGCGTAAAGTCTTCACGTAGTAGACTTTTCGTTTCTTTAAACCCTTGCAGAGAAACACAAACATGATTAGTTGCACTGAAATCTATGACCTAAATGTCGTTGGATTCCTCAATTAAACCAATTTCTAAATATAGAAGATCACACTTACCTCTTTTGGAAAGGAAGTCCTTGCAATGCTTCTTTATGTGCCCGACCTTCCCGTAGAAGAAGCACTTAAGCTCCTTCGGGTTCTTCATCTTCTTCTTATCGCTCTTGTCGTTAGCAGGAAGAGAAAACTTCCCATTTTTGGCCCATTGCTTCTTTCCATTCACAGAATTAGGATTGGAACCAGAAGCAGCAACCAAATTGGTCTCGCCACCAGCAGAAGACTCCCTGATCAGTAGTTCAAACTCCTATAACTGTTTCATCAACTTGTTAAGGTCATATCCTACCTATTGCTCAAATTAAATGTGGCTCTAAATGGAATAAATTCCTTTGACAGAGTCTCAAAGACCATAGTCATTTGAGTTTCAGCATCGATGTCGACTCCATTGGTTTATGCCTTAGCAAGGTAACCTATAACCAACATCAGGTGCTCCTTCATAGATGTCCCCGGTCACTGCTTATAGTTTAAGAGTTTCCAAAGCTCCCCTTGTCGTTTTGTTAGGGCCTGGCCTCCAAACATGTCTTCTAGATTATCCAAGATCTACTTAGCAGTCTCGTAATCCTTATATTGAGCCTGCAACATGTTATTCATACTAGCCATAACAACATGTTATTCATACTAGCCATAACATAATAGCGGGCCTAATCGTTTGCATCTTTCCAGCAATCGTACGCTTGGAATTGATCGTTGGTGGAGTCTCCCTTAGGCTAGGGAGGACAAGAGGCTGTTAGCACAAATTTTATTTTCTCAAAGGACAAGACAATGTCCAGGTTTCGTTTCCAATCATTATAATTCTCTTCGATTAATTGGCTTTTGTCAAGTATAGAAGATAAAGCATTTTTAGACATTTTTAATCTACAATAAAGAATCATATACCAAACATAAGCAAACATATCATAATAATTTAGTCAGATAACACAATCATGTAAAAACATACAAATATGTTTACGTGTCAAAACCTTAAGAATATCACAACGTTACAACGATAATTCCTAACTCAGAATTCAACAAGCTCCTAGGGGAGTCATGCCAAATTCAATTAGGATCACGGATCCCTTGCTAATTAATATATGCCATCCTAGACCCGTATAATCCAGCATATATTAATAATCATTTTTTGGCCATTAATTTTATTAACAGAGCTCCTAGGGGAGGTTAATAAGGAAGTTAATATGAGTGTATAACCATCATTTCAATATTTTATCCATGATGTAGAATCAACAACTAGGGGTGTGCAACCATAAGTCATGCTAAAATACCTTATCCTCTCGGAGATCTAATCTGGTACATGATAGAAATCCCTTCCTAGGGGTCAGGACTACCATGTTCTTCCTATGGACCAATGATGGAGGCCTTAGGTCCTCTCTTCGAAAACCTTCTCCCACTCAATCTTTTAAAATTAAGGTTTTATTTTAAAAGACATGCATAAAGAATTTAAATGAGTGGCATTCCCTATTCTATAGGGCATATTATCAATATACATGGCAAATCATATTATAATGTGACAAGCAAAGCAATCAAGCAAAGTTACAAGCAAAATAATAATAAATAAACATAATGCTATGGTTCCACCCCAGAGAATAGAAAACAAAAATTACAATAGAATAATCGAAATATTTTGTCGATTCTTTATCCTTGAATCCTCAAGCTATGTCTTTCTTCATGTAATCCCTATCTTCAAGTCTTCAATCCCGTATGAATCGAATACTCTATATTTCTGGTCATATCCAAATTTTAATGTTTCTTAGAATTGTCCTAAAAATAAAATTAAAACTGCATTAAAAAATTGCACATTTTTTGAAAAAATTTTCAGCTCTCTGCCGGTAAGCCGATTTAGGTGATTGGCCGGTCGGTCATGACCCACCGGCCTACCGATCTCGACAGATCAACCTGCCGAACTTGAAGTTTGGTTTGTCGCCAGAGTCACCTGATTTCTGCCCAGCTGACAACATGTCGAACCTCACGTTTGACCTACTGATCTACGATGGCCTACTGATCTACGACCATCGGCCTACCGAATTAGAAGGTTAGGCATGCCAACCGAGCAGAAACCAACCTTTTCAGAAAATACAGTTTCTAATTCAATTTTATTTTCAAAATTCAAAAACATAAAATTAGAGACTCAGGAAATACCTAGGAGCGCTATCATCTATCTTCTAGATACGCCTTCTAGATCCGTCTCCTCCGAATGATTATTTAATTACAAAATTTTTATAAATTTAAAATTAAATAATAATTTCTAGACAGAGATGATAGTCTGCCATCTAATTACATGAAAAACCTAGATACATATTCTAACCTCCAAGGAACTATAACAGGCATAAATTAATTAATTAAATAATAATTTAATCAACCATAATTAATTTATAAATATTCATCATATAATCAATGACAACATAAAAATATATATAAACCCTAGAGTGACAACTCTTTATAAAATTAAATTCAAGCATAAGAGAGATCAAGATCACATAATTTATATATATAGCATGATCACAAACTTACAAATTTATGTAAAAACCATGCCTCTGATGCCAATTGTTGGAAAAATAGTATGCAGCGAAATTTTTAAAAAAAATTATATCAGAATATTTTTCAAAACACAAATTTGACATGATATATGCATAAATTAACCAGCCCTTACTAACCTATGAATGCCGAAGAACTCCTGCAGTCCATGAAGAGAAGTAACAGTCCAGAAGAGCCTTAACTAACTAGTCTTCTTTGCTATTCTCTATCCATGATCGGAGTGAGTGTAAGCTCACATCATTCAGCCTTTCCCCAGTGACCCTCCTTCCAACCAATTGAGAGAACCCAAAGCTAGTATTCATGATTTGTGAACAAGAGCTCTCAAGGAGTTTTAGAATATCACTAGTAATGTTTCACTTCTAATCTCTCAATTGATCTAAATGATAAAGAAACTCACTCTGCTTTTTATAGAAGTTGGGCATAGGAGTCAGTTCTTATCAAATAAGGCCTTAAAAATTTGAATAAAATCAAATTCTGATAAAATCCACATCTAAAATATGTGATCAAAAATCCCACGGTCGGTAGGCTGAACTAGCAGATCGGCCTACAAAACTTGTCCCATTGGCAAGCTAAAATTTAAGATCGACCTACTGAACTTACGATTTTTTATCCCTGTGAATCTTTATTTTCCACCCGAGATTCTTGGGATAGAGCCTCAGTTTTAATTCAAATAACCCAATAGAGAAGTTATTTGATTAAAACAGTCATATCTAGATAATCTCTAGGAAAATAAATATTCTTGATAATTCAACAAGTTTATCTTGAATTAATTCAAAATTAATCCAACTAATAAACAGACATGAATTATCTGATCCAAATAATTCAACAGGTATATCTTGAACTAATTTTATTACAAAATTAAGTCAACCGATAAACAAAAATAAATTATCTAATTTTATCAAATTTCAGCCAATCTGATAAATCTTACATAAGTCACCAATTATTGGAAAAGCATGCCATATTGTTACGGGAATTTTGTGAGCTAGCAAAGGGGACTTGAAGGACCTATATAATTCAAGCTCTCAATAATTATGAAACCCAATATCCCAAATATATATTTCATAATTATCAACTCGAATGCTACTCTACTAGAAGCTTAGAGCTGCACTCTCGAACTATATAGAATTACGAAGCACGTATAGCTATGTCTCTATGACATATCATAGTGTATCATATCCTCATAGGATTATCCATAATCGGCTTAAGGACAAGTTCTGTCTTAACTTCCCAATTGTTTTTATTTTACGTTCCATTATCTCATCATCAAAAAACTTACCATCCAAAGACGATATACCATTCGGCTAAACCTATGTCTCCAAATGGTTGAGCGCTTTAGTTTTTCAATTACAGGATAATCCATATAAGAGGATATCACTACTCCTAAAGAGGAGCTATGGATTCCATATCTATAAATAACAGGTCTATGTCATTATGAGTCATGCCTCCAATGTACTAGCTTGCATACTACTATTAAATTGTGGGTGTCACTCTTTGGTACATCAAAAGACCCAAATCAAGACAACGGGCCTACTATTCATCTCATGATTAAGATACAATACACATGATTGTCTAAAGTGAATCGATTTACCGAGACAAAATTATTAATCCAAATCAATTCACTTTTTGTCCCGATCCAACATATTGTCACCTATGACAATATGCCAACGTTTCTATTCACGGAGTCCACCTCTAATGGCCAAGAAAAACCATCTCCCAATAGAAATATAGACAACATAGCAATCTTTGCATGAATAAAGCGCTCAACTTTATTTCCTCGATTGTGGATCATATGATTGAGACCATCACCTTAAAAATCGTGTCTTCCGTATAATCTGTCCATCATATGCCTAATTCTTAAAGGTTTAGACCGACAGTCTCAAACTATTGTTTGTTTAACATACATTCAACAAATATGAACGTAAAGAGGACAAGATTTGGTATATAAATAATAAATAAATTATTTATTAATAAAAATGCCTCTAAAAACTTATTATATTTTTACTCCTTAAAGCATACACATCTAACACCATCTACCAAATCTCATAGTTGAGAGTGGCAGCTATAGATAAGAGAATGTAGATGGGCTTAAGCATTGCTATAGGCGAAAAAGTTTCCTCATAATCGATTTTGTCCTTTTGCATGTATCCCTTAGCTATCAGTCTAGCCTCATAGGCCTTGACTTTCCCATCTACTCCCCTCTTTCTCTTATAGATTTACTTACACCCTATGGGTTTTATTGCTTTGGGAAGATCCACAAGTTCCCAAACCCGATTAGTCTCCATAGACTTCATCTTAGTGTTCATGGCTCTGTCCAGAGCTTTGAATCAACATCCTCCATAACCTATGCATATGTTAAGGATCCCTGTCATGTTTAATCGGTTCAGCTAAGTAGGCTTCAACATTGAACATATACCTCTCGGGTTAATGCCCGATCCTCTCTCTATGCAAAGCCCCTTAGGTTGTTGTTTGGTCAGTTTTTCTACATTGATTGGATTGGTTTTAACCAAAACTCCTAGAGTGATCAAATCATTCACCAACTTCTCAGTACCACTTTACTTCGAGGCTTAAAATCGTTTATGTAGCTTTCCTCAAGGAATGTTGCATTCATTGAAACCATGACTTTATTTTCTTTTGGATTATAGAAATAACCCCTTTAACCCTTTTTGGATATCCTACAAGCACACAAACTTCCAAATGTTCTTCCAACTTGTTCGGTTCCTTATATAGGACATGATCCGGACATCTTCACATGCGAATATAGTTTAAGAATGTCTTCCTACTTGTCCACTACTTGTGAGGAGTTTTAAGAACCGATTTTGAAGGCACATTGTTCAAAAGATAATATGTTGTTTTTTGTGCATGTCCCCAAAAGGAAGAAGGTAATGTCGAATAACTCATCATGGACCTAACTATGTCCAACAAAGTCCTATTCCTTCTCTAGCTACGCCATTATGCTACGGAGTGCCCAACATAGTCAAATGGGACAAAATCTAACTCTCTAATAGGTGTTCTAAGAACTCATCGGAGAGGTATTCACCATATTGATCAGATCAAAGTGCCTTTATGGGTTTACATATTTGATTTTTTGCTTTAGCTTGAAACTTCCTAAACTTGTCAAAAGTTTTGCTTTTTAGATGCATTAGGTAGACATAATCACATATTGAGTAATCATCAATAAAAGTGATGAAGTACTCATACCCTCCAGGTGCCCTAATATTCATGGGAGCACAAACATCACTATGCATAACTTCTAGAATCCCTTTGGTCCTTTGCCTTTAGACCTAAATGGTCTTTTAGTGATTTTGCCCTCTAAACAAGATTCACAATGTGGCATAGATTCCACCTTTAAATGACTTAAAGGTCCATCTCTTACCAGCCTTTAAATCTCATTCAGACTAATATGGCCTAATTGCAAATGCCAAAGATAAGTCTTATTAGAGTTAGAAGTCTTAAGTCTTTTAGAGTTCTCATCGACCTCAGTGTTTAGCAGTAAGTCCATCTTAGGTTTGATAAAATATTGGCTATTTTGCATCTATCCAATACAAATAAAAGATTTGTTTTTGTGAATCAAAACTTTATTATTTAAAGAGACTAAATAGGAGTTTTTAAATAAACAAGTAACATATATTAAATTCCTTTTAAGTTTAGGAACATAAGAAAAATCTCTCAAAACCAAAGTCCTATAATTATCAAAGTAAAGATAGACATCTCCCACTGCTTCACCCAACACTACGGATCCATCACTCATGCGAAGCGTGAAGTGTTCATGTAACAAACTTCTTGTTATCTTAAATTTCTTTAGAGAAACATAGGTATAATTAGATGCACCAAAATCTATGACCCAAATGTCACTTAATTCCTCGACTAAACAAGTCTTAATTACCAAAAGTTTGCACCTGCTTCTGTTAGACAAGAAAGCCTTTCAATTATTCTTTATGTGCTTAAACTTCTCGTCCTTAGCCCTCCGCTTCTTTCCATTTCCTGGGTTAGGATTGAAACTAGACGCAGCGGCCAAGTTAGCCTCGCCACTAATCAGAGCTTCCCTAATCAGGATTTCAAACTCCTATAACTGCTTGAATAGCTTAGTTAAGGTCACATCTAGTCTATTGCTCAAGTTATATGAAGCTCTAAATGGAATGAACTCCTTAGATAGAGTTTCAAAGACCATAGTCATCTGTGACTTAGCACCAATATCAACTCCATGGGTTTGAGTCTTAAGGAGATAACCCATGACCAACATCATATGCTCTTTTACAAGATTCCCCAGTCTTTGTTTACAATTGAGGCATTTTTGAAGAGCCCTTTGCTGCTTTGTCAAGGCTTCACCTCCAATCATGTCATCAAGATTATCCAAGACTTACTAAGTAGTCTCATAATCTTTATGTTGAGCCTGTAGCATATTATTCATGCTAGCCATGATATAGTAGCGTGCTTGATCATTAGTTTTCTTCTAGAGATTATACGCTTAGATTTGTTCATTAGTAGATTCGCCAGTATATTCGAGAGCACATGGTGTTGTTAGCATAAATTTTAGTTTCTCGAAGGATAGGATGATGTTCAGGCTCCTTTTCTAATCATTATAATTCTTGTTACTTAATGGGTTTTTATTGAGTATCAAAGATAAAGTGTTTTTAAACATTTTGTAATCTACAATAAAGATTCATATACTAAATATAGGCAAAAATTCCATAATAGTTTAGTAAGATAACAAAAACAAGTAAACATACAATTGTGTTTATATGTCAAAACATTGAAAAAATGACAACCTTACAACGATAATTCCTAACTCATAATTCAACAAGCAGCCTAGGGGAGACTTGCCAAATTTAATTAGGAACATGGATCTCCTTTGATTAATATATGACATCCAAGACCAGTATGATCTAGCATATATTAACAATTGTTTTCTTTGGCCATTAATTTCATTAACAGATCTCCTAAGGGAGGTTAATAATAAAATTAATCTTGAGTATATAACCATCATTTCAACTATTTTATCCATGATTAGTAATCACCATCTAAGGATGTATAATGATAAATCATGTTAAAATAAATTAATCTTTCAGAGATCTATCTTGGTACATGATGAAATCCCTTCCTAGAGTCAGAACCACCATGTGCTACCTATGGACTAATGATGGAGGTTGTAGGTCTTCTCCCACTCAATATTTTGAAGACCAAGGTTTCATGTTAACATATATGAACAATTTTTTAATGAGCGGTATTCCCTATTCCACATAGCATGTTATCAACATACATGGCAAGTCATATTATGGTGCAGTTAAGCAAAGCAACATGCAAAACTACAAGCAAATTAGTAATAAATAATAGTCATAATATCATGGTTCTATCCTAGAGAAAAGAAAATAAAGATTACAATAGATCAATAGAAACATATTATCGATTCTTCATCTTGTATCTTCAAGTTGTATCCTTCTTTATGTGGCATCCATCTTCAATTCTTCAATCCCTAATAGATCAAATGTTTTATTTTTCTGGTCATCATAAAATTTCATGTTTCTTAGAATTATCTCAAAAATAAAATCAAATTTGCACCAATCAACGTACCTTTTCCTAGAAAAATTATGTTCTCTACCGGCCTATCGATTAGAATGTTTGGCCTAACGATCTGTCCATTGACCTGCCAAACCTAAGGGATTGGCATGCCGCCATAGCTGACAAAATTCTGCCTCGCAAATAGCCTATCAACTAGAAGTTTGACCTATTGGTTTGCGACCATCGGCTTGTCGAACTAAACCGAGCTGAATTCACGCTTTTCTAGAAAACAGTTTTTAAGTAGTTTTTCAATCTTATTTTCAACAATTCAAAAACATGAAAGCTTTAGAAACTTGGGAAAATCAATTGAACAACAATTATCTCTATCTTCTAGATCCATCTTTACTCCAAATGATTATTTAAGACTGCCATCTAATTACATGAAAAACTTAGAAACACATTTCAACCTCTAAGGAACCATAACTAGTATAAATTCATTAATTAATAAATAATTAAATAATAATTTAATCAACCATAATTAATTAATAATATTTACTATATAATGCCATGACAAAATTTAATTATATAGAAACCCTAGAGTGCCAACTCTCTAAAAAATTAAATTCAAGCATAGGAGAGAATAAGATCACTTAATTTATATATATTGCATAATCACAAACTCGTAAATTTACATAAAAACCATGTCTTTGATACCGATTGTTTGAAAATAAGTATGTACTTGAATTTTAAAAATTTTTAAATTAGAGTATTTTTCAAAACATAAGTTAGACATGCTATATACATAAATGTTGAAAAAATAGTACACAGCAGAATTTTAAAATTTTTTATATCAGAGTATTTTCAAAAACACAAGTTTGACACGCTATATGCATAAATTAACTAGATCTTACTAACCTTGTATATGCCAAAAAGCTACCACAATCAGTGAAGAGAAGTAACATTCCAAAAGGACCACAACCAACTGGTCTTCTTTGCTATTCTCTATCCTCAATCGGAGTGAGTATGGGCTTACGTCATTCAGCTTTTCCTAGGTGGCTCTCCTTCCAACCAATTGAGAAATACCCAAAGTTATAATTTGTGATTTGTAAATGATAGCTTTCTGGGGAGTTACAGAGTCTCGCTGATAAAGTCTCACTCTAGATTTCTCAACTGATCTAAATAATAATGAGACTCACTCCCATTTATATAGAGGTTGGGCCCAAAAGTGAGTCCTTATCCGATAAGATCTCAAAAATTCAAATAAGAATCAAATCAGAATCAATATCTAACAAAATTCGCATAAAAACACGTGATCCTTTTATCGTCCAGTTGGTAGGTCGAACTAGTAGATCAGCCTACCGAATCTCCTTAATCGGTAGACTGAACTTAAAGATTGGCCTGCCAAACCTCTGATAAAAGATCCCTATGAATTTTTATTTCTTACATGAGATTCTTAGGATAGAGCCTCAATTTTAATTCAAATCGCCTGATAAGAAAGTTATTTAATTAAAACAGTCATATCTAGATAATCTTTAGGAAAATAAATATTCCTGATAATTCAACAAGTTTATCTTGAATTAATTTACTCAAAATCAATCCAACCGATAAACAAACATGAATTATCTAATCTTGATAATTCAACAAGTTTATCTTGAATTAATTTTATCATAAAATTAATTCAACTGATAAACAAATATAAATTATCTAATTTTACCAAATTTTAGCTCATCTGATATATTTGACATAAGTAGTCAATTATTGGAAAAGCACACCGTATCGTTACAAGATTTTTATGAGCTAGCAAAAGGGACCTGATGGACCTATATAGTTCAAGCTCCTGATAATTATCAAACCCAATATCCCAATATACATTTCATAATTATCAACTCCAATGCTACTCTACTAAAAGCTTAGAGCTGCACTCTTGAACTATATAGAATTACGAAGTTCGTATAGCTACGTCTCCATGACATATTATAATGTATTGTATCCCTATAAGATTATCCATAATCGGCTTAAGGACAAGTTCTGTCTTACCTTCCCGATTATTTTTCTCTTATGTTCTATTATCTCACCATTAAAAAACTTACCATCCAAAGACAGTATACCATTCGGTTACATCTATGTATCCAAATAGTTGAGCGCTCCAATTTTTCAATTACATGATAACGCATATAAGAGGATATCACTACTCCTAAAGTGGAGCTATGGATCCCATGTCTATGAATAATAGGTCTACGCTACCAAGAGTCATGCCTCCAATGTATCGGCATGTGTACCACTATAAAATGTGGATGTTACCCTTTGGTACATCTAAAGACATAAGTCAAGACAATGGGCCCACTATTCATCTCAGAATTAAGATACAATACAAAACATTGTCTAAAGTGAGTTGATTTGCTATGACAGAATTATTAATCTAAATCTATTCACTTCATGTCCCAATCTAACACATCGTCACCTATGATAATGTACCAATGTTTCTATTCACGGAGTCCACCTTCGATGGTCAAGACAAACCATCTTCCAATAAGAATATAGACAAAATAACAATCTTTACATGAATAAAGTGCCCAACTTTATTCCCTCGATTGCGGATCTTATGATTTAGACTATCACCTTAAGAATCGTGTCTTCTGCATAATCTGTCCATTATATGCTTAATTCTTAAAGGTTTAGAACAATAGTCTCAGACTGTTATTTGCTTAACATACATTCAACAAATATGAATGTAAAGAGGATAAGAATTGGTAATAAATAATAAATAAATTCTTTATTGATAAAAATATCTCTGAAAACATGTTACATTTTTACTCCTTAGGGCATGCATGTCTAAAATCTCCCACCTGCACTATGTGAGTAAATATGACAAATCTCGCATCCCCATAGCTTCCACATGCCTCTTTAAGACTCTCCCAATAAGTGTCTTCATGAATGGATTAGCTAAATTGTCCTCTAACGCGATTTTGCATACTGTGACATGCCCGCCCTTGATGAAGTCTTTTATCACATGATACTTTCGATCAATATGCTTACTCTTCTTGTGAAATCTTGGTTCCTTAGCATTAGCTACCATGGTATTGTTATCACAATACAGTGATACCACCTTATCCATGTGAGGAACAACCTCAAGATCCCTAGGGAACTTGCGAAGCCACATTGCTTCTTTCGAAGCATTACTAGCTAACACATGCTTGGCCTCCATTGTTGAATCTAAAGTGCAATCTAGCTTCACACTTCTCTAACTGATGGCACCACCACCCATAGTAAATACAAAAGCCCAAAGTTGATCTTCTAGAATCTAGATAGGATTGAAAATCTGAATCAGTGTATCCTAGAGGAATTAAGTCCTCATTTGAATACACAAGTATATAGCCTCAAGTCCTTCTCAGGTACTTAAAAATATGCTTGACCGCAACCTAGTGGTTCAGTCCTAGATCCGCCTGAAATTGACTTACAATTCTGACCGCATAACAATTATCTAGTCGTGTGCAAAGCATGGCATACAAGAGATTACTCACAGCCAAAGTATAAGGCACCTTCATCATGTATTCTTTTTCTTCCTCAGACTTTGGAGAATCTTTTTTAGAAAGAGTAATTCTAGACCTAGATGGTTGCCCACCTTTCTTAGAATCCTACATTGCAAACCTCTTGAGAATCGTATCTATGTAGCTTGCCTAGGATAATGCTATTATTCTATTCTTCCTATCCCAAAATATCTGGATACCAAGTACAAAATTAGCCTCACCCAAGTCCTTCATGTCAAACAGCTTGGTCAACCATAATTTGATCGATGACAATGCCCCAACGTCATTGCCAATTAGTAGAATGTCATCTACATGGAGCAGTAGAAAAACTACCTTCCCATCCTTAATGTGTTGGTAAACACATGGCTTATCCACATATTGTGAGAACCCATAAGTCTTGATCACTTGATCAAATCTTATGTTCTAAGAACAGGAAGCCTGCTTAACTCCATAAATTGACTTTAGTAGCTTATAAACTTTACCCTTTTGACCCTTGACTTTGAACTCGTCTAGTTATTCTATATAAATAGACTCATCAAGATAGCCATTTAGAGTAGCCGTCTTGGCATCTATTTGCCAAATCTCATAGTTGAGAGCAGTAGCTATAGACAAGAGAATCCAGATGGACTTAAGCATGGCAACAGGTGAAAAGTTTTTCTTGTAATCGATTCCTTCCTTTTGTGTGTACCCCTTAGCTACCAGTCTAGCCTTAAAGGTTTCAACCTTTTCATCCACCCTTTTCTTCCTCTTGTGGATCCATTTACACCTTATGAGTTTCACCCCTTCGAGAAGATCCACAAGTTCCTAGACCTGATTAGTCTCTATAGACTTCATCTCTGTGTTCATAGCCTTTATCTAGAGTTTCGAATTGACATCCTCCATAGCCTCTGCGTAAGTATAAGGATCCCTATTATATTCATTTGGTTCTACCAAGAAGGCCTAACCATTGAATATATACCTTTTGGGTTGATGCCCGATCCTCCCACTATGCCGATGCCCCTTAGGTTGTTGTTCAGGTTTGTTTGGTTTCTACACTAATTGGAGTGGTTTCTACCGGAACCCTCGGAGCGATTGAATCACTCCTTAACTGCTCAAGAACCACTTTGCTTCGAGGCTTAAAGTCATCCATGTAACTTTGCTCAAGGAAAGTTGCATGCGTTGAAACCACGACTTTATTTTCCCTTGGGTTATAAAAATAACCCCGTTTAGTCCCTTTTGGATATCCTACAAACACACAAACTTCTGAATTGCTTTCAACTTATTTGTATCCTTAAACAGGATATGAGTTGGACATCCCCATATGCAAAAGGATGTCTTCTTGTCCATCCACAACTCGTGAGGAGTTTTAAGGACCGATTTTGAAGGCACCTTGTTCAAAAGATAACATGCAATTTGCAGTGCATATCCCCAAAAGGATAAAGGCAATGATGAATAACTCATCATGGACCTGACCATGTCCAATAAAGTCCTATTTCTTCTGTTTGCTACGCCATTTTGCCGCAGAGTGCTCGGCGTAGTCAAATGGGATAAAATCCCATTCTCTAATAAGTGTCCTAAGAATTCATCAGAAAGGTATTCTCTACCTCGATTGGATTGAAGTGCCTTTATGGGTCTACCCCTAATTGCTTTTCCACTACAGCCTGAAAATCCTTGAACTTGTCAAAAGTTTTGCTTTTGTGGTGCATCAAGCACACATACCCATATCTTGAGTAATCGTCAATACAAGTGACAAAGTATTCATACCCTCCTCGTGCCTAGATATTCATCGGTCTGCAAACCTCACTATGCATAAGTTCTAGAACCCCTTTGGCCCTATTGCCCTTAGACTCCAATGGTCTTTTGGTCATTTTACCCTCCAAACAAGATTCACATTGATGTATAGATTCTGCCTTTAACTGACTTAAAAGGTCCATCCCATGCCAACCTTTGAATCCTTTTTCGGTTAATATGACCAAGGCATAAATGCGAAAGATAAGTCTTATTGGAGTGAGAAGTTTTAAGTCTTTTAGAGTTATTATCATTCTCTCAGCATTAAGCAATAAGTCCATCTCAGGTTTGAAAAAATATAGATTATTTTGCATTCATCCAGAATAGATAAAAGATTTGTTTTTATGAATCACCACTTTATTATTAAAAGAAACCAAATAAGAGTCTTTAAATAAACAAGCTATAGAAATTAAATTCCTCTTAAATTTAGGAACATAAAAACAATCTCACAAAATTAAATTCCTATAATTATCAAAATGTAGATGGACATCTTCCATTGCTTCAATTAAGACCAAGGATCTATCACCTATCCAAAGCGTGAAGTTTTCATGAAGCCGACTTTTAATTTCTTTAAGCCCCTACAAAGAACCACAAACATGATTAGTTGCACCAGAATCTATGAACTAAATGTAACTAGATTCCTCAAACAAGCAAGTTTCTAAATATAGAAGATCACACTTATCTCCTCGGGAAAGGAAGTCCTGGCAATTCTTATTGATGTACCCTACTTTCCCGTAGAAGAAACACTTTAGCTTCTTCAGGTTCTTCTTCTTTTTCTTCTTGTTCTTGCCATTTACAGGAAAAGAAGACTTTCCATTGTTGGCTCGTTGCTTCTTTCCATTTCTAGGGTTTGGATTGGAACCAGAAGCAGCCACCAAGTTGACCTTGCCACCAGCATGAGACTCCCTGATCAACAGTTTAAACTCATGTAACTATTTCATTAATTCTATTAAGGTCATATCCCGCTTATTACTTAAATTAAAAGTAGCTCTAACTAGGATAAACTCCTTAGACAAAGTCTCAAAGACTATAGTCATCTAAGTTTCAGCATCAATGTTGGCTCTATTGGTTTGTGCCTTAGCGAGGTAACCCATGACCAACATCATGTGCTCTTTTATAGATGTCCCCGATCTCTGTTTACAGTTCAAGAGTTTCCAAAGCACCCCTTGCCGCTTTGTTAGGACCAGGCCTCCAAACATGTTTTCTAGATTATTCAAGATCTGTCTAGCAGTCTCATAATCCTCATGTTGAGCCTGTAGCACGTTATTCATGCTAGCCATAACATAGCAGCGGGCCTGATCATTTGCATCCTTCCAAAGATCATATGCTTGGGTTTGATCGTTGGTGGAATTTCTCATAGGCTCAGGAGGACAAGGGGTTGTCAGCATAATTTTTAGTTTCTCAAAGGAGAGGACGATATTTAGGTTCCATTTCTAATTATTATAATTCTTTTCGGTTAATTGGTTTTTGTCAAGTATCAATGATAAAACATTTTTAGACATTTTTTTATCTACAATAAAGAATCATATGCCAAACATAAGTAAACATAACATAATTATTTAGTAAGATAATACAATCATGTAAAAATATACAAATGTGTTTATATATCAAAACCTTGAAAATATAACAACCTTACAATGACAATTCCCAACTCAGAATTCAACAAGCTCCTAGGGGAGTCATGCCAAATTCAATTAGAAACACAGATCCTCTCTTGATTAATATATGCCATCCAGGACTCATATGATTCAGCATATATTAATAATCATTTTTTTGGCCATTAATTTTATTAATAGAGCTCCTAGGGGAGGTTAATAAGAAAATTAACATAAGTGTATAACCATTGTTTCAATATTTTATCCATGATTTATAGTCACCACCTAGGGCTGTGCAATCTAAATCATGCTAAAATACCTTATCTTCTTAGAGATCTAACCTGGTTCATGATGAAGTCCCTTCCTAGGGGTCAAAACCACCATGTGCTACCTATGGACCAATGACGGAGGCCTTAGGTCCTCTCTTCGAAAACCTTCTCCCACTCAATCTTTTGAAATCAAGGTTTTATTTTAAAAACATGCATGAACAATTTTAAAATTAGTGCCACTCCCTATTCTATTTGGCATGTTATCAATATACATGGCAAATCATATTATAATGCGGACAAGAAAAGCAATCAAGCAAAGCTACAAGCAAAATAATAATAAATAACTATGATATTATGGTTCCACTCTAGAGAATAGAAAATAAAGATTACAAGAGAATAATCGAAACATATTATCGATTCTTCATCCTTGAATCCTCAAGCTGTATCCTTTTTCATGTAATGCCCATCTTCAAGTCTTCAATACCTCATAGATCAAATACTCCATATTTCTAGTCATTTCCAAATTTTAATGTTTCTCAAAATTGTCCCAAAAATAAAAATAAAATTGCATTGAAAATTGCACCTTTTTTGAAAAATTTCTAGCTCTCTGTCGGCAAGCCGATCTATGTAATCGGCCTGCCGGTCATGACCCATTGGCCTGCCGATGTTTTTAGGCCAGTCTGCCGATCATGAAAGATAGGCCTATCAAACTTGGAGTTTGGCCTGCCACCAGAGCCACCTGATTTCCACCTCGTTGACGGCTTGCTGAACTCGAAAGTCCGGCCTACTAATCCAATGACCATCGGCCTATCAAACTAGAGGGTTCGGCATGTCATATCGTTATAGGATTTTTATGAGATAGCAAAGGGGACCTAATAGACCTATATAGTTCAAGCTCCCGATAATTATAAAGCCCAAATCCCAGATATACATTTCATAATTATTAACTCCAATGCTACTCCACTAAAAGCTTAGAGCTGCACTCTTGAACTACATAGAATTACGAAGCCTGTATAGTTAAGTCTCTATAACATATCATAATGTATCGTATCCCCATAGGATTATTCATAATCAGTTTAAGGACAAGTTTTGTCTTACCTTATAAGAGGATATCACTACTCCTAAACTGGAGCTATGGATTCTATGTCTATGAATAATAGGTCTATGCTACCAAGAGTCATGCCTCCAACGTATCGGCATGCGTACCACTATAAAATGTGGATGTCACCCTTTGGTGCATCTAAAGACATAAGTCAAGACATCAGGCCCATTATTCATCTGAAGATTAAGATACAATACAAATAATTATCTAAAGTGAATCGATTTGCCAAGACAAAATTATTAACCCAAATCAATTCACGTGATGTCCTGATCTAACACATCGTCACCTATGACAGTGAGCCAATGCTTAGGTAATGACGTGGTGAATTGATTCAATTAATTAAACCAGATTTTTGATTAAAACACCAATTAAATGTTTTGAGGGTATTTTGAAAAATGTGATAGTTTAAAAACATTTTAAAACAACTAACGTTATTTGAAATGGTTAATCACGAAACAAAATAATAAATGCAAATAAACATGAGCCAGGCCCCAATGGACCCATATTAGAGCGCATACATGGTATCGACAATAAAATATTACAATCACTGTCCAATACGAGAGATAAAAATTTAAATAATATATGCCTTGATTGAAATAAAGAAATAATCTAAGCATTATTCCTTGGGCTCACATGTCTGCCCTGTTGCCTCCCAATTGATCCTAAGCTGTAATCCACTAGGGAGAAAAGATTTTAAAACAAATAAAGAAATGTGAGCAGAAGGCTCAGTAGGACTAAATTTAGAAAACATTAATTTAAACATATAATTCATTTTTAAACAAAAGCTGTAAAACAAGATAAATAAATAAACGAATAACTAATTGAAGCTCATTAAATTTATTCATATGGATTAATTATTTATTTATCCATAGACAGTCTCATTATCATGTTTCGACAAAGCCATATGAATCACCACCTAAGTGGCCCAGTTGGATTTCAGGACCTACCCCCAAGGTCATGCTCCCCATGACCCGATCTCTGTACATGGCATCATGCTCTATTTTAATCATTCCAGACGGTACTAACTAGCATGCCCAGTGTCATATCATTATCATGTCTCATTTGTCAGATATTCTCATTACGTTCATTATGATCATTCATTATTTAGCCAATAATGGAAATAAGTAATAAACTTCATTTCTTGAGAACATTTGAAAGGAAATGCCTTGCGGCCAAAACCCTTTCAAAACATGGCTACCAAGGAGAAGAGATAGAAGTCCTACCTTGATACTTTGTATTGCGACTTAACACCGCGATTACGACCCGCTATACGTTAGCTCCATGGAATCACGAACAACCTTAATAGGAACTGGATCCGTCAACATCTAGCTTAAGGTATTCTACACAATTATACTATCTTTTGGTAACTTAGTGTGCCATTTACATTCACAAAATCATGTCAAAGGCTAAGGTCCAGTCGGTCGAACTCTACCAGCTACGTGAGACCTGCCCGCTGTACTGCCCGCTATATATATATAGGATTCTACTTATATCCCTCTGGATAGAAGTTCCCTATACTTTACTAGGGAGGGTTAGTGACAATAAGCTAGTTTATTTGAGCTTAAATGTCCTAGGTGGCTTTCTTAAGTTTTTAGCTTATTAGAACTAAATGTTTTGCAACATGTTACGACCCGTAGGCAGCAATAGTTGAGCTAGACAAGTGGCAAATATATAAACATGTTCTGAATACACTTGTTAATTAACATGTTTGGATAAGTAGGTGGGAACATTCACGTAACCTAAAAATATTAAAGCGTAACCTTTTTGGCATAAGATGTAACGTTTTTTTCCTAGTACATAAATGGTAGAAAAATTAATTTATCTCTGTGCCATGGATTTCGAATTTGTTAAATAATATTAGACTTGAATAATGATGAAAATACAATACATTATACACAAATTGCAATTGTCGAGTAGCCATTTTTTGTCACAAAAGAAGGTAGTTTTTTCATCCTTCTAAATTGTCATTATTCTTTTTTTTTTTTGTGGATGACATGCCATTTGTGAAAATGATAAGCAATTACGTTTTCTGGACAACCTACTTTGGAGATCACTCTCATGTTTCTCAATTGCCCAGTTCTTTGTCTTCTTTTCCTTCATTAAAAATCTAAATTATTTGTTTTATGAATGTCTCATTATTGTTAAGACCAGACACGAACAATTGATTTTTCTATCAATACTTGTGGATTTAAGCGGTAATTTGCAACATAAATGGTAAAAACAAAATTTCAACACCAAATTTCTTACAACCCTTAGCACTAATCTTCAACAATATCAGTGAGTGCCACCTTCCCCAAAGACGATTTAAGTGTAACGTCCGTCGTTTTCTTTTATGGATACTTATGCTAAGTTAACATTAGAATGTGATATTTTAAGTGCTATTATTATTTATGTTAAGTAGATTAACTTTTTATTTAGTAATGTCGCAAGTGATGGCCACGTAGGATCGATATGCTTGGAATGTTCATGTAAAAAATGATGATAAGTTTAAAGTATTTATTTTTTTAAAGAGTTTTAACTTGCTTTAAATTTATATTTATAATGCTCTAGAATTATGTATGTCCTAGAGTTATATTCTTGATGTGACATAAATTTTATTGCATATTTTCTTATTTTTATAATATTGATGAGGTCATAATAATTACATATGTAAACCAATATTTTGGGGTCATGGGAGCAAACATTATTGTTGTGTTTATTATATCATATTATATATTAGGTTAAAAATTAAAGCCGTGGATGTAATAAATTAAAAAAAGGTATACTCATTCTATATATTAAGGTAAAGCGTATGTAGGAAATGAAAAAGCAAAAAAAAAAGAAAAAAAGAAAAAAAGGAAATCTAATTAGATTAGGATTACACTCATTTAAAAAAGGGGATAAAACTAAGTAGATTAGGATTAGGGTTCTCTACACTCATCTAATCTCTTCTCTCTTAGAAACCTATAAATATATCTTGAAGCCATAAAAGTCTTCATTCTCTTAATTTCCAGCTAAAGAAAAGTTATTTCCCTTACCCCCTCTCAAAGTCGCATTCATAAGCCTCCATCATCTCTTTAATCCTCAAAGCCAACAATTCATCACTCTTCTTTTCTTTCAAGCCAAAGCGGAAGGAATTGTTTTTAGAGATTTTGTATTCAAGTCTTTGTATTTGTTAAAGAAAACATAAGAATTTAAGGTATAGTTTAAAGGCTTTCATGGGTTTGAATTTTTATGATTGGTATATATTGTTTTGTGACAAAATTTGTTAGAAAATTGTTGTTTTATGTTGTGAATGTGTACGCATATATGTTTTTGTGAAAAATAAATTATTTTATTTATTACTTTGAATATAAAAATATTATTTTATAGTTGAAAGTATTTATGTTCTTATGATATCATGATATTTCATGAAAATAAGGTTTTGTTATTAGAGTGTAATATGAGAATTTCAGGTTTTTTGGTTAGTCGTTAAGGTTTCTGGTAATGTTTTGAAATCAAATGATTTTATTTTACTGTGATTTTTTAATATAATGTGTACATATATGTTAGGAATGTATGGGATTTTTAAAAATTTTCGTTCAAAATATTTTTAGGGTTACGTGCTTTCAATCAAACACTACTCAAGAAATTTTTTTTCTGAAAAATTTGTATTTGTATATTTTTGAGTCTGTTTTATAGGACAAAATGCAACTTTTGATTCTGTAAAAAAATTAAGAGTCATTGTTCATATGTTAACTAAATGACTGCAAATTTTTAGCTTCATATCTTTGTTATGACTTAAGATAAAATTCGTTAATTGCTAAGTACATAGTGGTTATAAATGTCTCTTTGATATGGTCTGTGTAATTCGTGAGATGATAAATCATAATTTTAATTTTTTTACATGATTTTTTTTTTTTAGAGTTTATTATATATTAAGCATGCTACATAAAAATTTCAGAAGCATATCATCCATATTTGATATTATAAAAATATTTGAATGAAACATGTTCACCATTTAGCATGTCTAATGTTAATTTTAACTGTAAATTTGAAGATGTGTTTCAAATTATTTCAAATTTATTTAGAATTGAATTTTGTGTATATTATGATTTTGTGCATCTATTATGTTTAGTAATTTTTATAACTTATTTTACAACATAAATAATTTAATCTATAATTTTTAATTAAGACTACTCACTACCCAAGCTTTGCTGGCAGATTTTGTAGTTTTGATTGTGTGATTTATTTAAATTAGGAAAAAAAAATTTTAAGGCTAAAGAGCTATCTAAGAATTATATATATATAGATATGTTAATTTTATTCCTGTAAATTTTAATACTTTAATTTAATATAAATTGAAAGATATAGAGTTATGAATCCTTGAAGGTTGTTAGTTTTTATGATTGTTAGATTTACTTGAATATTTTAAAAATTAGAAAAAAAAGTATTTTGGATTAATATTTTCAAGAGAAGAAAATTTGAGTGATGTTTATATATGTTAGCTATGCTATGGAATAATTCTTGCACATTATTAATGCTTAAATGTTAATATTAATTTCTTTAAGTTATTAAAGGTCAAGTTTTCTATCTTTATGTTTCTTAACTCTAAGTGCATATTTGTGATTCAAAGATGCTTTATTTCGTGAAGAATGATGTATGGTGATGTAATATGTATTAAATGATATCATGAACATGAATGTTAATTTCATGTATTTTATGAATGATTGAGATGAACACTCCAAAAAGCGAGTATACCGAGAATCGTGGCACCATCACCTGGTTTAAGATTTAGTAAGCAAGTAAGTCAAGTAAGTACATTCTCACCTATAATATAATAAAAGTTTACCAAAAACTTTTGAGAATATGTTTTATGTTAATTTTTAAGTTTGTTTTTACATATTGCCTTCCTTATGACAACTCTTGTTGCAACAAGAAGGTTTAGCAGATGTTTCAATGATAAGGTATGTTAAAGGTATACCTATATGTATGTATCACTTAATTAAGCGTTGCACACCCTATGTTTATGTTTATAATGTCCCGTAATTTTTAGACTTATTATGTTTGGTTTGAGACTAGCTACCCTACTCCTCTCATGACAGCGTGCCTATGATGTTAATGATGCAATGCTTGGGCCTCTAAAGATAAAATAAGTAATGTTTTAATGTGAAAATTTAAATGAAAGATATGTTATATATAAACATGTATCTCAGGCACTACTATGATTATGATTACGATATTATTTAATGATTTTTATAAAATGTTTTATGCAATGAGATAGGAATGTGCACTTACTAAGCTTATACTTAGTTTGTATCACGTTGCAGATAAAGATAAGATACAAATTAACTAGGATGGAGGACAATCATGGGCGTATATACAAGGAATGCTGGATTGGAAACGGAGTCATTCCATGAAAGGATTTTAAACTCAAACAAAATTTAATATATTACATTTCATATATATATTTTTTTAAAACTTAGTTTTATTTGTGATATATTCTTTTCAAATTATGTTTGTTAGACATGTATGCCCTAAAGAGTAAAAATGTAATAAGTTTTTGGAGACATGTTTATCAATAAAGAATTTATTCATTATTTATATACCAAATCTTGTCCTCTTTACATTCATATTTGTTGAATGTATGTTAAGCAAACAATAGTCTGAGACTGTCGGTCTAAACCTTAAGAATTGGGCATATGATGGATGAATTATGCGAAAGACACGATTCTTAAGGTGATAGTCTAAATCGTACGATCCGCAATCGAGGGAATAAAGTTGGGTGCTTTGTTCATGCAAAGATTGTTATGTTGTCTATATCCCTTAAGGGAGATGGTTTGTCTTGACCATCGAAGGTGGACTCCGTGAATAGAAACATTGGCACGTTGTCATACGTGATGATGTGTTGGATCAGGACATAAAGTGAATTGATTTGGATTAATAATTCTATCTCAGCAAATTGATTCACTTTAGACAATCATTTGTGTTGTATCTTAATCCTAAGATGAATAGTGGGCCCATTGTCTTGACTTGTGTCTTTTGATGTACCAAAGGGTGACACCCACATCTTAATAATGGTATGCATGCCGGTACGTTGGAGGCATGACTCTTGATAGCGTAGACTTGTTATTCATAGATATGGAATCCATAGCTCCTCTTTAGGAGTAATGATATCCTCTTATATGTGTTATCCTGTAATTGGAAAACTAGAGCGCTCAACCATTTGGATACATAGGTGTAACCGAATGGTATATTGTATTTGGATGGTAAGTTTTCTAATGGTGAGATGATGGAGCGTAAGATAAAAATAATCAGAAAGGTAAGACAAAACTTGTCCTTAAGCCGATTATGGATTATCATATGGGGATACGATACACTATGATATGTCATAGATACTCAGCTATACAGGCTTCGTAATTCTATGTAGTTCGAGGGTGCAGCTCCAAGCTTTTAGTAGAGTGGTGTTAGAGTTAAAAATTATGAAATTTATATCTGGGATATGTTAGATATGTATACCGTAAGGAGTAAAAATGTTATACATTTTTGGAGACATTTTTATCAATAAAGAATTTATTCATTTATATATACCAAATCTTGTCCTCTTTACGTTCATATTTGTTAAATGTATGTTAAGCAAACAGTAGTCTGAGACTGTTGGTCTAAACCTTAAGAATTGGACATATGATGTACTGATTATGCGAAATACACGATTCTTAAGGTGACGGTCTAAAAGATATGATCCACAATGGAGGGAATAAAGTTGGGCACTTTATTCATGTAAAGATTGTTAAGTTGGGCACCTTTATCTTTTTGGGGATATACACTGCAAACTGCATGTTATCTTTTGAACAATGTGCCTTCAAAATCGGTCCCTAAAACTCCTCACGAGTTGTGGACAAGAAGGAAGACATCCTTAAACCATATTCGCGTATGGGGATGTCTGGCTCATGTCCTGTTTAAGGATCTGAATAAGTTGGAAGCACGTTTAGAAGTTTGAATGTTTGTAGGATATCCAAACGGACTAAAGGGGGTTATTTTTATAACCCAAAGGAAAATAAAGTCGTGGTTTCTGCTAATACGACTTTCCTTGAAGAAAGTTACATAGACGACTTTAAACCTCGAAGCAAAGTGGTGTTTGAGGAGTTAAGGAGTGATCAGATCACTCCGGAGGTTCCGGATGAAACCGTTCCGGTCAGTGTAGAAAAACCAAACGAACCTGAACAATAACCTCAGGGGCTTCGGCATAGTGGGAGGATCGGGCGTCAACCTGAGAGGTATATGTTCAATGGGGAGGTCTTCTTGGCTGAATCGGATGAACATGACAGGGATCCTTATACTTACGCAGAAGCTATGGAGGATGTTAATTCAAGACTCTGGACAGAGGCCATGAACGTAGAGATGAAGTCTACGGAGACTAATCAGGTCTGGGAGCTTGTGGATCTTCTCGAAGGGGTAAAACCCATAGGGTGTATGTGGATCTACAAGAGAAAAAGAGGAGTGGATGGAAAGGTCAAAACCTTTAAGGCTAGACTGGTAGCTAAGGGTTATACACAAAAGGAAGGAATCAATTATGAGGAAACCTTTTCGCCTGTAGCCATGCTTAAGTCCATCCGGATTCTCTTGTCCATAGCTGCCGTTCTCGATTACAAGATTTGACAGATGGATGTCAAGATGGCTTTTCTAAATGGCTATCTCGATGAGTCCATTTATATGGAACAACCAGACGGGTTCAAGGTCGCGGGTCAAGAGGGTAAGGTTTGTAAGCTGCTAAAGTCAATTTATGGACTTAAGCAGGCTTCTCATTCTTGGAACATAAGATTTGATCAGGTGGTCAAGACTTATGGGTTCTCACAAAATGTGGATGAACCATGTGTTTATAAACACCTAAAGGATGGGAAGGTCATTTTTATACTGCTCTATGTAGATGACATTCTGCTAATTGGCAATGACGTTAGGGCGTTGTCATCGGTCAAATTATGGTTGACCAAGCAATTTGACATGAAGGACTTGGGTGAGGCTAATTTTGTTCTCGGTATCCAGATCTTTTGGGATAGGAAGAACAAAATGATAGCTTTGTCACAAGCTGGCTACATAGATAAAATTCTCAGGAGGTTTGCAATGCAGGATTCCAAGAAAGGTGGGCAACCATCTAGGTCTAGAATTACTCTTTCTAAGAAAGACTCTCCAAAGTCTTATGAAGAAAGAGAATACATGAAGAAGGTGCCTTATGCTTCAGCAGTGGGTAGTCTCATGTATGCAATTCTTTGCACACGACCAGATATTAACTATACGGTCAGGATTGCAAGTCGATTTCAGGCGGATCCAGGACCAAACCATTGGGTTGTGGTGAAGCATATTTTCAAGTACCTGAGAAGAACTCAAGGGTATATGCTTGTGTATTTGGGTGAGGACTTGACTCCTCTAGGATACACTGACTCGGATTTTCAATCTTGTTTGGATTCTAGGAAATTGACTTCTGGGTTTGTGTTTACTCTGAGCGGCGGTGCCATTAGTTGGAGAAGTGCGAAGCAAGATTGCACTTCAGATTCAACAATGGAGGCCGAGTATGTGGCGGCTAGTAATGCTTTGAAAGAAGCAGTGTGGCTCCGCAAGTTCCTTGGGGATCTTAAGATAGTTTCTGGTATGGATAAGGCGGTATCACTGTACTGTGATAACAGTGCCGCGGTAGCTAATGCTAAGGAACCAAGATTTCATAAGAAGTGTAAACATATTGATCTGAAGTATCACGTAATAAAGGACTTCGTTGAGGGCAGGCATGTCACGGTGTGCAAGATCACGTCAGAGGACAATTTAGCTGATCCATTTGCAAAGACACTTATAGGGAGAGCTTCGAGAAACATGTGGAGGCAATGGGGATGCGAGATTTGTTGTATTTACTCACTTAGTGCAAGTGGGAGATTGTTAGATATGTATGCCCTAAGGAGTAAAAATGTAATACGTTTTTGGAGACATTTTTATCAATAAAGAATTCATTCATTTATATAAACCAAATCTTGTCCTGTTTACGTTCATATTTATTGAATGTATGTTAAGCAAACAGTAGTCTGAGACTGTCGGTCTAAACCTTAAGAATTGGGCATATGATGGACTGATTATGCGGAATGCACGATTCTTAAGGTGACGGTCTAAAACATATGATCCACAATCGAGGGAATAAATTTGGCAACTTTATTCATGTAAAGATTGTTATGTTGTCTATATCCCTTTAGGGAGATGGTTTGTCTTGACCATCGGAGTTGGACTCCGTGAATAGAAACAATAGCACGTTGTCATAGGTGACAATGTGTTGGATCGGGACATAAAGTGAATTGATTTGGATTAATAATTTTTTCTCGACAAATCGATTCACTTTAGACAGTCATTTGTATTGTATCTTAATCCTGAGACAAATAGTGGGCCCGTTGTCTCGACTTGTGTCTTTTGTTGTACCAAAGGGTGACTTCCACATCTCAATAGTGGTATACATGCCGGTACGTTGGAGGCATGACTCTTGATAGCGTAGACTTGTTATTCATAGATATGGAATCCATAGCTCCTCTTTAGGAGTAACGAAATCCTCTTATATGCGTTATCCTGTAATTGGAGAACTGGAGCACTCAACCATTTGGATACATAGGTGTAACCGAATGGTATACTATCTTTGGATGGTAAGTTTTCTAATGGTGAGATAATGGAACGTAAGATAAAAAATAATCAGGAAGGTAATCAGGAAGATAAAAAATAATCATATGGGGATACGATACACTTTGATATGTCATGGAGACTTAGCTTACGGGCTTCGTAATTCTATAAAGTTTGAGAGTGCAGCTCTAACCTTTTAGTGGAGTAGCGTTGGAGTTGATAATTGTGAAATGTATATCTGGGATATTGGGTTTCATAATCATCGAGAGCTTGAACTTTATAGGTCCATTTTGGTCCCCTTTGCTAGCTCACAAAATCCTGTAACGACACGGTGTGCTTTTCCAATAATTGGTGACTTATGTCGGATTTATCAGATTGGTTTAAAATTTGAAAGAATCAAATAATTCATGTTTGTTTATTGGTTAAATTAATTTTGTAATAAAATTAATTTAAGATAAACTTGTTTAATTATTGGGATCGGATAATTCTTGTTTGTTTATCGGTTGATTTAATTGGATAAATTAAATCAAGATAAACTTATAGAATAATTGTGAATTGATTTATTTTCTTAGAGATTATCTTGATAAAGTTTGTTTTGATTAGATAATTTTTTTATTGGGTTATTTGAATCAAAACTGAGACTTTATCCTATAGAATCTCGGGTGGAAAATAAAAGATTTGTGGAGATATTTATGCGGCAGTTTGGCCTGCCGATCTACGTGTTCGGCCTGCCGATGGGGCTTGTTCGGCATGCCGATCAGCGAGAGATAAGATTACGCATTTTCACGTGGATCTTATAAGATATTGATCCGAATTTGATTCTATTTCGAGTTTTTGTGACCTAATCTGATAAGGACTGACCCCAGGACCAATCGCTATATAAAGAGAGTGAGTCTTATGATTTACTTAGATCAATTGAGAGATTAAGAGTGATACTCTTCTGGTGAGCATTAGAAAACTCCCTAAGAGCTTTTGTTCACAAATCATGAACGCTAGCTTTGGGTTCTCTTGATTGGTTGGAAGGAGAGTCACTGGTGGAAGAGCTGTACGTGTGAGCCCACACTCACTCCGGTCGTGGATAGAGAATAGCAAAGAAGACTAGTTGGTTGAGGCTCTTTTGGAACATTACTTCTCTTCATGGATTGCAGAGGTTCTTCGGTACACAGAGGATGGTAAGATCTGTTTAATTTATATATATATAGCATGTCAAACTTGTTTTTTGGAAATTACTCTGATATATAAAATTTTTAAATTCCGCTGCACACCTCTCACCTATTTTTTCCAACAATTGGTATCAGAGTCATGGTTTTTACATAAATTTACAAGTTTGTGATCATGTTATATGCATAGATTTTGTGATCTTAATCTCTCTTATGCTTGAATTTAATTTTACAAAGAGAGTTGGCACTCTAGGTTTCTATAAATTATGTATGTTGTCATGGATTATGTGGTGAATGTTTATTAATTAATTATGGTTGATTAAATCATTGTTTAATTATTAATTAATTAATTAATTAATACCAGTTATGGTTCCTTTGAGGTTAGAATGTGTATTTACGTTTTTCATGTAATTAGATGGCGGACTATCGTCTCCATCTAGGAATTGTTATTTAATTTTATATTTGTAAGAATTTTGTAATTAAATAATTATTTGGAGAAGACGGATCGAGAAGTCGGATCTAAAAGATCGATGATGGCGCACCCAGGTATTTCTTGAGTCTCTAATTTCATGTTTTTGAATTGTTGAAAATAAAATTGATGAATTGCATTAAAATTGTATTTTTTGGAATGAGGGTTTCTGCTCTATTGGCATGCCAGACATCACAGTTCGACAGGCCGATGGTCACAGATCTGCGGGCCAGACGTATGGTCCGGTAGGCCGTCAGTGGGGCAAAAATTGGCTGGCTCTGCCAGCCGGCCAAACTTCCAGTTTGGCATGCCAAACTTCCAGTTCGGCATGCCAAACTTTCATGGGTCAGCAGGCCGATGAAGCATGACTGGCAGGCTGATCACCTAGATCGGCCTGCCGACCGAGAGCTGAAAAATTTCTAGAAAAGGTGTAATTTTTGCGGTGCAGTTTTAATTTTACTTTTAAGATGATTTTGAGAAACATTAAATTTGGATATGACCGGTAATATGAAGTATTTGATTGAAGACTTGAAGATGGGAATTAAGTGAAGAAGGATACAACTTGAGGATTCAAGGATGAAGAATCGATACATGTTTTGATTATTCTCTTGTAATCTTAGTTTTCTATTCTCTAGGGAGGAGCTATAATATTACGGTTATTATTATTTTGCTTGTAGCTTTGCTTAATTGCCTTGCTTGTCTGCATTATAATATGATTTGCCATGCATATTGATAACATGTCATATAGAATAGGGAGTGCCGCTCATATTAAAATTGTTCATGCATATTCTTAAAATAAAACCTTGATTTCAAAAGATTGAGTGTGAGAAGGTTTTCGAAGAGGGGACCTAAGGCCTCCATCGTTGGTCCATAGGCAGAACATGGTGGTCTGACCCCTAGGAAGGGATTTCTATCATGTACCAGATTGGATCTCTGAAAGGATAAGGTATTTTAGTATGATTTATGGTTGCACACCCCTAGGTGGTGATTATAAATCATCTCAATAGTGGTATGCATGCTGGTACGTTGGAGGCATGACTCTTGATAGCGTAGACTTGTTATTCATAGATATGGAATCCATAGCTCCTCTTTAGGAGTAACGATATCCTCTTATATGCGTTATCCTGTAATTGGAAAACTGGAGCGCTCAACCATTTGGATACATAGGTGTAACCGAATGGTATACTATCTTTGGATGGTAAGTTTTCTAATGGTGAGATAATGGAACGTAACATAAAAAATAATCAGGAAGGTAAGACAGAACTTGTCCTTAAGCTGATTATGGATTATCATATGGGGATACGATACACTTTGATATGTCATGGAGACTTAGCTATACGAGCTTCGTAATTCTATAAAGTTTCAGATTGTAGCTCCAAGCTTTTAGTGGAGTAACGTTGGAGTTGATAATTGTGAAATGTATATCTGGGATATTGGGTTTCATAATCATCGAGAGCTTGAACTTTATAGGTCCATTTTGGTCCCCTTTGCTAGCTCACAAAATCCTGTAACGACATGGCGTGCTTTTCCAATAATTGGTGACTTATGTCGGATTTATCAGATGGGTTTAAAATTTGAAAGAATCAAATAATTCATGTCAGTTTATTGGTTAAATTAATTTTGTAATAAAAGTAATTTAAGATAAACTTGTTGAATTATTAGGATCGGATAATTCTTGTCTGTTTATCGGTTGATTTAATTGGATAAATTAAATCAAGATAAACTTGTAGAATAATTGTGAATTGATTTCTTTTCTTAGAGATTATCTTGATAAAGTTTGTTTTGATCAGATAACTTTTCTATTGGGTTATTTGAATCAAAACTGAGACTTTATCCTATAGAATCTCAGGTGGAAAATAAAAGATTCACAGAGATATTTATGCAGCAGTTTGGCCTGCCGATCTACGTGTTCGGCCTGTCGATCAGTGAGAGATAAGATTACGTATTTTCACGCAAATCTTGTCAGATATTGATCCAAATTTGATTCTGTTTCAAGTTTTTGAGACCTAATCTGATAAGGACTAACCCCAGGACCAATCGCTATATAAAGGGAGTGAGTCTTATGATTTACTTAGATCAATTGAGAGATTAAGAGTGATACTCTTCTGGTGAGCATCTAAAAACTCCCTGAGAGCTTTTGTTCACAAATCATGAACGCTAGCTTTGGGTTCTCTTGATTGGTTGGAAGGAGAGTCACCGGTGGAAGAGCTGTACGTGTGAGCCCACACTTACTCCCGTCGTGGATAGAGAATAGCAAAGAAGACCAGTTGGCTGATGCTCTTTTGGAACGTTACTTCTCTTCACGGATTGCGGAGGTTCTTCGGCACATAGAGGTTAGTAAGATCTGTTTAATTTATACATATAGCATGTCAAATTTGTGTTTTGGAAATTACTCTGATATATAAAATTGTTAAATTCCGCTGCGCACCTCTCACCTATTTTTTCCAACAGGATATTGGGTTTCGTAATTATAGTGAGCTTGAACTATATAGGTCCATTTGGTCCCCTTTGCTAGCTCACAACATCTTGCAACGACAGGGCGTGTTTTTTCAATAATTGGTGACTTATGTCGGATTTATTAGATTGGTTAAAATTTGGAAGAATTAAATAATTCATGTCTATTTATCGGTTGAATTAATTTTGTAATAAAAATTAATTCAAGATAAACTTGTTGAATTATTGGGATCGGATAATTCTTGTTTGTTTGTCGGTTAATTTAATTTTAGATGACGTAGATCAAGTTAAACTTGTAGAATTATTGGGAATTGATTTATTTTCTTAGAGATTATCTAGATAAAGTTGTTTTGATCAGATAACTTCTCTATTGGGTTATTTGAATTAAAATTGAGACTTTATCTTCTAGAATCTCGGGTGAAAAATAAAAGATTCGCGAGATTTTTTATTCGATAATTTGGCCTGCCAATGGGACCTGTTCGGCCTACCGATCAGGCTGTTCGGCCTGTCGATTAGTGAAGGATAAGATCACGTATTTCCACGCAGATCATATCAGATATTGATCCAAATTTGATTCTGATATGAGTTTTGAGACTTATTCTGATAAGGACTGACCCTAGGACCAACCTCTATAAATAGGGAGTGATTCTCACAAGTTACTTAGATCAATTGAGAGATTAAGAGTAATACTCTGCTAAGTGAGAATCTGAAAAACTCTCTAAGAGCTTTTGTTCACAAATCATGAACACTTGCATTGGGTTCTCTCGATTGGTTGGAAGGAGAGTCACCAGTGGAAGAGCTGTACGTGTGAGCCAACACTCACTTAATTCGCGGATAGAAAATAGCAAAAAAGACCAGTTGGTTGAGGCTCTTCTGGAATGTTATTTCTCTTCACAGATTACGGAGGTTCTTCGGCACACAAAGGTTAGTAAGATCTGGTTAATTTATACATATAGCATGTCAAACTTGTGTTTTAAAAATTACTCTGATATAAAATCTTTAAAATTCCACTGCGCACTCTTTTTCCAACAAATTGTTATCAGAGACATGGTTTTTGCATAAATTTACAAGTTTGTGATCATGTTATATGCATAAATTTAGTGATCTTAATCTCTCCTATACTTGAATTTAATTTTATAGAGAGTTAGTACTCTAGGTTTCTATATATTATATATGTTGTTATGGATTATGTGGTGAATGTTTATTAATCAATTATGGTTGATTCATTCGTTATTTAATTATTTATTAATTAATTAATTTATACCGGTTATGGTTCCTTAGAGGTTAGAATGTGTATCTAGTTTTTTCATGTAATTAGACAGCGGACTATCATCTCCGTCTAGGAATTATTATTTATTTTTAAATTTGTAAGAATTTAGTAATTAAATAATTATTCGAAGAAGACGGATCTAGAAGATTGATGATGATGCTCCTAGGTATTTCTTGAGTCTCTAATTTTATGTTTTTGAATTGTTAAAAATAAAATTGATAAATTGCATTTAAAATTGTATTTTTTGGAATGGAGATTTCTCCTCGATCGGCATGCCGAACCTCACAGTTCAGCAGGCCGATGGTCACAGATCGGTAGGCCGGAGTTGTGGTTCGGCAGGCTGTCAGTGGGGCAGAAATCAGATGGCTCTGGCGACAGGCTAAACTTTCATGAGTCGGCAAGTCGATCTTCTAGATCGATAGGCCAATGAAACATGACCGGTAGGCCGATCGAAAGCTGAAAATTTTCCAAAAAAGGTGTAGTTTTCCAATGCAGTCTTAATTTTGTTTTTGATACAATTCTAAGAAACAATAAATTTGGATATGACCAGAAATATGAAATGTTCAATTCATACAGGATTGAAGACTTGAAGATGGAATTACATGAAGGATGATACAGCTTGAGGATTCAAGGATGAAGAATCGATAATATGTCTCGATTATTCTCCTGTAATCTTAGTTTTCTATTCTCTAAGGTGGAGCCATAATATTACGGTTATATATTATTTTGCTTGTAGCTTTGCCTGATTGCTTTCCTTGTCTGCAATATAATATGATTTGCCATGTATATTGATAACATGTCATATAGAATAGGAAGTGCCACTCATATTAAAATTGTTCATGCATGATCTTAAAATAAAACCTTGATTTCAAAAGATTGAGTGGGAGAAGGTTTTCAAAGAGAGAACCTAAGGCCTCCATCGTTGGTCCATAGGCGGAACATGGTGGTCTCGACCCCTAGGAAGGGATTTCTATCATGTACCAGATTAGATCTTTGAAAGGATAAGGTATTTTAGTATGATTTATGGTTGCACACCCCTAGGTGGTGATTATAAATCATAGATAAAATACTGAAACGATGGTTATACACTCACGTTAATTTTATTATTAACCTCCCCTAGGAGCTCTGTTAATAAAATTAATGGCCAAAGAAATGATTATTAATATATGCTGAATCATACGGGTTCTAGACGGCATATATTAATCAGGAGGGGATCCGTGTTCCTGATTGAATTTGGCATGACTCCCCTAGGAGCTTGTTGAATTCTGAGTTGGGAATTATCATTGTAAGGTTGTGATATTTTCAAGGTTTTGACACATAAACACATTAGTATGATTTTTACATGATTGTGTTACCTTACTAAATTATTATTATATGTTTGCTTATGTTTGGTATATGATTCTTTATTGTGGATTAAAAATGTCTAAAAATGCTTTATCATCGATACTTGACAAAAACCTATTAACCGGTGAGAACTATAATGATTGAAAACAGAACGTGGATATCGTCCTGTCCTTTGAGAAACTGAAATATGTACTAACAACCCCTTGTCCTCCTGAGCCTACGGGAGACTCAAGTAATGAGCAATTCCAAGCGTATAATCGCTAGAAAGATGCTAATGGTTAGGCTCGCTGCTATGTTATGGCTAGCATGAACAACGTGCTGTAGGCTCAACATTAGGATTATGAGACTGCGAAGCAGATCTTGGATAATCTAGAGGATATGTTCGGAGGCCAGGCCATAACAAAGTGGGAAGGGGTGCTTTGGAAACTCTTAAACTGTAGACAGAGACTGGGGACATCTGTAAAGGAGCACATGATGTTGGTCATGGGTTACCTAGCTGAGGCTCAAACCAATGGAGCCGACATCGATGCTAAAACTCAGATGACTATGGTCTTTGAGACTCTGTCTAAGGAATTTATTCCGTTTAGAGCTACTTTTAATTTAAGTAATAGACAGGATATGACCTTGACAGAACTGATGAAACAGTTACAGGAGTTTGAACTGCTGATCAGGGAGTCTCCTGCTGGTGGTGAGGCCAATCTGGTAGCTACTTCTGGTTCTAATCCTAACTCTGGGAATGGAAAGAAGCAACGGGCCAAGAGTGAGAAGTCTTCTATTCCTGCTACTGCCAAGAGCAAGAAGAAGAAGAAGAAGAAGAACCCAAAGAAGCTTAGGTGCTTCTTCTGTGGAAAGGTTGGGTATATTAAGAAGCATTGCAAGGACTTCCTTTCCAAGGGAGGTAGGTGTGATCTTCTATATTTAGAAACTTGTTTGGTTGAGGAATCAGTGAAATCTGGGTCATAGATTCTGGTACAACTAATCATGTTTGTGTTTCTCTTCAGGGGTTCAAAGAAATGAGAAGTCTACTTCGTGAAGACTTCACGCTTCGGATGGGCGATGGATCCTTGGTCTCAGCCGAAGCAGTGGGAGATGTCCATCTTTACTTTGATAATTATAGGAATTTAATTTTACGAGATTATTTTTTTGTTCCTAAATTTAAAAGGAATTTAATTTCTGTATCTTCTTTATTTAAAGACTCCTACGTGGTATCTTTTAATGAAAAAGTGGTGATTCGTAAAAACAAATCTTTTATCTGTTTTGGATGGATGCAAAATAATCTATACTTTATCAAACCTAAGATGGACTTATTGCTTAATGCTGAGATAAATGATAATGACTCAAAAAGACTTAAAACTTCTCACTCTAATAAGACTTATCTTTGGCATTTACGCCTTGGCCATATTAACCTGAATAGGATTCAAAGGTTAGTAAGGGATGGACCTTTAAGTCACTTAAAGGTGGAATCTATACCTCAATGTGAATCTTGTTTGGAGGGTAAAATGACCAAAAGACCATATGGGTCTAAGGGCAATAGGGCTGAAGGGGTTCTAGAACTTGAGCATAGTGATGTTTGTGGACCAATGAACATCCGGGCACGAGGAGGGTATGAGTACTTCGTCACTTTTATTGACAATTACTCAAGATATGGGTATGTGTACCTAATGCACCACAAAAGCAAACTTATGATAAATCAGGGAGTTTCGGGCTGAAGTGGAAAAGCAATTGGGTAGACCCATAAAGGGACTTTGATCTGATCGAGGTGGGGAATTCCTTTCTGATGAGTTCTTGGGACACTTGTTAGAGAATGGGATTTTATCCCATTTGATTGCGCCGAGCACTCCGCAGCAGAATGGCATAGCAGAGAGAAGGAATAGAACTTTGTTGGACATGATTCGGTCCATGATGAGTTATTCATCATTGCCTTTATCCTTTTGGGGATATGCACTACAAACCGCATGTTATCTTTTGAACAATGTTCCTTCAAAATCGGTCCCTAAAACTCCTCACGAGTTGTGGACAAGACGGAAGACATCCTTAAACCATATTCGCATATGGGGATGTCTAGCTCATGTCCTGTTTAAGGATCCGAATAAGTTGGAAGCACGTTCGAAAGTTTACGTGTTTGTAGGATATCCAAAAGGGACTAAAGGGGGTTATTTTTATAACCCTAAGGAAAATAAAGTCGTGGTTTCAACTAATACAACTTTCCTTGAGGAGAGTTACATGGACGACTTTAAACCTTGAAGCAAAGTGGTGCTTGAGGAGTTAAGGGGTGATCCGTTCACTCTGGAGGTTCCGAACGAAACCGTTCCGATCGGTGTAGAAAAACCAAAAAAACCTGAACAACAATCTCAGGGGCTTTGGTATAGTGGGAGGATCGGGCGTCAACCTGAGAGGTATATGTTCAATGGGGAGGTCTTCTTGGCTGAATCGGATGAACATGATAGGGATCCTTATACTTACGCAGAAGCTATGGAGGATGTTAATTCAAGACTCTGGACAGAGGCCATGAACGTAGAGATGAAGTCTATGGAGACTAATCAGGTCTGGGAGCTTGTGGATCTTCTCGAAGGGGTAAAACCCATAGGGTGTATGTGGATCTACAAGAGGAAAAGAGGAGTGGATGGAAAGGTCGAAACCTTTAAGGCTAGACTGGTAGATAAGGGTTATACGCAAAAGGATGGAATCGATTATGAGGAAACCTTTTCGCCTGTAGCTATGCTTAAGTCCATTCGGATTCTCTTGTCCATAGCTGCCGCTCTCGATTACGAGATTTGACAGATGGATGTCAAGACGACTTTTTTGAATGGCTATCTTGTTGAGTCCATTTATATGGAACAACCAGACGGGTTCAAGGTCGCAGGTCAAGAGGGTAAGGTTTGTAAGCTGCTAAAGTCTATTTATGGACTTAAGTAGGCTTCTCGTTCTTGGAACATAAGATTTGATCAAGTGATCAAGACTTATAGGTTCTCACAAAACGTGGATGAACCATGTGTTTACAAACACATAAAGGATGGGAAGGTGGTTTTTCTACTGCTCTATGTAGATGACATTCTGCTAATTGGCAATGACGTTGGGGCGTTGTCATCGGTCAAATTATAGTTGACCAAGCAGTTTGACATGAAGGACTTAGGTGAGGCTAATTTTATTCTAGGTATCTAGATCTTTTGGGATAGGAAGAACAAAATGATAGCTTTGTCACAGGCCGGCTACCTAGATAAAATTCTCAGGAGGTTTGCAATGCAGGATTCCAAGAAAGGTGGGCAACCATCTAGGTCTGGAATTACTCTTTCTAAGAAAGACTCTCCAAAGTCTTATGAAGAAAGAGAATACATGAAGAAGGTGCCTTATGCTTCGACAGTGGGTAGTCTCATGTATGCGATGCTTTGCACACGACCGAATATTAGCTATGATGTCGGGATTGTAAGTCGATTTCAGGGGGATCCAGGACCAAACCATTGGGTTGCAGTAAAGCATATTTTCAAGTACCTGAGAAGGACTCGAGGGTATATGCTTGTGTATTCGGGTGAGGACTTGACTCCTCCAAGATACACTGATTCGGATTTTCAATCCTGTCTGGATTCTAGGAAATCGACTTCGAGGTTTGTGTTTACTCTAGGTGGCGGTGCCATTAGTTGGAGAAGTGCGAAGCAAGATTGCACTTCGGATTCAACGATGGAGGCCGAATATGTGGCGGCTAGTGATGCTTCGAAAGAAACAGTATGGCTCCGTAAGTTCCTTGGGGATCTTGAGGTAGTTCCTGGTATGGATAAGGCAGTATCACTGTACTGTGATAACAGTGCGGTGGTAGCTAATGCTAAGGAACCAAGATTTCACAAGAAGAGTAAGCATATTGATCGGAAGTATCATGTGATAAAGGACTTCATTGAGGGTGGGCATGTCCCGGTGTGCAAGATCGCGTCAGAGGACAATTTAGCTAATCCATTTACGAAGACACTTACTGGGAGAGTCTTCGAGAGGCATGTGGAAGCTATGGGGATGTGAAATTTGCAGTATTCACTCACTTAGTGCAAGTGGGAGATTGTTAGACATGTATGCCCTAAGGAGTAAAAATGTAATACGTTTTTGGAGACATTTTTATCAATAAAGAATTTATTCATTTATACATATATACCAAATCTTGTCCTCTTTACGTTCATATTTGTTGAATGTATGATAAGCAAACAGTAGTCTGAGATTGTCAGTCTAAACCTTAAGAATTGGGCATATGATGGGATAGTTATGCGGTAGACATGATTCTTAAGGTGATGGTCTAAAACATATGATCCGCAATCGAGGGAATAAAGTTGGGCGCTTTATTCATGTAAAGATTGTTATGTTGTCTATATCCCTTTTGGGAGATGGTTTGTCTTGGCCATCGGAGTTGGACTCCGTGAATAGAAACATTGGCACGTTGTCATAGGTGACGATGTGTTGGATCGGGACATAAAGTGAATTGATTTGGATTAATAATTCTATCTTGGCAAATCAATTCACTTTAGACAGTCATTTGTATTATATCTTAATCCTAAGATGAATAGTGGGCTCGTTGTCTCGACTTGTGTCTTTTGATGTACCAATGGGTGACTCCCACATCTCTATAGTGGTATGCATGCCGGTACGTTGGAGGCATGATATGTCAGGAAGGTAATCAGGAAGATAAAAAATAATCATATGGGGATACGATACACTTTGATATGTCATGGAGACTTAGCTTACGGGCTTCGTAATTCTATAAAGTTTGAGAGTGCAGCTCTAACCTTTTAGTGGAGTAGCGTTGGAGTTGATAATTGTGAAATGTATATCTGGGATATTGGGTTTCATAATCATCGAGAGCTTGAACTTTATAGGTCCATTTTGGTCCCCTTTGCTAGGTCACAAAATCCTGTAATGACATGGTGTGCTTTTCCAATAATTGGTGACTTATGTCGGATTTATCAGATTGGTTTAAAATTTGTAAGAATCAAATAATTCATGTTTGTTTATCGGTTGAATTAATTTTGTAAGAAATTAGTTCAAGATAAACTTGTTGAATTATTGCGATCAGCTAATTCTTGTATGTTTATCAGTTGTTTTAATTTTGGATAAATTAGAACAAGATAAACTTGTAGAATTATTGTGAATTGATTTATTTTCTTTGAGATTATCTTGATAAAGTTTGTTTTGATCAGATAACTTCTCTATTGGGTTATTTGAATCAAAACTGAGACTTTATCATTTAGAATCTCGGGTGGACAATAAAAGATTCGTGGAGATTTTTTCTCGGGAGATCGGCCTGCCGGATGACGTGTTCGGCTTGCCGAACTGGCATGTTCGGCTGACCGATTAGAATGTTCGGCCTGCCGATCAGCAGGAGATAAGATTACACATTTTCACGCGGATCTTATCAGATATTGATTCGAACTTGATTCTGTTTTGAGTTTTTGAGACCTAATCTGATATGGACTGACCCCAGGTCCAATAGGTATAAAAAGGGAGTGAGTCTCATGATTTACTCAGATCAATTTGAGAGATTAAGAGTGATACTCTTCTAGTGAGCATCTAAAAACTCCCTGAGAGCTTTTGTTCACAAATCACGAACACTAGCTTTGGGTTCTCTCTATTGGTTGGAAGGAGAGTCACCAGTGGAAGAGCTGTACGTGTGAGCCCACACTTACTCCGGTTGTGGATAGAGAATAGCAAAGAAGATCAGTTGGTTAAGACTCTTCTGGAACATTACTTCTCTTCACAGGTTGCGGAGGATCTTCACACAAAGGTTAGTAAGATCTTTCTAGTTTATACATATAACATGTCATACTTGTGTTTTGGAAAATACTCTGATGAAAAATTTTTAAAATTCCGCTGCGTACTTTGTTTCCAACAAGAACCCATAAGTCTTGATCACCTGATCAAATCTTATGTTCCAAGAACGAGAAGCCTACTTAAGTCCATAAATTGACTTTAGCAGCTTACAAACCTTACCCTCTTGACCTGTGACCTTGAACCCGTCTGGCTGTTCCATATAAATGGACTCATCAATATAGCCATTTAGAAAAGCCATCTTGACATCCATCTGCTAAATCTCATAGTCGAGAGTGGCAGCTATGGGTAAGAGAATCTAGATGGACTTAAGCATGGCTATAGACGAAAAGGTTTTCTCATAATCGATTCCTTCCTTTTGCGTATAACCCTTAGCCACCAGTCTAGCCTTAAAAGTTTTGACCTTTCCATCCACTCCTCATCCACTCCCCTTTTCCTCTGGTAGATCCATTTACACCCTATGGGTTTTACCCCTTCGGGAAGATCCACAAGCTCCCAGACCTGATTAGTCTCCATAGACTTCATCTCTATGCTCATGGCCTTTGTCCAGAGTTTTGAATCAACATCCTCCATAGCTTCTACGTAAGTATAAAGATCCCTATCATGTTCATCCGGTTTAGCCAAGAAGACCTCCCCATTGAACATATACCTCTCAGGTTGACGCCCGATCCTCCCACTACGCCGAAGCCCCTGAGATTGTTGTTCAAGTTTGTTTGGTTTTTCTACACTGATTGGAACGGTTTCATTTGGAACCTGCGGAGTGATTTGATCACTCCTTAACTCCTCAAGCACCACTTTGCTTTGAGGTTTAAAGTTGTCCATGTAACTCTCCTCAAGGAAAGTTGTATTAGCAGAAACCACGACTTTATTTTCCTTCGGGTTATAAAAATAACCCCCTTTAGTCCCTTTTGGATATCCTACAAACACGCAAACTTTTGAACATGCTTCCAACCTATTCGGATCCTTAAATAGGACATGAGCCAGACATCTCCATATGCGAATATGGTTTAAGGATGTCTTCCTTCTTGTCCACAACTCGTGAGGAGTTTTAGGGACCAATTTTGAAGGCACATTGTTCAAAAGATAACATGCAATTTGTAGTGTATATCCCCAAAAAGATAAAGGCAATGATGAATAACTCATCATAGACCTGACTATGTCCAACAAAGTCCTATTTCTTCTCTCCACTACACCATTTGGCTACGGAGTGCCCGGTGCAGTCAAATAGGATAAAATCTCATTCTCTAGCAAGTGTCCCAAGAACTCATCAAAAAGGTATTCTCCACCTCGATCGGATCAAAGTGCCTTTATGGGTCTACCCAATTACTTTTCTACTTCAACCCGAGACTCCTTGAACTTGTCAAAAGTTTCGCTTTTGTGGTGCATCAGGCATACATACCCATATCTTGAGTAATCGTCAATAAAAGTGACAAAGTACTTATGACAAACATCACTATGCACAAGTTCTAGAACCCCTTCGGCCCTATTGCCTTTAGACACGTATGCTCTTTTGGTCATTTTACCCTCCAAACAAGATTCACATTGAGGTATAGATTCCACCTTTAAGTGACTTAAAGGTCCATCCCTTACCAACCTTTGAATCCTATTCAAGTTAATGTGACCAAGGCGTAAATGCCAAAGATAAGTCTTACTAGAGTGAGAAGTTTTAAGTCTTTTAGAGTTATTATCATTCATCTCGGCATTAAGCAATAAGTCCATCTTAGGTTTGATAAAATATAGATTATTTTGCATCCATCCAAAACAGATAAAAGATTTGTTTTTACGAATCACCACTTTTTCATTAAAAGATACCACGTCGGAGTCTTTAAATAAGCATGATACAGAAATTAAATTCCTTTTAAATTTAGGAACATAAAAACAATCTTGCAAAAATAAATTCCTATAGTTATCAAAGTAAAGATGGACGTCTCCCACTACTTTCGCTGAGACCAAGGATCCATCGCCCATCCGAAGCGTGAAGTCTTCATGTAGCAAACTTTTCATTTTTTTGAACCCCTGTAGAGAAACACAAACATGATTAGTTGCATTGGAATCTATGACCTAAATGTCATTGGATTCCTCAACCAAACAAGTTTTTAAATATAGAAGATCACACCTACCTCCTTTAGAAAGGAAGTCCTTGCAATGCTTCTTAATATGCCCGACCTTTCCACAGAAGAAGCACTTAAGCTTCTTTGGGTTCTTCTTCATCTTCTTCTTGCTCTTGGTGTTAGCAGGAATAGAAGACTTCCTATTCTTGGCTTGTTGCTTCTTTCAATTCCCCGAGTTAGAATTGGAACCAGAAGTAGCTACCATGTTGGCCTCACCATCCGCAAGAGACTCCCTAATCAACAGTTCAAACCCCTGCAACTGTTTCATCAGTTCTGTCAAGGTCATATCCCGTCTATTGCTTAAATTAAATGTAGCTCTAAACGGAATAAATTCCTTAGATAGAGTCTCAAAGACCATAGTCATCTGAGTTTTAGCATCTATGTCAGCTCCATTGGTTTGAGCCTCAGCGAGGTAACCCATGACCAACATCATGTGCTCCTTTATAGATGTCTCCGGCCTCTATCTATAGTTTAAGAGCTTCCGAAGCGCCCCTTGCTGCTTTGTTATGGCCTGGCCTCCAAACATGTCCTCAAGATTATCCAAGATCTACTTCGTAGTCTCATAATCTTGATGTTGAGCCTACAACACATTATTCATGCTAGCCATAACATAGCAGCGGGCTACGGCTCAGGAGGACAAGGGGTTGTTAGTACATATTTCAGTTTCTCAAAGGACAAGACGATATCCAGGTTCTATTTTCAATCATTATAATTCTCACCGGTTAATTAGTTTTTGTCAAGTATCAATGATAAAGGGTTTTTAGACATTTTTAATCTACAATAAAGAATCATATACCAAACATAAGCAAACATATCATAATTTAGTAAGATAACACAATCATGTAAAAATCATACAAATGTGTTTATGTGTCAAAACCTTAAAAATATCACAACCTTACAACAATAATTCCTAACTCAGAATTCAACAAGCTCCTAGGGGAGTCATGCCAAATTCAATCAGGAACACAGATCCCCTCCTGATTAATATATGCCATCCAGGACCCGTATGATCCAGCATATATTAATAATCGTTTCTTTGGCCATTAATTTTATTAATAGAGCTCCTAAGGGAGGTTAATAATAAAATTAATGTGAGTGCATAACCATCATGTCAATATTTTATCTATGGTTTATAATCACCACCTAGGGGTGTGCAACCATAAATCATGCTAAAATATCTTATCTTCTCAGAGATCCAATCTGGTACATGATAAAAATCCCTTCCTAGGGGTCGGGATCACCATGTTCTTCCTATGGACCAGATGGAGGACTTAAGTTCTCTCTTCGAAAACCTTCTCCCACTCAATCTTTTGAAATCAAGGTTTTATTTTAAAATTATGCATGAACAAATTTTAATATGAGCGGCACTTCCTATTCTATATGACATGTTATCAATATATATGGCAAATCATATTATAATGCAGGCAAGTAAAGCAATCAAGCAAAGCTACAAACAAAATAATAATAACCATAATATTATGGTTCCACCCTAGAGAATAGAAAACTAAGATTACAAGAGAATAATCAAGACATATATCGATTCTTCATCCTTGAATCCTCAAGTTGTATCCTTCTTCATGTAATTCCCATCTTCAAGTCTTCAATCCCATATGAATCAAATACTTCATATTTTCGGACATATCCAAATTTAATGTTTCTTAGAATCGTCTCAAAAATAAAATTAAAACTGCACTGCAAAAATTGTACCTTTTTTAGAAATTTTCCAGCTCTCGGTCAACATGCCGATCTGGGTGATCAGCCTATCGGTCACGCTTCATCGGCCTACCGACCCATGAAAGTTCAGCATGCCAAACTGGAAGTTTGGCCTACCAGCAGAGCCAGTCTATTTCTGCCCCACTGTCGGCCTGTCGATCAGTGACCATCGGCCTGCTGAACTGAAGGTTCGGCATGCCAACTGAGCAGAAATCTCTATTCCAGAAAATACAATTTTAATGCAATTCATCAATTTTATTTTTAACAATTCAAAAACATAAAATTAGAGACACAGGAAATACTTGGGTGCGCCATCATCGATCTTCTAGATCTGACTTCTCGATTCGTCTTCTCCAAATAATTATTTAATTACAAAATTCTTACAAATTTAAAATTAAATAACAATTCCTAGATGGAGATGATAGTCCGCCATCTAATTACATGAAAAAACTTAGATACACATTCTAACTTCTAAGGAACCATAACCAGCATAAATTAATTAATTAATAAATAATTAAAACTATTTAATCAACCATAATTAATTAATGAACATTCACCACATAATCCATGACAACATATAATAATATGGAAACCTAGAGTGCCAACTCTCTTTGTAAAATTAAATTCAAGCATAGGAGAGATTAAGATAATAAAATTTATACATACAGTATGATCACCAAATTGTAAATTTATGTAAAAATCACAGCTCTGATACCAATTGTATTAGAGTATTTTTCCAAAACACAAGTTTGACATGCTATATGCATAAATTAAACAGATCTTACTAACCTTTATGTGCCAAAGAACTTCCGCAACCTATGAAGAGAAGTAACGTTCTAGAGGAGCCTCAACCAACTGGTCTTCCTTGCTATTCTCTATCCACGATCGGAGTGAGTGTGGGCTCACACGTACAGCTCTTCCACCGGTGACTCTCCTTCCAACCAATCGAGAGAACCCAAAACTAGTATTCGTGATTTGTAAACAAAAGCTCTTAGGCAGTTTTCAGATGCTCACTAGAAGAGTATAACTCTTAATCTCTTAATTGATCTGATGAGACTTACTCCCTTTATATAGCAATTGGTCGTAGGGTCAGTCCTTATCAGATTAGGTCTCAAAAACTCGAAACAAAATCAAGTTCGGATCAATATCTGATAAGATCTGTGTGAAAACGCGTAATCTTATCTCTTGTTGATCGGCAGGCCGAACAGCTTGATCGGCAGGCCAAACAGGCCCCATTGGCAGGTCGAACTATCGCGTAAATATTTCCATAAATCTTTTATTTTCCACCCAAGATTCTATAGGATAAAGTCTCAGTTTTGATTCAAATAACCCAATAGAGAAGTTATCTGATCAAAACAAACTTTATCAAGATAATCTCTAAGAAAATAAATCAATTCATAATAATTCTACAAGTTTATCTTGATTTAATTTATCCAATTAAATCAACTAATAAACAGACAAGAATTATCCGATCTCAATAATTCAACAAGTTTATCTTAAATTAATTTTATTACAAAATTAATTCAACCAATAAACAAACATGAATTATTTGATTCTTTCAAATTTTAAACCAATCCGATAAATCCGACATAAGTCACCAATTATTGAAAAAGCACGCCATATCGTTATAGGATTTTGTGAGCTAGCAAAGGGGACCAAAATAGACCTATAAAGTTCAAGCTCACGATAATTATGAAACCCAATATTCCAGATATACATTTCACAATTATCAACTCCAACGCTACTCCACTAAAAGCTTGGAGCTGCACTCTCAAACTTTATAGAATTACGAAGCCTGTATAGCTAAGTCTCCATGACATATCAAAGTGTATGGTATCCCCATATTATAATCCATAATCGGTTTAAGGACAAGTTCTGTCTTACCTTCCCGATTATTTTTATCTTACATTCCATTATCTCAACATTAGAAAACTTACCATCCCAAGATAGTATATCATTCGGTTACACCTATGTATCCCAATGGTTGAGCGCTCTAGTTTTCCAATTACAGGATAACGCATATAAGAGGATATCATTAATCCTAAAGAGGAGCTATGGATTCCATATCTATGAATAACAAGTCTACACCATCAAGAGTCATGCCTCCAACGTACCAGCACACGTACCACTATAGAGATGTGGGTGTCACCCTTTGGTACATCGAAAGACACAAGCCAAGATAACGGGCCCACTATTCATCTCAGGATTAAGATACAACACAAATGATTGTCTAAAGTGAATGGATTTGCCAATACATAATTATTAATCCAAATCAATTCACTTTGTATCCCGATCCAACACATCGTCACCTATGACAACGTGTCAATGTTTCTATTTAAGGAATCCAACTCCGATGGTCAAGACAAACCATCTCCCAATAGGGATATAGACAACATAACAATCTTTGCATGAATAAAGCGCCCAACTTTATTCCCTCGATTACGGATCATACGTTTTAGACCGTCACCTTAAGAATCGTGTCTTCTGCATAATCAGTCCATCATATGCCCAATTCTTAAAGGTTTAGACCGACAGTCTCAGACTACTGTTTGCTTAACATACATTCAACAAATATGAACGTAAAGAGGACAAGATTTGGTATATATAAATGAATAAATTCTTTATTGATAAAAATGTCTCCAAAAATGTATTACATTTTTACTCCTTAGGGCATGCATATCTAACAGGAAGGTGATGATAAAGTTAATGGTAATGAGGGAAATTCTAAAAAATAAAATGTTAGTTCAAAAGAGAGATTTGTTCCAAAAGTTCCTTGTCCACAAGCTTTGATTTGAAAAGAGAAGTTTGATAAGAATGCTGAAAGTTTTAAACTTTTCAAGCAAGTTAAGATTAACATTTTAGATGCAATTAAACAAGTCTCATCTTATGCTAAATTTTTAAGTTGTATAATTAAAAGAAAGCATAACATAAGTAAAATTGCATTTTTAGCTGAGAATGTTAGTTCCATCATTCAACATGATTCACCATTTAAGTAAAAAGATCTAGGCTGTCCCATAATTTTGTTATCATAAGAAACACTTAAATTGACCATGCATTGTTAGATTTTGGTGCTAACATAAACCTTTTGCCATATTCTATTTATGAACAATTAGGTTTAGGTGAATTTAAACCAACATCTATCACACTTTAGTTAGCTAATTGTTCTATAAAATTCCCAAGAGAAATAGTCGAGGATGTGTTAGTTTAAATTAATAAGTTTTACTTCTTAGTAGACTTTATTGTTTTAGATACAAACCTTGTTTCCATGTCAAATTTTCAACTTCCTATCATCTTAGGTCATTTAGAAGAGAGATTTATTTTGAAAGTTCCTTTTCTACAAGCTTTGATTTTAAAAGAGAAGTTTGGTAAGAATACTGAAAGTTTTGAACTTTTCAAGCAAGTAAGGATTAACTTTTTAGATGTTATTAAACAAATCTCATCTTATGTTAAATTTTTTAAGTTGGACAATTAAAAGAAAGCAAAATGTGACTAAGAGTGCATTTTTAGCTGAGAATGTTAGTTCCATCATTCAACATGATTCAACGTTTAAGTACAAAGATCCAGGCTGTCCCACAATTTCTTTATCATAGGAAATACTCAAATTGACCATACATTGTTAGATCTTGGTGCTAGCATAAACCTTTTGCCATATTCTATCTATCAACAATTAGGTTTAGGTGAACTTAAGCCAACATCTTTCATATTTCAGTTAGCTGATCGTTCTAGAAAAATTCCAAGAGGAATGGTTGAGAATGTATTAGTTCAAATTGATAAGTTTTACTTCCTAATAGACTTTATTATTTTGGATACAAAACCTGTTTCCACTTCAAATTTTTAAATTCCTATCATTTTAGTTCGTCCATTTCTTGCAACTTCAAATGCCTTGATTAATTGTAGAAATGGTATACTAAAATTGTCTTTTAGGAACATGACTTTAGAGGTCAACGTTTTCAACATGTCACAACCTATGGGTAAGCAGTGTGAAGTCAACTTTGTTAAAGGAAGTACCTCTGCTAGAATACCTGATCCTTTAACAAGTTTGGTCAATTCTTTTGAGATGAATGATGCATCAAAAATTGAAAATTGTTCCATGACTACTTTAATTGATGAAACACATAAAGTTGATAATTCCATGGTAACAAAAACCAATATTAAAAAACCTGATTTAGGAAATGAAATTATTGGTGAAAATGAACCTATTGAAAATAAAGATTTTGATCATGCAAAGGAACTTCTAAAAGTTAGGTTTAGCTTAGGCTTTTGGGAAAGCTTTTCTCTTTGTGAATATAGACCCAATAATGTTCCACAACATGTGATTGATCTTTTAAGTTCAAATGATGAAAAGGAAGTAGTGAATGATTTTGACAAGAAATATCAAGAAGCATTAAATGATGAGAGTTTTAGGGACTTTCCTTTTCTTACAAACCAACTTCAAATGATCATTTAACTCCCACTGCTGAATTTATTTATATAGATTCAAACTCAAATAAAGAATCTATAAATTTTATATATTATTTTAATTTTTGTTTTTTTTGTGCTTTTTTTTATATTACGTGCTGTTTTTTAAAATTTGGAAAAATATTTTTTGAGAAAAATTCATTAAAGTGCCTAAGATTGTGGAGGATATAGTCAAGTTTGATTACTTAGTATTTTTGTATTAGCAGCGTCTAGATACACATTTTAATGGAGTGGTTATCAATGAAATTTTTTGATTTTTAGACTTTTGTAAACTTTAATTTTAAATTAAAACACAAAAAATTTGAAAAATGTTTTAAAACACATGAAAATTTAAAAATTAAAAACATAAAAACACTTTTAAGTTAGTTTGTTAGTAAATTTTTATTTTTAGTGTTTAATAGTGTGTAGTAATAGTGTCACATGCATTTGTACAGTTTTTCTATGTGTCTAAACAGTAACCTACCGTTTGTCTATATAACCTATCACTATGCATCTAGGCTTAGAGCTCTTTGCTCTCTTTAATTTCGCATTTTCTCTTTAAGCTCTCGAAGTCTCTGTGCCTTTTCTTAAGAATTCCTATAAATTTTTCTAGAAATCCTTCAAAGTTCTTTGATATTCAAATACGTTTTCTAGAAACTTTTTAATCTTTTTCTTTCTTTCAATCCCACAAAATCTTATTACTACTTTCAAGCACGCTCAGATCCACTCAAAGCACTCAAAATCCTCCCATTTCTCAATTCACTCTCAAGAATCTCATTTTTCTCTCTTTCACCATGGATCCTAAGTATGACAACCTCAAGAAATATTTTCCTTCTTTTTCCCATAAAGAAATTAGAAAGAAGTACAAACCTAGAATTACTCGTCTTTGGGTTATTTCTCATTTTAAACTTTCAACTTATATATAAGTGTATATAAAAGGCCTTATTCATAATAGTGATAGAAATAATATAGGTCTACCTAGAATGGGTATGAGTTTATGTGCTAGGAAAAGAAAAGCCCGAGCTATAACAACAAAGTGTCCTAAGTGCTCCGTCAAAATCATGAGCTTAAGTGTAAGTCAAAAGGTCTTATGTCTATAAATAGGGAGGATAAAATACTTTTTTGTAAGGATGGAACTTCAAAAGAAAACTTAGATGATATTCAAGGTTCTTTTTTAGACCATCCTAATGGGTATGTTAAAGGAGCGCTCTATAGACTTTGGCCTCAATTTCATGCTGAGAAAGAATATGTCATGATCTAACATTAAAAGACCCAATTGTTCAGTTGGCAAAAAAGTTAGATAGAAAGCAGACTCTTGATTCATCCAGTTCAAAGCAAGGTCTACAATTTTTTTTTTTTTTTTTGTGTTTTAGTGTGTTTTTTCCTTTGTTTAAAAAAAAGTTGAAACTTCATTTGAGAAATGATCTTGGTTTTAATGAAAAATCATCAAAATGGATCAATAAAGGAATTTTCGAGGATGCGTTCTAATGAACATAAGTTTCTTCAATTCATTCTCAAATAAAATTTTATCAAGAAATGATTTTTGTTTTTATGTGATTGTTACAGTAGTTATTTAATAATTGTAATTGTATGGTTCATCTTTTGATAATACTATCTTGACTTTTCTGCCAGATGCTTTATTTCCTTTGGTAGGTATTTTGTGTGTCGTATAAGATAAGTTGTCTTAATTTTTGAAATTCAGTCCCATTTTATGAAAATTATATAGTGGTGCATTGTTTTTCAAAAGTTAAATAGTATTTTCAGGAAAAAATTTTCAAAAGTTCTATAGTTGTGTCATACTGTCCAACTATTTATACATGTCTTTATAGCTGTCTTATCCTAATTTTACCCAATGTTTTATCCTTGTCTTTACTCAGATGTGTATAAGATCTCATTTTAGCTTTAGGTTTTACTTAAAGCGGTGGAAAAATAGAGTCAGCTTAAAAAAAAAACATAAAATATTTGAAGAAAGTGTTTAGGTCTTAGAAACCGTTATGATATCTTCGTCCAAATCATCTCAAAGCCTCCCAAACATCTATGTGTTATACAGTTCTAGTTCAAAAAAATGTTTCTTATGTAGAAGTTGCATTCTATTAGGTTATGTCTTGGCTAAAAAAAGAATGAATCTTGTGTATGGAGGTGTAGTCTAGGTTTAATGGTTACTGTCACCATAGGAGTTCATTCTGGAGGAGCTAGAGCCATAGGTATTATTCCAAGTATTGTTACTCAAATCTATGTGGTCAAACTCTACGTGTTGAAAAAATAGTTGTAGGTATCCCTAAACAAATAAGAGACATGGTTGGTTCCCTTGATGTTTTTATCATTTTGCCTAAAGGACTAAGTGTTGGAAAAATAGTACGCAGTAGAATTTTAAAATTTTATATCAGACTATTTTCCAAAACATAAGTTTGACATGCTATATGGATAAATGACCCAGATCTTACTAACCTTTGATTGCCGAAGAACCCCGCAATTTGTGAAGAGAAGTAATATTCTAGAAGAGCCTCAACCAACTGGTCTTCTTTGCTATTCTCTATCCACGATCGGAGTGAGTGTGGGCTCACACGTACAGCTCTTCCACTAGGTGACTCTCCTTCCAACCAATCGAGAGAACCCAAAGCTAGTGTTTGTGATTTGTGAACAAGAGCTCTCAGGGAGTTTTTAGATGCTCACAAGCAGAGTATCACTCTTAATCTCTCAATTGATCTGCATAACTCTTAAGACTTATTTCCTATTTATAGAGGTTAGGTTTAGGGTTAGTTCTTATCAGATTAGGTCTCAAAAATTTGAATCAGAATCAAGTTTGGATCAATATTTGATAAATCTACGTGAAAACATGTAACCCTATTGTCACGCCCCGGAGTGCGGGAGGTGACGTGGTGGATTATTTAAGTTGATTAAAAGGCAAATTTAATTAAAACAAAAAATTTTATGGGTTAAATTAAATAATAAAAATGTGAAAGTTTTAACATAACATTGTGTAAAAGAATTCATAACATTAAGCGAATAATAAAATAATAAAATAAAGAACCACGAGAATGGGTCCCATTGACCCACAACTTGTGCACACATATAGTACTGACAATATAATAATACAATCATAGTCCGAGTACAAAGAAAATTAAAAACATTACATGCCTTGTTCAAATAGTACAAATAATCTACTATTCCTTCTATTGCTCCTGAGTTATGTCCGTCGAGTCCTCTCTGAACCTAAATGGAAATCCACCTAGAGGGGGAAAGTTTTAAACAAATGAAATGTGAGCGAAAGGCTCAGTAGGACTATATTTTAAGAAATGGCGATTTAAAAGAGATATCCTTAAACAAGAAATCATTTAAGGGGATACTTGAATAAATAAATTTAAATAGAACCATTCTTACCCAAAACAATTTATTGGTCGACCAGAAATATCATCAATTTCTTTTTCTTAGGCAAACCATATGAATATCACCACCGTAGTGGCCCAGCTGGGTTTCGGGACCTGCCCCCAAGGTCGATCGCTACACGACCCAATCTCTGATATGGCATCATGCCCTTATATTCATTTCTATTATAACACAAAGTCCATTTACCGGATATTCTCATTAACATTCATTATGAAGTTCACTTCAATTCATGGTTTATAAAAATAACCGATAAAATCTCAGCTTTTTCAATCAATCATTGAAAACATTTTTATAGAAACCCTTTTCAAAGCCAAATCATTTTAAAAACTGGGTTACCAAAGATAGGGTAGAAGTCCTACCTCGATACTCGTGCCGGTGTCCCACATCGTAATCCCGGTTCGCTATACGTTAGCTCCGCGGAACCACGAACAATCCTAGATACACACTAAGTCAATCAATATCTAGTTTGAGACATTCTATATTACTAAAGCATTTCATGATGTCCTAGTGTGCTATTTGTATCTTTAAAATCATTTTACAAGGTTGTAATTTCAATCGGGGTTCAAAACAGTAAAAATAGGTAAAAAATCACAAAATTTTCCATGCTCTATCGGCCTGCCGGACTCCCTGCTTCGGCCAGGTCCGTCGGCCGGACATTTCCCAGGTTTGGCATGCCTAACGGTGCAGTCCGACCTACCAATCCTTTGAATCTGACCTGCCGAACTGGAAAAACCCAAAAATTCCAGCCACGGGTTTTGGTTCTCCCAAAATCCAAATCTTGATTTTAACTAGTTTTTCTCAAATCTCAAGCGTGGAAAATATTCATAGATGGTTGAAAAGCATAATAGAACACTTTTGAACTCATTTAAACAAGATTTAAATACAAAAATCCCAAAAAATCTGAAAATGGAAGAAAATGAGGAAAAATAAAAAATCTTGAATCTAATCTGTTTTTCTTCAATCCAAGCTTAGATTCTAGGTGTTCTAAGTTCATTTAACTCAAACCAAGAGTTTTCTAAGTTCAAACAAACTTAGATTTCAAAAATGCAAAAAATTTGAAAAGTTTGAAAAAGTTTAGAAATTTTGAAACTAACCTCGAATCGAAGCTTCAATTCGCGTCCTTGGTAGCCAAATCACGTCCCCGAGCTTCCTTCTTGCTAAACTGAAGCTTGGATTCAAATTTTGATTCAAAAATTTGAGAGTGAAATAGAGAGTGAGGAGAGAAACCGAGAGGAAGAGAGTGAGAGAGACGCACGGGTGAGAGAGAGAGAGAGAGAGAGATCAGAGAGAGTAAGAGGAAGAGAGTGAGTGAGAGAATAAATAGAGAGAAATGGTGGGCGGTTTTACTATGCGAAAACCATGTGCCGCCCACGGTTTTGTAAAACGAAATATTTTTAACATTTTACAAATTGTTGTGCTTTAAAACTCAAAACATCATTCTAAAACAATAAGAAATCATTTGATTTTATTAAATTAACAAAACAACCTAAAATTTAAAATTTAACCAAATGATCAAATTAATGTTGAAACATTAATTATGGCACACTAATTCATCATTTTACACTACATCATCATTAAATTAATTTCAGGGCGTTACAACTCTCCACCCCTAAAAGAAATTTCACCCCCGAAATTTACAACTCAATTCAGAAACAAAACAAATGCGGATACAATTTATGCATACTCGACTCTAGTTCCCAAGTGGCTTCATCAACCCTGTGATGCTACCATACAACCTTTACCAACGGTATCTCACGACGACACAAACTGATCATCTTTCGTTCGATGATCTGAATCGGCACCTCCTCGTACGTCGTATCCTCCCGAGCCTGCACATCGTGAAATGAAGCTATCTTAACCTGCTCAGGCGAACACTTCCTAAGCATCGACACATGGAACACATCATGAACATAAGAGAGTTTGGGCGGAAGGTTGAGCCGATAAGCAACCACACCAATACGCTGAGTGATCTCGAACGGTCCAATATACCTCGGTGCAAGCTTTCCACTCACTCCGAACTGCATAGTTCCTTTACGAGGCGATACCTTCAAGAGAACGAAATCTCCTACCGTAAACTCTAAGGGTCTAAATCTTCTATCCACATAACTCTTATGTCTACTTTAAGCTGCCCTCAATCGATCTTGAATCACGGTGACTTTCTCATTGCTATCATAGATCTCATCCGGCCCATGAATAACCCTATCTTCTGGCTCTGCCCAACACACCGGTGACTGACAAGGTTGGCCATACAATGCCTCAAACGGTGCCATACCAATACTTGCCTGATAGCTGTTGTTGTACGCGAACTCCACCGATGCAAATATTTCTTCCAATTCCCACAGAAGTCTAACGCATAGGCACGCAAAATATCCTCGAGAATCTGAATAACCTGCTCAGACTGCCCATCAGTCTGAGGATGAAACGCCGTACTGAAGTTCAAATCTGTACCTAAAGCCTCTTGAAAACTCCTCCAGTACTTAGCATTGAACCTGGTGTCTCGATCAGAAGTGATGGACAAAGGAACTCCATGCAACCTCACTATGTTCTGCAGATACAAATCCCCGAGAATCTTCCTCGAACATGTCGACCTGAACAGAATAAAATGCGCTGATTTTGTCAACCTGTAGACCACGACCCAAACTGCATCATGCCGCTGTTCCGTCCTCGGCAAACCTGTGAGAAAATCCATCGTCACATGCTCCCATTTCCACCCTGGAATAGAAAGCGGCTGAAGCTGACCTGTGGGCTTCTGATGCTCTGCTTTCACCTGAAGACACGTCGTACACTTGGCCACATACTCTCAAACATCTTTCTTCATGCCTCTTCACCAATACTGACTCTTCAAATTGCAACACATCTTTATGCTCTTCGGATGAATGGCGAACTAAGACCTATGGGCTTCGTCCAAAACTGCTTTCATCACCTCGGTGATAGCTGGAACTGCAAGATGCTCTGAAAAATACAACGATCCGTCTGCTTGCACACTCCATTCTTCAAACCGCTCCCCGTTCTGAATCCGCGTTTAAATCCCCTGCAAATGCTGATCCTGCCACTGATTTTGCTTCACCATCTGAACAAGAGCTGGGGTCGCCTCCACATGATATACCGAAACTTGATCATAGTCTTCATGATATCGTAGTCCATACTCACTCACTATCGCATCCCTGCTCCAGTCCTCAAAAGCCAAACAAGCGAGAATCCCTGAAGACTTCCTGCTAAGCGCATCCGCGACAACATTAGCTTTCCCAGGATGATATTGCAACGCGAAGTCATAATCCTCCATATACTCTATCCATCTACGCTGCCTCAAATTAAGATCCCTCTGAGTGAACAGATACCTCAAACTCTTATGATCGGAGAAGACCTAAAATGTCACTCCATACAAATAACACCTCCAAATCTTCAGCGCGTGAATCACTGCCGCAAGCTCCAAGTCATGAGTAGGATAATTCCACTCGTGAGGTCGTAGTTGTCTCAATCCGTACGCAACCACGGGTCCATGCTGCATCAACACGCATCCAAGTCCCCGTCTTGAGCATCTACGTAAACCTCATACGGCTCGTCACTGCTAGGAATAACCAACACTGGAGCTAAAGTCAACCGGCTCTTCAATTCCTGAAAAGCAAGCTCACATTCTTCATCCCACTCAAACCTGACATTTTTCTTAATCAATCTCGTCAACGGAGCTGCAATCTTCAAAAAATCCTTTACAAATTTCTGTAATAACCAGCAAGACCTAAGAAGCTGTGAATTTTTGCTACATTCCTTGGTCGTTCCCACACCACTATGGCTTCAATCTTGGACGAATCCACAGAAATACCATGCTCAGAGATGACATGACCTAGAAATTTGACCTCAATCAATCAAAACTCGCACTTTTCCCTCCTGGCGTACAACTGGTGCTCCCGCAGAGTCTGAAGCATGATCCAGAGATGCTGCTCATGCTCCTCCCAAGTCTTAGAATACACTAGAATGTCATCGATGAACACAATCACGAACTGATCCAAATACGGCCTAAATATCCTGTTCATCAAATCCATGAAAGCTACCGGAGCGTTCGTCAACCCAAACAACATAACCAGAAACTCAAAATGCCCATACCAAGTCCTAAAAGCTATCTTGGGAATATCCTCTTCCTTAATCCTGAGCTGATGGTACCCTGAACGCAAATCAATCTTTGAGAAGTACCGCGAACCTCTCAACTGATCAAACAACTCATCGATCCTAGGCAAGGGATACTTATTCTTCACTGTAACACGATTCAGCTGCCGATAATCTACACATAACCTGAGAGTGCCATCATGTTTCTTAGCAAATAAAACCGGTGCTCCCCATAGAGAAGTGCTATTTTGAATATTCCCTTTATCAGCAAGCACCTGAAGTTGCTTCCTCAATTCTTTCATTTATGCCGGCGCCATCCGATAAGGTGCTATAGAAATCGGTGCTGTCCCCAGAATCAACTCAATATCAAACTCAATTTCCCGATGCAGTGGTAATCCTGGCAACTCATTGGGGAAGACATCCTCCAACTCATCAACCAACAGAATCGCTATACTTCCTCTCAAAGCATAGGGCTAGCACTCTAGATTCGCAAGAAAAGCACAACAAACTAGATTTGTTCGCCCTCCTAGACAAGACTTCATGAGATGCTCAATCATTAACCAATCACCACCACCCTGGTAGGTGATCATCATCCCCCTATCAGACACTAGGGTCACTTTTTTAAGTTGACAGTCTACAACTGTGTTATACCTGGACAACCAGTCCATCCATAGAATTACATCATATGAGCTCATGGGGAGTATAATCAAATCACTTTTCAAAATCTCATCCCCAATCTTTATTTTACAAGATTTAAATACACAATTCACGCACACCCGCCCCAAGGGAGAGGTTATGACTAGGGGTTCATTAAACTCTTCTATCTCTAATCCCAAGGCATGTATAAAGGAACTCGAAATGAGAGAATGACAGGCACCTATATCAAATTAAACACGAGCTAAGGATTGAGAGACTAAGATCGTACCATCGACAACCGCGTTACTGGTCTGAGAATCTAAACCACCCGATGCCATTGCATGAACCTGCACTGGGTGCCTTTCCCTTTCCTCTACCAACATTGCTAGGCCCTAGATTATTCTGCCGAAGCTGCTGAGATGGAGATGACTGCACACTAGCTACACTCGGCGCTTGATACTGAGGGACGCTATGCGGGAAATGCTGCGGCTGCTGCCCTTGTGCCGGATATCAAAACTGCTGAGGAGAAAACTGAGGATACTACAACTGCGGATACTGTTGAGGCAGAGGTAGGGTCTGAGGCTGAGACTGACGATTGGCATCTTCTCCGGTCTGAGATCCAAGACGGGCACTCTTGATCAGGCAATTCCTCTTGAAGTGTCCGGGCTACTGACATAAATGACAATGAAAGCTGTAGGGATTGTTGCACCCGCTACCAGATGAATTGCTGCTATCACTGTTCGCGCCACTCTGCTTGCTCTTTCTCAGAGTTGAACGGCTACTGGTGCTCTTCCTACCGCTCCTCTACGATCCTCCTAAGGCCTTTGCTCGATCCTCACAATACTACGCATAATCATTTTCCACTGATATTGCTGACGACACAAGCTCTCCAAAATTCCTAAGTCGTAGAGCAACCACCTATCACCGAATAGGAGCCTTGCGCCCTTCCTAAAACTTAATGCACCTCTCACGTTCCGATGCAACTGCTGATGGAGCAAACTTGGCCAACTCATTAAATCTTGCCTCATATTCCCGAACTGACAAATCATCCTGCTGCAACCTGTAGAACTCAGTTGCCTTCTGATCTCTATACCCCTGCAAAAAATACCAATCATAGAACAGCTCCTCTAATCTGTCCCAACTGATATCGCCACCGCATTCCAAACGCTTAGCTTGTTTCCACCAAGTATTAGCACCACCCTCAAGCTTATATGCAGCAAATTCTACACGGTACTCATCAAGCACACCAAGGGTATCTAAATGCTTCACGATCGAATCTAGCCAATATTCTGCCAACTGCGGATCCCCATTACCGTCAAAAGTCATAATAGACGCATGCCAGAATTCCTTAAAATACGTATGCCGACGACCAACATCAGGATCCTCTGGTCTAGCCCTGGTTGCCATCTGCGGGAAAGCCGCAAACATAGACCTCATCATGCCTTCATCATTTTCGAACTTGACGTCAGCTGTTGAACGACATCTAGGTGCCATTCTCTCACTTCTGAAAACAAAATTTGGACTGTCAGAGGTATTTCATTGTCATACTTATGTGTGCACAATTCCCAAGGTTCATAACCTTGAGCTCTGATACCATTCTGTCACTCCTCGGAGTGCAGGAGGTGACGTGGCGGATTATTTAAGTTGATTAAAAGGTGAAATTAATTAAAATAAAAAATTTTATGGGTTAAATTAAAGAATAAAAATGTGAAAGTTTTAACACAGCATTGTGTAAAAGAATTCATAACATTAAGCGAATAATAAAATAATAAAATAAAGAACCGCGAGAATGGGTCCCACTGACCCACAACTTGTGCACACATATAGTACTGACAATATAATAATACAATCATAGTCCGAGTACAAAGAAAATTAAAAACATTACATGCCTTGTTCAAATAGTACAAATAATCTACTATTCCTTCTACTGCTCCTGAGTTATGTCCATCGAGTCCTCTTTGAACCTAAATGGAAATCCACCTAGAGAGGGAAAGTTTTAAACAAATGAAATGTGAGCGAAAGGCTCAGTAGGACTATATTTTAAGAAATGGTGATTTAAAAGAGCTATCCTTAAACAAGAAATCATTTAAGGGGATACTTGAATAAATAAATTTAAATAGAACCATTCTTACCCAAAACAATTTATTGGTCGACCAGAAATATCATTAATTTATTTTTCTTAGGCAAACCATATGAATATCACCACCGTAGTGGCCCAGCTAGGTTTCGGGACCTGGCCCCAAGTGTTAGACATGTATGCTCTAAGGAGTAAAAATGTAATACGTTTTTGGAGACATTTTTATCAATAAAGAATTTATTCATACCAAATATTGTCCTCTTTACGTTCATATTCGTTGAATGTATGATAAGCAAACAGTAGTCTGAGACTGTCAATCTAAACCTTAAGAGTTGGGCATATGATGGGATGATTATGCGGTAGACACGACTCTTAAGGTGATGGTCTAAAATATATGATCCGCAATCGAGGGAATAAAGTTGGGCGCTTTATTCATGTAAAGATTGTTATGTTGTCTATATCCCTTTTGGGAGATGGTTTGTCTTGGCCATCGGAGTTGGACTCCGTGAATAGAAACATTAGCGCATTGTCATAGGTGACGATGTGTTGGATCGGGACATAAAGTGAATTGATTTGGATTAATAATTCTGTCTTGTCAAATCGATTCACTTTAGACAATCATTTGTATTGTATCTTAATCCTGAGATGAATAATGGGCCCGTTGTCTCGACTTGTGTCTTTTGATGTACCAATGGGTGACTCCCACATCTCTATAGTGGCATGCATGCCGGTACGTTGGAGGCATGACTCTTGGTAGCGTAGACTTGTTATTCATAGATATGGAATCCATAGCTCCTCTTTAGGAGTAATGATATCCTCTTATATGCGTTGTCCTGTAATTGGAAAACTGGAGCGCTCAACCATTTGGATACATAGGTGTAACCGAATGGTATACTATCTTTGGATGGTAAGTTTTCTAATGGTGAGACAATGGAACGTAAGATAAAAATAATCGGGAAGGTAAGACAGAACTTGTCCTTAAGCCGATTATGGATGATCATATGGGGATGTGATACACTATGATATGTCATGGAGACTTAGCTACACGAGCTTCGTAATTCTATAAAGTTCGAGAGTGCAGCTCCAAGCTTTTAGTGGAGTAGCGTTGGAGTTGATAATTGTGAAATGTATATCTGGGATATTGGGTTTCATAGTTATCATGAGCTTGAACTTTATAGGTCCATTTTGGTCCCCTTTGCTAGCTCACAAAATCCTGTAACGACACGGCGTGCTTTTCCAATAATTGGTGACTTATGTCGGATTTATCAGATTGGTTTAAAATTTATAAGAATCAAATAATTCATGTCTGTTTATCGGTTGAATTAATTATGTAAGAAATTAGTTCAAGATGAACTTGTTGAATTATGGCGTTCGGATAATTCTTGTCTGTTTATCGGTTGTTTTAATTTTGGACAATTAGAACAAGATAAACTTGTAGAATTATTGTGAATTGATTTATTTTCTTAGAGATTATCTTGATAAAGTTTGTTTTGATCAGATATCTTTTTTATTGGGCTATTTGAATCAAAACTGAGACTTTATCCTTTAGAATCTCGGGTGGAAAATAAAAGATTCGCGGAGATTTTTTCTCGGCAGTTCGGCATGCCGGATGACGTGTTCGGCCTGCCGAACTGGCCAGTTCGGCCTGCCTATCTCACAGTTCGGCATGCCGACCGCGACAGCTAAGATTACGCGTTTTTCACGCGTATCTTATCAGATATTGATCCGAACTTGATTATATTTCGATTTTTGAGACCTAATCTGATATGGACTGACCCCAAGGACCAATAGGTATAAAAAGGGAGTGAGTCTAATGATTTACTCAGATCAATTTGAGAGATTAAGAGTGATACTCTTCTAGTGAGCATCTGAAAACTCCCTGAGAGCTTTTGTTCACAAATCACGAACACTAGCTTTGGGTTCTCTCTATTGGTTGGAAGGAGAGTCACCGGTGGAAGAGCTGTACGTGTGAGCCCACACTCACTCCGGTTGTGGATAGAGAATAGCAAAGAAGACCAGTTGGTTGAGGCTCTTCTGGAACGTTACTTCTCTACACAGGTCGCGGAGGTTCTTCGGCATACTGAGGTTAGTAAGATCTGTTTAATTTATACATATAACATGTCAAACTTGTGTTTTGGAAAATACTCTGATGAAAAATTTTTAAAATTCCGCTGCGCACTTTGTTTCCAACAATTGGTATCAGAGCCGAGGTTTTTACATAAATTTGCAAGTTTGTGATCATGATATATGCATAAATTTTGTGATCTTAATCTCTCCAATGCTTGAATTAAATTTTATAGAGAGATGGCACTCTAGGTTTCTATATAATATATATGTTGTCATGGATTATATGGTGAATGTTTATTAATTAATTATGGTTGATTAAATTGTTGTTTAATTATTTATTAATTAATTAACACCGGTTATGGTTCCTTAGAGGTTAGAATGTGTATCTAGGTTTTTCATGTAATTAGATGGCGGACTATCATCTCCGTCTAGGAATTATTATTTAATTTGTAAGAATTTTGTAATTAAATAATTATTCGGAGAAGACGGAACGAGAAGTCGGATCTTGAAGATAGATGATGGCGCCTCCAGGTATTTCCTGAGTCTCTAATTTTATGTTTTTGAATTGTTGAAAATAAAATTGATGAATTGCATTAAAATTGTATTTTCTGGATTGAGGGTTTTCTGCTCGGTCGGCATGCCGGACCTCACAGTTCGGCAGGCCGAAGGTCACAGATCGGCAGGCCGGACATACGGTCCGGCAGGCCGACAGTGGGGCAGAAATTTTGGTGCTCTGCCGGCAGGCCGAACCTTCATGTTCGGCAGGCCGAACCACCATGATCGGCAGACCGATCACCCAGATCGGCCTGCCGACCGAGAGCTGCCAGGCGTCCAGAAAAGGTGCGATTTTTAGTGCAGTTTTAATTTTATTTTTGGGACGATTCTGAGAAACATTAAATTTGGATATGACCGGAAATATGAAGTGTTCGATTCATACGGGATTGAGGACTTGAAGATGGACATTACATGAAGAATGATACAGCTTGAGGATTCAAGGATGAAGAATCGATAAATGTCTCGATTATTCTCTTGTAATCTTATTTTTTCTATTCTCTAGGGTGGAACCATAATATTACGGTTATTATTATTATGCTTGTAGCTTTGCTTGATTGCTTTGCTTGTCTGCATTATAATATGATTTACCATGTATATTGATAACATGTCATATAGAATAGGGAGTGCCGCTCATATTAAAATTGTTCATGCATAATTTTAAAATAAAACCTTGACTTCAAAAGATTGAGTGGGAGAAGGTTTTCGAAGAGAGAACCTAAGGCCTCCATCGTTGGTCCATAGGAAGAACATGATGGTCCCAACCCCTAGGAAGGGATTTCTATCATGTACCAGATTGGATCTCTGAAAGGATAAGGTATTTTAGTATGATTTATGGTTGCACACCCCTAGGTGGTGATCATAAATCATGGATAAAATATTAAAACGGTGGTTGTACACTCACGTTAACTTTATTATTAACCTCCCCTAGGAGCTCTGTTAATAAAATTAATGGCCAAAGAAACGATTATTAGTATATGCTGGATCATACGGGTCCTGGATGGCATATATTAATCAGGAGGGGATCCGTGTTCCTGATTGAATTTGGCATGACTCCCCTAGGAGCTTGTTGAATTCTGAGTTGGGAATTATCGTTGTAAGGTTGTGATATTTTCAAGGTTTTGACACATAAACACATTTGTATGATTTTACATGATTGTGTTATCTTACTAAATTATTAAATATGTTTGCTTATGTTTGGTATATGATTCTTTATTGTAGATTGAAAATGTCTAAAAACGCTTTATCATCGATACTTGACAAAAACCAATTGACCGGTGAGAACTATAATGATTGGAAACGGAACCTGGACATCGTCCTATCCTTTGAGAAACTGAAATATGTACTGACAACTCCTTGTCCTCCCGAGCCTACGGGAGACTCAAGTAATGAGCGATTCCAAGCGTACGAACGCTGGAAAGATGCTAATGATCAGGCCCGCTGCTATGTTATGGCTAGCATGAATAACGTGCTGCAGGCTCAACATCAGGATTATGAGACTGCGAAGCAGATCTTGGATAATCTTGAGGATATGTTTGGAGGCCAGGCCATAACAAAGCGGCAAGGGGCGCTTCGGAAACTCTTAAACTGTAGACAGAGACCGGGGACATCTGTAAAGGAGCACATGATGTTGGTCATGGGTTACCTCGCTGAGGCTCAAACCAATGGAGCCGACATCGATGCTGAAACTCAGATGACTATGGTCTTTGAGACTCTGTCTAAGGAATTTATTCCGTTTAGAGCTACTTTTAATCTAAGCAATAGACGGGATATGACCTTGACAGAACTGATGAAACAGTTACAAGAGTTTGAACTGCTGATCAGGGAGTCTCCTGCTGGTGGAGAGGCCAATATGGTAGCTGCTTCTGGTTCCAATCCTAACTCTGGGAATGGAAAGAAACAACGGGCCAAGAGTGGGAAGTCTTCTATTCCTATTGCTACCAAGAGCAAGAAGAAGAAGAAGAAGAACCCAAAGAAGCTTAAGTGCTTCTTTTGTGGTAAGGTCGGGCATATAAAGAAGCATTGCAAGGACTTCCTTTCCAAGGGAGGTAGGTGTGATCTTCTATATTTAGAAACTTGTTTGGTTGAGGAATCCAGTGACATTTGGGTCATAGATTCTGGTGCAACTAATCATGTTTGTGTTTCTCTGCAGGGATTCAAAGAAACGAGAAGTCTACTTCGTGAAGACTTAACGCTTCGGATGGGCGATGGATCCTTGGTCTCAGCGGAAGCAGTGGGAGATGTCCATCTTTATTTTGATAATTATAGGAGTTTAATTTTGCGAGATTGTTTTTATGTTCCTAAATTTAAAAGGAATTTAATTTCTGTATCTTCTTTATTTAAAGACTCCTACGTGGTATCTTTTAATGAAAAAGTGGTGATTCGTAAAAACAAATCTTTTATCTGTTCTGGATGGATGCAAAATAATCTATATTTTATCAAACCTAAGATGGACTTGTTGCTTAATGCTGAGATAAATGATAATAACTCAAAAAGACTTAAAACTTCTCACTCTAATAAGACTTATCTTTGGCATTTGCGCCTTGGCCATATTAACCTAAATAGGATTCAAAGGTTGGTAAGGGATGGACCTTTAAGTCACTTAAAGGTGGAATCTATACCTCAATGTGAGTCTTGTTTGGAGGGTAAAATGACCAAAAGACCATACGGGTCTAAGGGCAATAGGGCCGAAGGGGTTCTAGAACTTGTGCATAGTGATGTTTGCGGACCGATGAACATCCGGGCACGAGGAGGGTATGAGTACTTCGTTACTTTTATTGACGATTACTCAAGATATGGGTATGTGTACCTAATGCACCACAAAAGCGAAACTTATGATAAATTCAGGGAGTTTCGGGCTGAAGTGGAAAAGCAATTGGGTAGACCCATAAAGGCACTTCGATCTGATCGAGGTGGGGAATACCTTTCTGATGAGTTCTTGGGACACTTGTTAGAGAATGGGATTTTATCCCATTTGACTGCGCCGGGCACTCCGCAGCAGAATGGCGTAGCAGAGAGAAGGAATAGGACTTTGTTGGACATGATTCGGTCCATGATGAGTTATTCATCATTGCCTTTATCCTTTTGGGGATATGCACTACAAACCGCATGTTATCTTTTGAACAATGTGCCTTCAAAATCGGTCCCTAAAACTCCTCACGAGTTGTGGACAAGACGGAAAACATCCTTAAACCATATTCGCATATGGGGATGTCCAGCTCATGTCCTGTTTAAGGATCCGAATAAGTTGGAAGCACGTTCAGAAGTTTGCATGTTTGTAGGATATCCAAAAGGGACTAAAGGGGGTTATTTTTATAACCCAAAGGAAAATAAAGTCGTGGTTTCAACTAATGCAACTTTCCTTGAGGAGAGTTACATGAACGACTTTAAACCTCAAAGCAAAGTGGTGCTTGAGGAGTTGAGGGGTAATCCGTTTACTCCAGAGGTTCCGAACGAAACCATTCCGATCGGTGTAGAAAAACCAAACAAACCTGAACAACAACCTCAGGGGCTTCGGCGTAGTGGGAGGATCGGGCGTCAACCTGAGAGGTATATGTTCAATGGGGAGGTCTTTTTGGCTGAACCGGATGAACATGACAGGGATCCTTATACTTACGCAGAAGCTATGGAGGATGTTGATTCAAGACTCTGGACAGAGGCCATGAACATTGAGATGAAGTCTATGGAGACTAATCGTGTCTGGGAGCTTGTGGATCTTCCCGAAGGGGTAAAACCCATAGGGTGTAAGTGGATCTACAAGAGGAAAAGAGGAGTGGATGGAAAGGTCGAAACCTTTAAGGCTAGACTGGTAGCTAAGGGTTATACGCAAAAGGAAGGAATCGATTATGAGGAAACCTTTTCGCCTGTAGCCATGCTTAAGTCCATCCGGATTCTCTTGTCCATAGCTGCCGCTCTCGACTACGAGATTTGGCAGATGGATGTCAAGACGGCTTTTCTGAATGGCTATCTTGATGAGTCCATTTATATGGAACAACCAGACGGGTTCAAGGTCACGGGTCAAGAGGGTAAGGTTTGTAAGTTGCTAAAGTCTATTTATGGACTTAAGCAGGCTTCTCGTTCTTGGAACATAAGATTTGATCAAGTGATCAAGACTTATGGGTTCTCACAAAATGTGGATGAACCATGTGTTTACAAACACATTAAGAATGGGAAGGTGGTTTTTCTACTACTCTATGTAGATGACATTCTGCTAATTGGCAATGACGTTGGGGCATTGTCATCGGTCAAATTATGGTTGACCAAGCAGTTTGACATGAAGGACTTGGGTGAGGCTAATTTTGTTCTCGGTATCCAGATCTTTCGGGATAGGAAGAACAAAATGATAGCTTTGTCACAGGCCAGCTACATAGATAAAATTCTCAGGAGGTTTGCAATGCAGGATTCCAAGAAAGGTGGGCAACCATCTAGGTCTGGAATTACTCTTTCTAAGAAAGACTCTCCAAAGTCTTATGAAGAAAGAGAATACATGAAGAAGGTACCTTATGCTTCGGCAGTGGGTAGTCTCATGTATGCCATGCTTTGCACTCGACCAGATATTAGCTATGCGGTCGGGATTGTGAGTCGATTTCAGGCGGATCCAGGACCAAACCATTGGGTTGCGGTAAAGCATATTTTCAAGTACCTGAGAAGGACTCGTGAGTATATGCTTGTGTATTCGGGTGAGGATTTAACTCCTCTAGGATACACTGATTCGGATTTTCAATCCTGCCTGGATTCTAGGAAATCGACTTCAGGGTTTGTGTTTACTCTAGGTGGCGGTGCCATCAGTTGGAGAAGTGCGAAGCAAGATTGCACTTCGGATTCAACGATGGAGGCCGAGTATGTGGCGGCTAGTGATGCTTCGAAAGAAGCAGTGTGGCTCCGCAAGTTCCTTGGGGATCTTGAGGTAGTTCCTGGTGTGGATAAAGCGGTATCACTGTACTGTGATAACAGTGCGGCGGTAGCTAATGCTAAGGAACCAAGATTTCACAAGAAGAGTAAGCATATTGATCGGAAGTATCATGTGATAAAGGACTTCGTTGAGAGCGGGCATGTCACGGTGTGCAAGATCGCGTCAGAGGACAATTTAGCTGATCCATTTACGAAGACACTTTCTGGGAGAGTCTTCGAAAGGCATGTGGAAGCTATGGGGATGCGAAATTTGCAGTATTTACTCACTTAGTGCAAGTGGGAGATTGTTAGACATGTATGCTCTAAGGAGTAAAAATGTAATACGTTTTTGGAGACATTTTTATCAATAAAGAATTTATTCATACCAAATATTGTCCTCTTTACGTTCATATTCGTTGAATGTATGATAAGCAAACAGTAGTCTGAGACTGTCAATCTAAACCTTAAGAGTTGGGCATATGATGGGATGATTATGCGGTAGACACGACTCTTAAGGTGATGGTCTAAAATATATGATCCGCAATCGAGGGAATAAAGTTGGGCGCTTTATTCATGTAAAGATTGTTATGTTGTCTATATCCCTTTTGGGAGATGGTTTGTCTTGGCCATCGGAGTTGGACTCCGTGAATAGAAACATTAGCGCATTGTCATAGGTGACGATGTGTTGGATCGGGACATAAAGTGAATTGATTTGGATTAATAATTCTGTCTTGTCAAATCGATTCACTTTAGACAATCATTTGTATTGTATCTTAATCCTGAGATGAATAATGGGCCCGTTGTCTCGACTTGTGTCTTTTGATGTACCAATGGGTGACTCCCACATCTCTATAGTGGCATGCATGCCGGTACGTTGGAGGCATGACTCTTGGTAGCGTAGACTTGTTATTCATAGATATGGAATCCATAGCTCCTCTTTAGGAGTAATGATATCCTCTTATATGCGTTGTCCTGTAATTGGAAAACTGGAGCGCTCAACCATTTGGATACATAGGTGTAACCGAATGGTATACTATCTTTGGATGGTAAGTTTTCTAATGGTGAGACAATGGAACGTAAGATAAAAATAATCGGGAAGGTAAGACAGAACTTGTCCTTAAGCCGATTATGGATGATCATATGGGGATGTGATACACTATGATATGTCATGGAGACTTAGCTACACGAGCTTCGTAATTCTATAAAGTTCGAGAGTGCAGCTCCAAGCTTTTAGTGGAGTAGCGTTGGAGTTGATAATTGTGAAATGTATATCTGGGATATTGGGTTTCATAGTTATCATGAGCTTGAACTTTATAGGTCCATTTTGGTCCCCTTTGCTAGCTCACAAAATCCTGTAACGACACGGCGTGCTTTTCCAATAATTGGTGACTTATGTCGGATTTATCAGATTGGTTTAAAATTTATAAGAATCAAATAATTCATGTCTGTTTATCGGTTGAATTAATTATGTAAGAAATTAGTTCAAGATGAACTTGTTGAATTATGGCGTTCGGATAATTCTTGTCTGTTTATCGGTTGTTTTAATTTTGGACAATTAGAACAAGATAAACTTGTAGAATTATTGTGAATTGATTTATTTTCTTAGAGATTATCTTGATAAAGTTTGTTTTGATCAGATATCTTTTTTATTGGGCTATTTGAATCAAAACTGAGACTTTATCCTTTAGAATCTCGGGTGGAAAATAAAAGATTCGCGGAGATTTTTTCTCGGCAGTTCGGCATGCCGGATGACGTGTTCGGCCTGCCGAACTGGCCAGTTCGGCCTGCCTATCTCACAGTTCGGCATGCCGACCGCGACAGCTAAGATTACGCGTTTTTCACGCGTATCTTATCAGATATTGATCCGAACTTGATTATATTTCGATTTTTGAGACCTAATCTGATATGGACTGACCCCAAGGACCAATAGGTATAAAAAGGGAGTGAGTCTAATGATTTACTCAGATCAATTTGAGAGATTAAGAGTGATACTCTTCTAGTGAGCATCTGAAAACTCCCTGAGAGCTTTTGTTCACAAATCACGAACACTAGCTTTGGGTTCTCTCTATTGGTTGGAAGGAGAGTCACCGGTGGAAGAGCTGTACGTGTGAGCCCACACTCACTCCGGTTGTGGATAGAGAATAGCAAAGAAGACCAGTTGGTTGAGGCTCTTCTGGAACGTTACTTCTCTACACAGGTCGCGGAGGTTCTTCGGCATACTGAGGTTAGTAAGATCTGTTTAATTTATACATATAACATGTCAAACTTGTGTTTTGGAAAATACTCTGATGAAAAATTTTTAAAATTCCGCTGCGCACTTTGTTTCCAACACCAAGGTCATCGCTAAACGACCCGATCTCTGATATGGCATCATGCCCTTATATTCATTTCTATTATCACACAAAGTCCATTTACCAGATATTGTCATTAACATTCATTATGAAGTTCATTATGAAGTTCTCTTCAATTCACAGTTTATAAAAATAACCGATAAAATCTCATTTTTTTCAATCAATCATTGAAAACATTTTTATAGAAACCCTTTTCAAAGCCAAATCAATTTTGAATACTGGGTTACCAAAGATAGGGTAGAAGTCCTACCTCGATACTCATGCCGGTGTCCCACATCGTAATCTCGGTCCGCTATACGTTAGCTCCGCGAAACCATGAACGATCCTAGATACACACTAAGTCAATCAATATCTAGTTTGAGACATTCTATATTACTAAAGCATTTCATGATGTCCTAGTGTGCTATTTGTATCTTTAAAATCATTTTACAAGGTTGTAATTTCAATCGGGGTTCAAAATAGTGAAAACGGGTGAAAAATCACAAAATTTTCCATGCTCTGCCGACCTGCCGGACTCCCTGCTTTGGCCGGCCGAACTGTGCAGTTTGGCCTGCTGGAAATCAGGTCCGATCGGCTAAACATTTCCCAGGTTCGGCCTGTCGAATGGTGCAGTCTGGCCTGCCGATCCTTTGAATCGGACCTGTCGAACTAGAAAAACCCAGAAATTCCAGCCACGGGTTTTGGTTCTCCCAAAATCTAAATATTGATTTTAACCTATTTTTCTCAAATCTCAGGCATGGAAAATATTCATAGATGATTGAAAAGCATAATAGAACACTTTTGAACTCATTTAAACAAGATTTAAACACAAAAATCCCAAACAATCTAAAAATTGGAGAAAATGAGGAAAAATGAAAAATCTTGAATCTAATCCGTTTTTCTTCAATCCAAGCTTAGATTCTAGGTGTTCTAAGTTCATTTAACTCAAACAAACTTAGATTTCAAAAATGCAAAAAATTTAAAATTTTTGAAAAAGCTTAGAAATTTCAAAACTAACATCGAATCGAAGCTTCAATCTGCGTCCTTGGTAGCCAAATCACGTCCTCTAGCTTCCTTCTTGCTAAACCGAAGCTTGGATTTGAATTTTGATTCAAAAATTTAAAAGAGAAATTAAGAGAGATGAGAGAAACCGAGAGGAAGAGAGTGAGATAGACTCACGGGTGAGAGAGAGAGAGAGAGATCAGAGAGAGTGAGAGGAAGAGAGTGAGTGAGAGAATAAATAGAGAGAAATGGTGGGTGGTTTTACTGTACGAAAACCATGTGCAGCCCACGGTTTTGTAAAACGGAATATTTTTAACATTTTACAAACTATTGTGCTTTAAAACTCAAAACATCATTCTAAAACAATAAGAAATCATTTGATTTTATTAAATTAACAAAACAACCTAAAATTTAAAATTTAACCAAATGATCAAATTAATGTTGAAACATTAATTATGGCACACTAATTCATCATTTTACATTACATCATCATTAAATTAATTTTGGGACGTTACACCTATCCTTTGCTTATCGACAGGCCAAACTGCATAATCAACAGGCCGAACTGTCCCATCGGTAGGCCAAACTTGAGGATTGGTAGGCCGAACTGCCGAATAAAAATATTAGCGAATCTTTTATTTTCCACCCAAGATTCTATAGGATAAAGTCTTAGTTTTAATTCAAATAACCTAATATAAAAGTTATCTTATTAAAACAACTTTATCTAGATAATCTCCAGAAAAATAAATGAATTCCCAATAATTCAACAAGTTTATCTTGAATCACGAAATCAAATCAACCAATAAACAGACAAGAATTATCCGATCCCAATAATTCAACATGTTTATCTTGAATGAAAAAATTAATTCAACCGATAAACAGACATGAATTATCTGATTCTTCCAAATTTTAACCAATCTAATAAATCTAACATAAGTCACCAATTATTAGAAAAGCACGCCGTATCGTTACAAGATGTTGTGAGCTAGCAAAGGGGACCAAATCGACCTATATAGTTTAAGCTCCCAATAATTATGAAACCCAATATCCTAGATATACATTTCATACTTATCAACTCTTAACGCTACTCCACTAAAAGCTTGGAGCTACATTCTCGAACTACATAGAATTACAAAGCCTGTATAGCTAAGTCTCCATGACATATCATAGTGTATTGTATCCCCATATAATTATCCATAACCGGCTTAAGGACAACTTCTGTCTTACTTTCCTGATTATTTTCACCTTACGTTCCACTATCTCACCATCGAAAAACTTACCATCCAAAGACAGTATAACATTCGGTTAATCTTATGTATCCAAATGGTTGAGCACTCCAGTTTTCCAATTACAAGATAACGGAAATAAGAGGATATCACTACTCCTAAAGAGGAGCTATGGATTCCATATCTATGAATAACAAGTCTACGCTATCAAGAGTCATGCCTCTAACGTACCGGCATGCATACCACTATTAAGATGTAGGTGTCACCTTTTGGTACATCAAAAGACACAAGTCATGACAACGGGCTTACTATTTATCTCAGGATTAAGATACAATATAAATGATTGTCTAAAGTGAATCGATTTGCAGAGATAGAATTATTAATCTAAATCGATTCACTTTATGTCCCGTCTAACATATCGTCACCTATAACAACGTGCCAATGTTTCTATTCATAGAGTCCACCTCTAATGGTCAAGGACAAACTATCTCCCAAAAGGGATATAGAAAACATAACAATCTTTACATGAATAAAGTGCCCAACTTTATTCCCTCGATTGCGGATCTTATGATTTAGACCATCACCATAAGAATCGTGTCTTTCGTATAATCTGTCCATCATATGCCCAATTCTTAAAGGTTTGGATCGACAGTCTCGGAGTATTGTTCGCTTAACATACATTCAACAAATATGACCATAAAGAGGACAAGATTTAGTATATAAATAATGAATAAATTCTTCATTGATAAAAATGTCTCTAAAAACTTATTACATTTTTACTCCTTAGGGCATACATGTATAACACTAGGAACTTTAGAAGAACTTTTTGCTATTACTAGTTGAAATTGTTAGGACTACACTATAAAACCATTGGTCTATTAAATATAAATTGTTTCTTCGACAATTTGTTTAGTTTTCTAGATAATGCTATGGATCAAAGGTTTCTTGTAGAGTTAGGTAGGAATTTTTTTTATCTATGCCACTACTATTGAAGATTTGCTCAAGAAGATGCAAACTTTCACTTTTGAGATAGACATTGAAACTTTCAAGCTAGATTGGAAGAAGGAAGACAACTGAAAATGGTTTTGAGATTTAGATCTCTCTCTAAACTCTTTCTCTTTTAGTTTTACCTACAACATATGTATTTAGGTTTATGTTTATCCTATGTTTGTGTTTTTAATTACCGCTCTTATAGATATATATATATATATATATATTGTTGCTCTTTCTGCTTAATCTTGTTAAATATTGGGGACAATGTTCAATTTAGGTTGGAGAGAAATGGTTGTATCAAAATTTTTCAAAATTTGTCAAATTTTTTTTATTCTAGCCTAGTGTTTTAATGGAACTACTTTTAGAAACCAAATAAAAAAAATAAAAAAACTAAAAAAATTAAAAAATTGTGTCTTTTGTAAAACTTTAAGATTCGTATTCTCCAAGATTGAGATGGCTGAGTGAAGGATTTATCTTGAAACGCATCTCAATGTAGTAAAAAAATATAATTTTGTTTGTGTAATCTCATTTTGCGTCTTCTTTTTGTTACATGCATGTTTAAAGGTGGCCGAGGTAAGGAAAACATAATATTCTTGAAACACATCTTTGCCTTGTTAGAAATAGCTGAGTAAAAGAGTGGCTAGCTTTCTTAAAATATATTTCTGCATGTTTACAAAAACTATGTATTTACATTGCATTTGTCTGTTTTAATTTAAAAAACTAAAAAACTAAGAATTTAAAAAATATTTTGTAATGTATATAAATATTTTTTTTTGGTGATTTGCCTCCTCTCCGATGACGAAATCAAAGGTTATACCATTTTCATGACTTGTGGCAAAATTCAAACATTGCTTAAATTTATGTTAGTTTCTTGTGTCTGCCTTATATTTAGGCTGTGATTTTCTCAAAATTTGAGCACTTAATCTTGAACTATGATTTGTTAGACAGACTGTTATGTTAGTATAATCTAGTTTATCTTTATGAAATCTTAAAGCTATTAGATATGATACCCTAAGGAGTAAAATATTATAATATGTTTTTGGGGACATTTTACTAATAAAGAGTTTATTTGTTATTCATGCACCAAATATTGTCCTCTTTATGTTCTTTTCTATTGAATGTATGATAAGTAAACACAAGTATGAAACTGTTAGTCTAAACCTTTAAGAATCATGCATATGATGGAGAAATTATGTGGAAGACATGAATCTAAAAAGTGATGGTCTAAACCATAAGATCGACAATTAAGAGAATAAAGTTAGGCACTTTATTTATGCTAAGATTGTTATGTTGTCTACATCTTTAATAGGAGATGGCTTGTCTATTAGAAAAATAGTATGCAGCAGAATTTAAAAAACTTTTATACCAGAGTATTTTCCAAAACACAAGTTTGTCATACTATATGCGTAAACTAATCGGATCTTACTAACCTTGCAAATGTCGAAAAGCTCCTACAGTCTGTGAAAACATGTGCGTTTCAGAAGGATCTCAACCAACTGGCCTTCTTTGCTATTCTCTATCCACGACTGGTGTGTGTGTGGGCACACTCGTATAGCTTTTCCACCAGGTAGCTCTCCTTCCAATCAATTGAGAAAAATACAAAGCTATAGTTCGTGATTTGTGAACAATAGCTCTCTAGCGAGTCACAGAGTCTCACTAGTAGAGTCTCACTCTAGTTTTCTCAACTGATTTGGATAACAATAAGTCTCACTCCCCTTTAGATAGAGGTTGGGCTCAAGAGTCAGTCCTTATCAGATAAGGCCTCAAAAATTCAAATCAAAATCAAATCAAAAACAATATCTAATAAAATCCATGTGAAAACACGTGATTCTTTTATCGCATGGTCGGTAGGCCAAACTGATAGATCGGCCTGCCAAACCTACTCCATCAGCAAGCCGAATTAAAGATCGGCTTGCCAAACTTCTGATAAATGATACCTTTGAATCGTTATTTCCCTCTTGACATTCTTAGGATAAAGCCTTAGTTTTAATTCAAATAACCCAATAGAGAAGTTATCTAATTAAAATAGTCGTATCTAGATAATCTCTAGGAAAATAAATATTCCTGATAAGCCAACAAGTTTATCTTGAATTAATTCAAAAATTAATCCAACCGATAAACAAACATAAATTATCTAGTCCTGATAATTCAACAAGTTTATCTTAAATTAAGTTAATCACAAAATTAATTTAACCAATAAATAGACATGAATTATCTGATCTATCAAATTTTAGCCAATCTGATAATATGACACAAGCCACTAATAATTGGAAAAGCACGTTGTATAGTTACAGGATTTTTATGAGCTAGCAAAGGGGACCTGATGGACCTATATAGTTCAAGCTCCCGATAATTATGAAACCCAATATCTCAGATATACATTTTATAATTATCAACTCTAATGCTACTCTACTAAAAGCTTAGAGCTACACTCTCGAACTATATAAAATTAGGAAGCCTGTATAGCTAAGTCTCCATGACATATCATAATGTATTGTATCCCCATAGGATTATCCATAATTAGCTTAATGACAAGCTCTGTCTTACCATTTCAATTATTTTTCTCTTACATTCCATTATCTCACCATCAGAAAACTTACCATCTACAGATGGCATACTATTCGGTTACACCTATGTATCCAAATGGTTAAGCGCTCTAGTTTTCCAATTACAAGATAACGCATATAAGAGGATATTAACTACTCCTAAAGAGGAGCTATGGATTCCATATCTATAAATAACAAGTCTACGCTCTCAAGAGTCATGCCTCCAACGTATCAGCATTTGTACCACTATTAAAATGTGGATGTCATCCTTTGGTACCTCAAAAGACACAAATTAAGACAACGGGCCCATGATTCATCTCAGGATTAAGATACAATACATATGATTATCTAAAGTGAATTGTTTTGCCAAGACAGAATTATTAATCCAAATCAATTCACTTTATGTCCCGATTCACCACATCGTCACCATGACAATGTGTCAATGTTTCTATTCATGGAGTCCACCTCCGATTGCGAAGACAAACCATCTTCCGTTAGGGATATAGACAACATAACAATTTTTGCATGAATAAAGCACCCAACTTTACTTGCTGATCTTATGATTTAGACCATCACCTTAAGAATCGTGTCTTTCGGATAATCTTTCTATCATATGCCCAATTCTTAAGGGTTTAGAACGACGGTCTCAGACTTTTGTTTGCTTAACATACATTTGATAAATATGAACGTAAAGAAGGCAAGATTTGGTATATAAATAATAAATAAATTCTTTATTGATAAAAAAGTGTCCAAAACTATATTACATTTTTACTCCTTAGGGCATACATGTCTAATAATGTCTTGATCATCAAAGTGGGACTCCGCAAGTAGAAACATTAATGCATTGTCATAAGTAACGATGTATTGGATCAAGGACATAAGAGTTGATTTGATTTGGTTAATTATTCCATTTGTGAAAATCAATTCACTTTAGACAATTATATTTGTTATGTCTTAATCTTGAAATGATTAATGGGCCCGTATTCTTGACTTATCTCTTTTGATGTATCAGTGTCATCATGACTTAATGATGGTATGCATACTAGTACGTTGAAGACATTACTCTAGATTTATGTAGACTCATAATGCATAGATATCAAATTCATAGCTCTTTTTGTAGAGTTAATGATATTCTCTTATATACGTTATCTTGTAATTAGAACACTGGAGCACTCAACCAATAGATACATAGGTATAACCGAATAGTATACTATCTATCGATAGTAAGTATTCCAATGGTGTAATAATGGAATGTAAAATAAAAATAATCTAGAAGGTAAAATGAAATTTATCCTTAAGACGAATATGAATATCTATAAGGATGTGGCACATTATGATATGTAATGGATGGTTAGCTTATTAAAGCTTCATAATTTTATATAGTTTGAACGTGCAGCTCTAAGCTTTTAGTGGAGTAGTGCTAGAGTTAATAATTATAAAATATGTATTTTGGATATTGTATTTTATAATTATAGGAGCTTGAACTGTATATATACATCGGTTCCCCTTCGCTAGCTCATAATAAATCCTATGACGATACCATTTGCTTTTCCTATATATTGGTGACTTATATTAAAATTATTAAATTGGCTCAATTTCGGTAAGATTAGATTTAATGATTCATATTAGTTTATCGATTGAATTAATTCAAAATAAACATATTGAATTATTTGGACAATATCTTATTTTCTATGAGATTATCAAGATATGACTACTTTAATAATTTAATTTTTCTATTAGATTATTTGAGTTAAAACTGAGGCTCTATTTAAGAATCTTGAGTAGAAAATAAGATATTTTTATGGATCTATATTATCGCAAGTTTGGTAGGCTGATGCGTTAGTTCGGCCTGTTGATGGAGTAAGTTTAGTAGGCCGATCTCTTAGATTGGTCTACCAACCGTGCAATAATCTATATATGTATTTTAGATTCAATTTCATTAGAAGTTGATCCAGATTTGGATTTTGAGACCTTGTCTGATAAGGATTCCTCTAGATTCAACCACTTTAAATAGAAGGTGAGTTTTCTCAGCTATTTAGATCAGTTGAGAAGCATAAAGTAAGTACTCTAGTTTGAAAAACTCTAAAACTCTTTGAGAGCTATTGTTCAAACATCAATAACCCTAGCTCTAGGTCTTCTCAAGTGGTTGGAAGGAGAGTCACTAGAGGAAAAGCTGTATGATGCGTGACCACCTACACTTTGATTGTGGATAAAGATTAGCAAAAAAGACCAGTTGGTTGAGGCTCTTCTAGAATGTTCTTCTCTACACGGGTTTGAGTCCACTTCAATATACAAAAGAGGGTAGTAAGAACTATCATTGATTTATATATATAGCATGTCTAACTTGTACTTTGAAAAATACTCTAATTTAAAAATTTTAAAATTCTATGAATTATTATGAATTATTATTTTAATTTTAAATTTGTAAAATTTTGGAATTAATTAATCATTCAAAGTGAAGATGGATCTAGAATATGAAGATGATAGGAGTTCAAATGTTTTTCTTGAGTTTCTAAATTTTTTTTTTGTTTGTTTTTGAATTGTTGAAAATAAGATTGAAAAGCTACTTATGAACTATTTTCTAAAAAAAATGTGAATTCAGCTCAGTTAGCAGGCCGAACCCTTACGTTCGACGAGCCGATGGTCACAGACCGACTGGCTAAACTTTCTATTTGGCAAGCTGTTTGTGGGATAGAATTTTGTCAACTCTAGCGGCAGGCCAAACTCTTAGGTTCGATAGAGCAATGGACAAACCGACAGGTCGATGATCTAGTTTGGTAGGCCGACAGATAGCAAAATTTTGCCAAAAAAAGTTACATTTTTTGGTGTAGTTTTGATTTTATTTTTAAGACAATTCTAAGAAACATGAAATTTTATAATGACTGGAAAAATAAAACATTTGATCTATGAGGGATTGAAGAATTGAAGATAGATGCCAATTGAAGAAGGATGCAACTTGAAGATACAAGATGAAGAATCAACAATATGTTTCAATTAATCTTTTGTAATCTTTATTTCTTTTTTCTAGTATGGAACCATGATATTACGACTATTTATTTATTATTTTACTGGTGGCTTTGCATGTTGCTTTGCTTGTCTACATTATAATATGTTCATACTTGTTAACATAAAACCTTGACTTTCAAAATATTGAGTGGGAGAAGGTTTTCAAAGAGAGGACCTATGGGCTCCATCGTTGGTCCATAGGGAGCACATGGTGGTTACGACTCCTAAGAAAGGATTTCATCAAGTGCCAGGTTTGATCTCTGATGGGATAATTTATTTTGGCATGATTTATCGTTGTATGCCCCTCGTTGATGATTATAAATCATGGATAAAATAGTTGAAATGATGGTTATACACTCATGATTAATTTTATGACTAACCTCTCCTAGGAGCTTTGTTAATGAAATTAATAGCCAAAGACAATGATTCTTAATATATGCTAGATCAGACGAGTCTTAGATGGGATATATTAATCTGAGGGGATCTATATTCCTAATTGAATTTGGCAAGTCTCCCATAGGCGGCTTGTTGGATTTTGAGTTGAGAATTATCATTGTAGGGTTGTGATTTTTTTTCAAGGTTTTGACACATAAACTCAATTGTATGTTTATTTTTTGTTTTATCTTACTAAATTAATATGGAATGTTTGCTTATATTTGGTATATGAATCTTTATTGTAGATTAAAAATGTCTAAAGATGCTTTATCTTCGACACTCGATAAAAACCAATTAACTGACGAGAATTACAATGATTGGAAAAGGAACCTGAATATCATCCTTTCCTTTGAGAAACTAAAATTTGTGCTGACAACACAGTGTCCTCCCAAGCCTAATAGGGATTCCACTAATGAGCAAATCCAAACGTATGATCGCTTGAAAGATGTTAATGATCAAGCCTGCTATTATGTTATGGCTAGCATGAATAACGTGCTCTAGGCTCAACATAAAGATTATGAAACTGAGAAGCAGATCTTGGATAATCTTGAAAACATGTTTGAAGGCCAAGCCCTAACAAAATGGAAAGGGGCTCTTTGAAAACTCTTAAATTGCAGACAAAGACCAGGGACTCCTATGAAGGAGCATATGATGTTGGTCATGGGTTACCTTGCCATGGCTCAAACCCATGGAGTTGATACCGATGCTAAGTCACAGATGACTATGGTCTTTGAGACTCTATCTAAGAAGTTCATCCTATTAGAGCTTCATAAAATTTTAGTAATGAATAGGATGTGACCTTGACTGAGTTGATGAAGTAGTTACAGGAGTTTGAAAATCTGATCAAGGAAACTCCAACAAGCGGGGAGGCCAACTTAGTGGCTACATCTGGTTCCAATCCTAACCCACAGAATGGGAAGAAGCAAAGGGCTAAGAATAGGAAGTCTTCTATTCCTGCAAATGGCAAGAATAAGAAGAAGAAAAGGAAGAACCCAAAAAAGTTGAAGTGCTTTTACTATGGGAAGGTTGGGCACAGAAAGAAGAATTGCAAGGACTTCGTTTCTCGAGGAGGTAAGTGTGAACTTTTAGTTATTAAAACTTATTTCGTTGAGGAATCAAGTGACACTTGGGTCATAGATTCTGAAGCAACTAATCATTTATGTATTTCTCCGTAGGGGTCCAAAGAAATGAGAAGTTTGCTACATGAGGACTTCACGTTGTAGATGGCCGATGGATCCTTGATGTTGGTTGAAGCAGTGGGAGATGTCCATCTTTATTTTGATAATTATAGAATTTTAGTTTTGAAAGATTGTTTTAAATTCCTAGACTTAAAAGGAATTTAATATCTGTCGCTTGTTTATTTAAAGGCTCTTATTCAATATCTTTTAATAATAAAGTGGTGATTCATAAAAACAAATCTTTTATCTATTATAGATGGATTCAGAACAATCTCTATTTTAACAAATCTAAGATGGACACATGCTTAACATTGAGATTAATGATAATAACTCTAAAAGACTTAAGATTTCTCACTCTAATAAGACTTATCTTTGGCATTGTGATTAGGTCATATTAGCCTGAATATGATTCAAAGGTTGGTAAAGGATGGACCTTTAAGTCACTTAAAGGTGAAAGCTATACCACAATATGAATCTTGTTTAGAGGGCAAAATGACCAAAATATCATTTGAGTCTAAGGGTAATAGGGCCTAAGAGGTTCTAGAACTTGTACATAGTATCGTTTGTGGTCCCATGAACATCAGGGCACATGGAGGGCATGAGTACTTCGTCACTTTTATTGATGATTAATCAAGATGTGGGTACGTCTACCTAATGCATCAGAAAAGCAAAACTTTTGACAAGTTTTGGGAGTTTCAGGCTAAAGCCGAAAAACAATTAGGTAAACCCATAAAGGACTTCGATCCGATCGAGGTGTGAATACCTTTTCAATGAGTTCTTAGGATCTTTATAAGAGAATGAGATTTTATCCCATTTGACTATGCTGGGCACTCCATAGCAGAATGGCGTAGTTGAGAGAAGAAATAGGACTTTGTTGGATATAGTTAAGTCCATGATGAGTTATTCGACAATACCTTTATCCTTTTGGGGATATGCACTGCAAATCATACGTTATCTCTTGAACAATGTGCCTTCAAAATTGGTTCCTAAAGCTCCTCACAAGTTATGGATGGGTAGGAAAACATCCTTAAACGATATTTGCATTTGTGGATGTTTGGCTCAAGTCCTATATAAAGAAGCGAACAAGTTGGAAGCACATTCAAAAGTTTATGTGCTTGCAAGATGTCCAAAAGAGACTAATGGGGGTTATTTCTATAAGCCAAAAGAGAATAAATTCATGGTTTCAACTAATACAACATTCCTTGAGGAAAGTTACATGAAAGACTTTAAGCCTTAAAGTAAAGTGATATCTAAGGAGTTCGCGAGTGATTCGATCACCCCAGAGGTTCTAGTTGAAACCAATTCAATCAATGTAGAAAAATCGATCGAACAACAACCTAAGGCGCTTCAATGTAGTGTGAGGATTGGGTGTAAACCTGAGAGGTATATGTTCAATGGTGAAGCCTACTAGGCTGAACTGGTTGAACATGATAGAATCCTTCGATTATGCAGAGGCTATGAAGGATATTGATTCAAAACTCTAGACAAAAGCTATGAACACTGAGATGAAGTCTATTAAGACTAATCTAGTCTGGGAACTTGTTGATTTTCTTAAAGAGGTAAAACCCATAGGGTGTAAATGGATCTATAAGAGAAAGAGAAAAGCAAATGGGAAAGTCAAAACCTATAAAGTTAGACTGGTAGCTAAGGGATACATGCAAAAGGAAGGAATTGATTACGAGGAAATCTTTTTGCATGTAGCCATACTTAAGTCCATCCAAATTCTCTTATCCATAGATGAACTCTTGATTACGAGACTTGGCAAATGGATGTCAAAATGGCTTTTTTAGAATGGCTATCTTGATGAGTCCATATAGATGGTACAGCTAGATGGGTTCAAGCCTAAAGGTCAAGAGGGTAAGGTCTATAAGCTGCTAAAGTCAATTTATGGACTTAAGCAGGCACTACAAAAAGAAAACTACATTTAACGATATTATTTACGACATGCAGTTTTTGAACGTCGTTGAAAAGTACATAAAATGACATCTCCAACAAATATGTCCTTAATGACATTTGAAACAATAATTAACGACATCTATATATGCGCCATATTAAATGCCTCTTTTTAATGATAATAGTTTAGTGTCGTTAAATTATTTAACAACAAGTAGAAGATGTCATTAAAGCCTTAGAGATTCTATGACACCCCTTATAGACGACATCTTGACCAATATCGCCTATAAAGGGTGTTGTAGAATCTTCAAGGCTTTGACAACATCTCCTACTCCTCGTTAAATAATTTAACGACATTAAACTATTGTTGTTAAAAGGACAGCTTTAATACGGCCTCTATATAGATGTCATTATTTATTGTTTCAAACGTCATTAACGACGTCTTTGTTGGAGATGTCATTGTATGTACTTTTCAACGACATTTAAAAACTACATATCATAAATAATATGTTGTTAAATGTAGTTTTTCTTATAGTGAGGCTTCCAATTCTTGAAACAAAAGATTTGATCAGATCATGAAAACTTATAGGTTCGAACAAAACATGGACAAACCATGTGTTTACAAACACATTAAGGATGGGAAGGTGGTTTTTCTACGTTTCTATATATATGACATTCTGCTAATTGGCAATGACGTTGGGCTATTGTCATCAGTCAAATTATGGTTGATCAAGTAGTTTGACATAAAAGACTTGGATGAACCTAACTATGTTCTCGATATCTAGATCTTTTGGGATAAGAAAAGCAATATGATAGCTTCATCACAAGTTGCATGCATAGATAAAATTCTCGACAAGTATGTAATACAGAATTCTAAGAAAGATGGGTAGCCATCTAGGTCTGGAATTACTCTTTCTAAGAAAAACTTATCAAAGTCTGACGAAGAAAGCGAATACAAGAAGAAGGTGCCTTATGCTTCAGCAATGGGTAGTCTCATGTATGCTATGCTTTGCACACGAGCAGACATTTGTTACATAGTAAGTCGATTTCAATTGGATCCAATATCGAACAACTAGGTTGCAGGCAAGCATATTTTCAAGTACCTAAGAAGGACTCGAGGGTATATGCTTGTGTATTTGGGTAAGGACCTAACACCTCTAGGATACACTTATTCGAATTTCCAATCTTGTCTGGATTTGAGAAGATCGACTTAGGTTCTGTGTTTACTCTAAGCGGTGGTGCCATTATTTACAGAATATGAAGCAAGATTGCATTTCAAATTCAACGATGGAGGCGAGTATGTGGCAGCTAGTGATGTTTTGAAAAAAGTAGTATGGCTCTGTAAGTTCCTTGGGGATCTTGAGATAGCTCCTGGCATAGATAAGGCGATATCGCTGCATTGTGATAACACTACAGTGAGAGCTAACACTAAGGAACTAAGGTTTCACAAGAAGAGTAAGCATATTCATTGGCAGTATCATGTGATAAAGGACTTTATTGACGGCGGGCATGTTGCTACATGCAAAATTACATTTGACGACAATTTATCTGATCCATTCACGAAGACACTAACTGCGAGAGTTTTCGAGAGGCATATGGAGGCTATAGGGATGCGAGATATGTCATATTAACTCACTTAATGAAAGTGGGAGATTGTTAGACATAATGCCCTAAGGAGTAAAATGTTGTAATTTTTTTTAAGACATTTTATCAAAAAAGGGTTATTTATTATTCATTTACCAAATGTTGTCCTCTATATGTTCATTTCTGTTGAAGGTATGATAAGCAAACAAAAGTCCAAGATTATCGGTCTAAATCTTTAATAATCGTGCATATAATGGACAAATTATGCGGAAGACATGAATCTTAAAGGTGATGGTCTAAATCATAAGATCCACAATCGAGGGAATAAAGTTGGGTAATTTATTCATGCTAAAATTGCTATGTCGTCTACATCCCTAATAGGAGATGGCTTGTCTTGGTCATCGGATTGGGACTCTGTGAGTAGAAACAATGGTGCATTGTCATAGGTGACAATGTATTGGATCTTGGATATAAAAGTTGAATTGATTTGGTTAATAATTCTATTTATGCAAATCAATTCATTGTAGACAATCATATGTGTTGTTCTTAATCTTGAAATGATTAATGGCCCGTATTCTTGACTTATGTTTTTTGATGTACCCAAAGGTGACATCCAGACTTAATGATGGTGCTCATACCGTTATGTTGGAGACATGACTCTTGATTCACGTAGACTTGTTATTCATACATATGGATTCCATAGCTTTTTTGTGAAGTTAATGATATTCTTTTATATGCGTTATCTTGTAATTGAAAAGCTAGAGTGCTCAACCATTTAGATACATAGGTGTAACCGAATGGTATACTATCTATAGATAGTAAGTTTTCCAATGGTATGACAATAGAACGTAAGATAAAAATAATCAAAAAGGTAAAACTGAATTTATTCTTAAGCCAAATATGAATATCCTATGGAGATGTGACACATTATAATATGTCATAGATGGCTAGCTTATTGAAGCTTCGTAATTTTATATAGTTCGAGAGTGCAACTCTAAGTTTTTAGTGGAGTAGCATTAGAGTTGATAATTATAAAATATATATTTGGGATATAATATTTAAAAATTATAGGAGATTGAATTGTATATGTCCATTAGATCGCCTTTGCTAGCTTATAATAAATTTTGTAATGACACAGCATACTTTTACCACATATTGGTGACTTATGTTAAATTATTAAATTGGCTAAAATTCAGTATTATCAGATTTAATGATTCATGTTAGTTTATCGATTAAATTAATTTCATGAATTAATTCAAGATAAACATGTTAAATTATTTGGACAATATTTTATTTTCTATAAGATTATCCAGATGTGACTATTTTGATTAGATAAGTTTTCATTAAGTTATTTAAAATAAAACTAAGGCTCTATTTAAGAATCTTAGGTGGAAAATAAGATATTCTCGCGAATCTAGATTATCGCAAGTTCAGCAGGCTGATATGTTAGTTCGGCCTGCTGATGAAGTAAGTTCGATAAGCCAATCTCCTAAATCAGCCTACCGATCATGTGATAATCTATATATGCATTTTAGATGCATTTTTCATTAGAATTTAATTCAAATTCAAATTTTGTGACCTTCTGTGATAGGGATTAACCCCATATTCAACCACTATAAATAGGGGGTGAGTTTTCTTAGTTATATAGATCAGTTGAGAAGCATAGAGTGAGTACTTTAATTTGAGAAACTCTGAAACTCCCTGAGAGCTTTTGTTCAACATCAAGAACCTTATCTCTAGGTCTTCTCAAGTGGTTGGAAGGAGAGTCACCGAAGGAAGAGCTGTATGACGTGTGACCACCCACACTCCGATCGTGGCTAGAGACTAGCAAAGAAGGCTAGTTGGTTGAGGCTCTTTTGGAGCATTCTCCTTTACACAGATTCAAACCGACTTTGGTATACAAAAGAGGTTAGTAAGATCTATCATTAATTTATGTATATAGCATGTCTAACTTGTGTTTTGAAAAATACTTTGATTACAAAATTTTGAAATTCCACTAATTACTCATTTTCCAACAATAACCTGTTTGAATCCCTCTTGAGATGAAATCCTAGATAACACTAAGTTATAGATATAATTTTGATCATCTTTAGATCATTTGAGCCTTTCAAGCTTGCTTGTTTTCATTCTATATCCCTAGTCACCCCATTGAGCTTAATATTTTCATTTTTCTTTGTCACCCACATTTTTAGCTTAGCCTTTTTATAAATTGATAATCCTTTCTTTACCTTTCACTCATAAGGCACTGATCTTTCAAGTGAATTGTTATGCTAAGTTACAGGAGGTTTGATTGGGTTAAGGAGGTTTGTTAGGTTTGTAATTTCAATTACTTTGTTACGTTATAATTTTCAATTATTTTTGTTAAACAAAAAATAAATAAAGAAAAAAATAAATATAACACGAGAATTAGATTGTACATTAGAATTTGGGAATTTTGTAAGTGTTTTACGGCTGAACTTAGCCTCAAATTTATCTTAATCTAACCTTTTACCCTGGCCTTACATTACAAGCCAAATAAAATCCCAATGATCATTAATGAAGTGTTATACTACATTAGTGGAGAGAGTGATGAAAAACAAACTTATAAGATTTCATTAAAATAAATTAGTTTATATTAATGTAAATTTATCTAGTTAGTATGGACTGATTAGTGATAGAAAATCATACACATAGGAAAATCATCTTAAAGATGACTCTTGAGATGAATCATAAACTTGATTAATATTTACATTTTTACTTTGAGACATGATTCCAAAATAACCCCTGAGGAAAATCAGTGAGAAGCCACCAACTTTTGTAAAACCAAACATTTAGTCTATTTTTAAGTTTTATCACTTTAATTGCTCAACACTAGCAATAAGATGGTTGGTGGGTGTGATGAGACTTAAAAAATGCACATTTCTTAAACTTAATATCAATAATTTTGTATTAATATTTCTTGTTAAACTCTTTAATTAAAGCAATTAAGTGTTAAAGACTATTTTAGTATCTTAGTGTAAAAATATGTTTAATTATGAGTTCTTAATATGTTTTATGTTTATAATATTTTCAGTAATTTTTAGAATCATTTCGTACGTAAAATATTAGTTTCGTTTGAAACTAATCAAAACCGTAAAAATAATGTGTAATATTTTTTTTGAGTCTTAATACGTTTTATAGTGTGTTTTAAGTTTTTACATATATGTTATAATATTTTTAGTAATTGCTAAAAATATTCTGAGTCTTAAAAACCATATATGTGTTAAACCAAATGAGCTTAGAATTTTAGAAGTTTGTAATTATTTTTATATGTTTTAATGTAAAATAAATATTTTTAAAATTATTAGAAATATCAAGTTTGTAAAATAATTAATTTTGTTTCAATTTCTTATCCTTAGATTTGAAATCTGGTGAAAAAAGAAGTAAAACGACACAAAAATTGGTAAAATCGGACATCAAATGCTTAAAAAATAAAGATAATTCAAAACTAGATCCAGAAGGCCACATGGTTGCCTCTCCAACTTTGGATTGCACTGCCAGAAGCTCTAGAGTGATTGCATCGATGCCACGTGTCATCTGCTCGTTTCAACTGCCAAACAAGTCGCTAGACACAGGTCCCGCATGTCAACTGCCTCGCTAGATCTGCTGCAGTAAGCGGCACGTGCGGACACCTTCCTAGCCGTGTGATTAGCGTACCAAAACTCATCCAACAATCTTCTTCAGTAGGCCATGCTTCACTTAATCTTAACCGTGTTTTGATCTTCAGTTAGCACGCTTAATGGTCTATATTTGTCCTCTTGGTATACGCGTCACATTGAATGAGAGCTCAAATTCGAGATTCCATAGGGCAGTTACGGTGCGGAAAAAAGAGAAAAAAATAATTAAAAAATTCCAATTTTGCTCCAGTTTTAGCCGAATAAACAGTGTAAAAATATATTAAAAATTCCAAATACTACTTTTTAAGCTCTTATAAATATGGGCTCTGAAGCTCGAGGCATGCACCCCTTTTTCCAAATAAAAATAGTATTTAAAGTTTTTATAGCTTTTAGCTTTTAGCTTTTTAATGTGCAGTTTTAAATTTAAGTTTTTGTAGAATATTTTCTCGTTTATGTTGTAAAAATTATACTTAATAATACGTTTAGTATTTTTATTTTAAATACGTCTTTTTAATTTCTCTTTTTAACTGAGGTGGGAGAGGGAACTTTGAAAAAATCATTTTAAATATTATGAGTTTTTCTTAGTTTTCGAAGTAATTATAATACCAAATTATTTTTCGATGATATAGACTAGCACAAATAATGCTTGAGAGAACCTTGATTAGCTGTTGACAGAAAATGGCTCGGTAAATGCTTAACTTATTTTTTTGGTTACTATTTTAGATAAGTAATGCTGAAATTTTGCTTATTTATTAAGTTTAATTTTTGCTGCATTATAGACATGAAATACAAAAAAAAATACTTTGTAATGCTTAATTTATTGTTGACATAGAATGACATAATGTATACTTAAATCAATTAATAAATAATTAAAAATTAAAATATGTTTAAGTTAATTACGAGAACGGAACCTTTGAATCCTAGCATTGTCATAATTATTGTTTTACCCCTCTTAATATGTTGTTATTAGTGTTGTTGCCATTAAAATTATTTTAAATTAATTGCACTTATTGCTGAAATTCTGTTTTAATTCAAGTTCCATTTTTTGTTGTTAAAAGTTCATTTTAATTTTTGCTGCATTTTTGTTATTGAAATTCCAAAATAACAAAATTTTGAAAATGAAAGATGTTATAATAATGTGTAAATATTGTGAATATATTTTGTACATAATAAATATTAATCCTCATATTTTTCAGCTTTAAAATAAATGAATAGTTAATATAAAATATATACTAGACCTTAGCAATATTTTTTCCCTGCCGGTTTAACCTCAGATTGATCGAGTTTTATTATTTGGACAACCTTATATATAGTGTTATATTGGATTATACTTTCTAAGACCAAACAGGACTTACAAAGGAGGAAAATAAAAGATGGATTTTGTACATAACAAAAAAAAATTCCAACAAACAACTTCATTCAATTGTACAACAGATCAAATCCACAATTTCAAGGATGACGAAATCTAGTACTTATTACATTCCCTAAAAGTAAAATAACAGTAAGAATCTACCAAAATGAACTTCGTCGAAATGGCCACTTTACACACTGAAACAACATCCACCACCCAAAATCAATGGATTAAATTTTCGTCAGATTTAGACCCTCAGAAAGCATCCAATACACTATACTAAATGAAGGAAGTAAATAATAAAACCCACTATTCCACTCAAGCCTTGAAAGAAACAATGTCACATATGACTTCTCTGGTCTAATGCACCATAAACATGACTTGTTGAGTTAGACCTCTATTGGTGCTGTGGTCTGATTTGGAAAGGTTGAAATCAGGCCAAATCAAAGGCCCAGTCTGACTAGACGGTAGAACACCCAAATTGTATAATGATCAAAACGAGCCTAGCCATGTTGATGTCTATTCAATGCTCGATGTGTTCATTTTATGTGACCTAGATCGGCTCAGTTTATCCCAATCACACTGTGCACAACTCTTCAATTACTATGATTGAAGTGTTCGCTTCATCTAAATGATGTAGAGCTGGTAACAACCAAATGGAAGTTACAACCTCCTAAATTGAGCGATTACACGAGTTGAGGTAGATTGAAATATGAGGCCAATGACACTTGACACGTATCCCACTCCATTTGTAGTCGTTTTTTATGTGGGAACCCTTATATGTTGAGTGAGACCTTTATAAATAGGCCTAAAACCCTCTATTTTCAAGGATTCTTTTTCACGAATTCCACAACACCTATACTTTCCCGCTTAGATTTCAAAATCCCAGAAGCATTGTAATTTGCTCCGAAATTTACGTCATAGTAAAGAAGGCTCTTCAACAATGAACGTAGCTCATTTAAGTGAACTACTTAAAACCCTTATATGGAATTTTTGTTTAATATTGTAATTTTTCTTATTACGTTTATGACTCTATTATTATCTATTACTAATGACTTCGTTAATTAGATTCTAAGTTGGAAGCCTGCTTAGGACCTAATAACAGTTATCGAGGGCCTAAATAATCCTAATTTTTTTATTAACAGAGTTCTCACTTCATTTCATTTAATTATAAGTCCAACGTCTACAATTAAAACCCACATTTATTGTAAAAAAATTAAATAAAATAAACTACGTATTAGTTCACAGAGTTTAACTTTCTGACTAAAAAGACGGCTTATCTCAAATCTTGAAAGATAAGAAATTTGAATAAAGTTTCAGAAGCCTTGAACCTGAGTAGTGCAAAATGAAGAAGACAACATGCGTCAAAATTTTTTGTACTTGAACCAGCTAATTAAAGGGGGTAGCACTTGTATGGCGAAGAAGGTAGACATAGTAGGGTAATTTGAGTTTGATTTGAAGATATTTTGGGGGGCATTCCTATTCTCAAGTTTTTTTTTTCTTGTTTTAATAAGGATTTATGAATTGAATGGAGTTCCGATGGGTTTTAAACGAGGTTTACCAAAAAAACAAAAAAAAAGACAAAATTTAGATTCTTAAATCAATGTGTTCTTGTAGCTAAAAAACTTATCAAAATAATAAATAGACTGAAGACGTGATACAAAAGCAAAAACCGCGTTTGTTGTTGTTCTTAGAATTTTTGAAAATGTTTTTGCATGCTTTTCGAGGTAAAAATGTTAAAACACTTTCAACACAATTCCTAATAAATTCTTATTTCCTAAAACAAAAAATATTTTCATCTATTTTGAAAACAATACCAAACGGCCCTAAAAGTTCCCAAGTCCCCTTCTCATTGATATCGCTAAAATTCATCCCTAATCAGCATGATCACTGCCACACCATAAAAAAATAACCTCTCAAAGAACTCACCATCCATTCTTAAAAAAGGGGTCATTTTTTAATACTAAGTAAAATCAATAGCCCATTTTTAAAGTTGAAATTCTAAAAAACCTAAACCTTTTGGCTATAAATCCATTTAAAAAATTAATCTAAAATCTCTCTTTTTTTTGGACAAATCTCACTTCGTTTTTTTTTTTTTTGTCAAATAAGAACTTGTTTACCATGTGTTAAGGAAAGACTAGATAAATGGAGGAGGCAAAAGAAGGAAAGAAAGAAGAGAAAATTGTTGGATTTTGTAATTCAAATAAACAGAAAATCAAAATTAATTCCCAAAAAACTCGCACAGAATCTAGGCAATTCGATTAGATTGATAAGAAAGTCATAGAATCTAACTAGGATAACAAAAGGGCCAAGATTGCTAGAAGGAAGAGAGCGAGTTCACTCCAGTGACACCCTAACTCAAGCTTTTCATATTCAGGATCAGATTCAGACGTTGTTACTTAAAGCAACGCTCTCTGTAGGTATCCACACGAACGGACTCTCTCAAAAACGAATTGGTGTGCTAACACCCTCTCCTTGCATTAAATGGCTCTTTCTAATTTTAGGGTTTTTAATGTTTTTGCCTTTTAGAATAAGAGAACACCTTTTCTCTTCTAATTTGGCCAGAAACCCTAAAATAGATATATCTATATATATATTGACTTCGAGAAAAAGTTAGATTTTCACTAAGGTAAACTGTAATTCAAATATGATTTATAGAATCTAGACAATGTCAGATTTAATAAACCTAGACATATCTAGTACATCGAATCTGGACATTATCAGGTTCATTGAACTTAGACATAGTAAACCCAAAATTTGTTTTAAGTCTGTTCTAAGTGTGCGACCTTGTAAGTTCATATAACGTTGGTAGTGGGCTTAAAATTCTGTTTCTGGCCCACAAATCATAAGCAGCCTCTAGCAAGACCTTATGATTACCCAAGTTATACGAATGTCAACAATCTGACACAACTTAATCCACAATAAGTATTAAAATCCTTTTGTCACTAGATACGTTGATTGAACATAAGGCATGGTTTATGTCATCCTTACACTATTCAATCATATTATTTCTCAATCTTAAGTAGACTGATTTTGATAACCCTTATCAATTCATTCCAGTATGGCCATACATTTTTCTTCAGTCAAAATTATCGAGGGGCCTATAGATACCACTCTCATAATAAATGAGGGACAAATTCCTTCTTAATCACTCACATCCTCGCATGATTCACTCTATATCCAACAACAATCCATTCCATCATCCTGTTAAAGATAATATTAGAATGTGTCAAAATATAAAACTTGTCATGTAGGAAACAATGGTGATTTTAGGTCAGAGGACTAGGATAATACTATTGTGATGAGAATCACTTATGACAAGTATCCATGCAGTATTCTCATAGTGGGTCGATCCAATACATCATTTCTCAAATATGTATCTATGAGTTGACTTAGTATCTCATACACATGATTAGTAAAACATAATCATTAGTCAAACTTCATACTAGTCTACATTCATTATTATCCCAATAATAATGACCGATTAGGGATAATTAAGAATAGAATTCAATTTTCACCTAAGAGTTTTACTAACAAGTCATATATTTGATGACCTTAGGCAGAATTAACTATTCATGAAATTAGAACAAAAAACAATAATAAAAATGCCTCTTTATTAATAAAATTTAAATGTAACAAAATCATTATATGGTCGTTATATAATTGGCCTAGGGCACATCACTAACAATTTCCCATTTGCACTAGGCCTAATCAATATTGTATCTAATACCTATTGACCTAGTATGACTCTCATGCTTAGGTTGTTGAAGAGGCATAGTGAGTGGATCAGCAACATTGTCATTTGTGTGTTCTTTGCATATCTTCATATCTCCTCTCTCAATGATTTCTCGAATGAGATGATAACGCCTGAGTATGTGTTTAGATCGTTGATGTGATCTAGGTTCCTTAGCCTATGCTATGGCCCCGTTATTATCACAATACAAGTCTACTAGATCTAATATACTAGGAATAACACCCAATCCAGTGATAAACATTTTGATCTAAACTGCTTCCTTAGCTGCTTCTAAGGCAGCTATATACTCAGCTTCTGTTGTAGAATCAGCAATGGTGTCTTTCTTTGAACTCTCTAGCTCATTGCACCTCCATTCAAATAGAACACATAACCTGACTGTAATCGAAAGTCATCTTTGTTAGATTGGAAGCTGGCATCTGTTTAACCACTTACAACAAGCTCATCTTCCTTTCCTCCATATAGTAAGAATGCATCCGGTCGAGTGACTTTCACCTGGATCTGATTGGTATCTACTGGTTATGCTTAAGGCATTTGAGACATTAGGTTGAATACATAACATTGCATACATGATAGATCCAATGGCAGAAGCATATGGAATCTTATTCATGTGGTCTCGCTCATCTTGTGTCATTGGACACTGAGTCTTGCTGAGACTAATTCCATGTGACATTGGCAAGAATCCCCTCTTGGAATCTTGCATACTAAACCTATTCAATGCCTTGTCAATGTATGTACTCTGACTTAGGCCAATAAGCCTCTTAGATCAATCCCTACAGACCTTGATGCCTAGAATATAAGCAGCTTCACCTAAGTCTTTCATTGATAAACAATTCCCTAACCATGATTTAACATTTTGTAGAGTAGGGATATCGTTTCCAATGAGTATTATTTCATCGACATATAGCACTAGAAAGACTATTGTGCTCCCACTAACCTTCTTGTAAACACAAGGCTCATCTTCATTTTTGATGAAACCAAACTCTTTGATTGCTCCATCAAAACGAAGATTCCAACTCCGAGATACTTGCTTCAATCCATAAATGGATCTTTGAAGCTTGCAAACCTTTCCAAAATTCTTAGGACTAACAAAACCCTTGGGTTGTGTCGTATACATCCTCAAGTAGGTTTCCATTAAGAAACGTTGTTTTGACATCATTTTCCAAATCTCATAATCATAGTATGCAACTATGGCGAGGAGAATCTGAATGGATTTAAGCATAGCAACTAGTGAAAAAGTTTCATCATAGTCTATACCATGTGTTTGCTTGAAACCTTTTGCAACCAGTCTTGCCTTAAAGTTATGCACATTGCCATCTATGTCTGTTTTCTTTTTCAAAAACCATTGGCACCTAACAGTCTTTAAACCATCAGGCAGATCAATCAAAGTCCATACTTGATTATCATACATGGATTGCATCTCTAACTTCATGGCTTCTAGCCATTTATCATAGTCAGGGCTATTTATGGCCCCTTGGTAGGATGTAGGCTCATTTTGATCCACAATCATCACATCATTATTATCAGTTAAGAGAAATCCATATCTCCTAGGGCTCTGACGTGTCCTAGCAGACCTCCTCGGGCCTTGTGCTACTTGTGTAGGCTCAACAACTACTTGTTGATCAAGTTGAGATTCCACAAGTGGTTCAATACTATTTTGTGGTCCTTGAATTTCTTCAAGTTGAAATTTATTACCATTGGTTACTTTAGAAATGAATTCTCTTTCTAAAAAGACACCATTCCAAGCAACAAACACTTTGTTCTTAGAAGCATTGTAGAAGTAATATCCTTTAGTTTCTTTTGGATATCTCACGAAAAAGGCATTTGTTTGATTTAGGTGCTAATTTATCTAAATTTGATGCTTCACATAAGCCTTACATCCCTAAATCTTAAGAAAAGACAAGCTAGGTGACTTCCTAGTCCACATCTCATATGGTGTCTTTTGAACCGCCTTTGATGGAACTCTGTTCAACATGAACACAATAGTTTCCAAAGCATATCCCCAAAAGGATATTGGAAGATTTGATTGACTCATCATAGATCGAACCATATCCAATAAAGTTTGATTTCTCTATTCAGACACACCATACCATTGTGGTGTTCTTGGTGGAGTTAATTGTAAGACTATCCCATAATCTCTAAGATGATTAATGAATTCTTGGTTTAAGTATTTAGCACCTCGATCTGATCAAAGTGCTTTAATACTTTTTCCAAGTTGATTTTGTACTTCATTTTTGAAAATTTTAAACTTTTCAAAAGATTCAGATTTTTCATTCATTAGATAGACATAGCCATATCTATTGAAATCACATATGAAAGTAATGAAGTACGAAAAACCTCCTATAGCAGTGGAACTTAATGGTCCACATACATCAGAATATACAAGGTCCAATAAGTCATTAGCCCTTTCACTATGCCCAGTAAAAGGTGTCTTAGTCATTTTGAGTAATAAACAAGACTCACATACTTCAAATGATTCAAAATCAAATGAATTCAAAAGCCCATGTTGACAGAGTTTTGAAATGCATTTCTCATTTATATGGCCCAAATGACAATGCCAAAGATATACAGAGTTTAAATCTTTAGATTTAAACTTCTTTGTATTAACATTATTGATGGACTTTTCGTTTGTGTTTTTAAAGTTTAGAACATAAAGACCATTCGTTTGTGGAGTATATCCATAGAAAATGTTATCACAGTAAATGGAGCATTTATTATTCCTAATAATAAACTCAAAACCTTCCTTGTCCAAACAAGAAACAGAAATAATATTCCTACTCATAGCAGGTGCATAATAACAATTTTCTAAACTTAAAACAAGTCCACTAGGCAAAGTCAACTCATATGTTCCTACAGCTAAAGCAGTAACTCTTGCTCCATTTCCAACTCATAGGTCCACTTCACTTTTAGCCAAGATTCTACTTCTCTTAAGACCCTGCACATAAGTATAAATGTGAGATCCAAATCCGGTGTCTAATACCCAGGAATCAAATGTAGCCAAATTGACTTCTATAACATAAATACCTAAAGGAGTAGTCACACTACTCTTCTTCTTCTTTAGATCATCCAAATAGAGCTTGCAGTTTCTTTTCCAATGACCAGGCTCATTGCAGAAAAAGCATACTCCCTCCTTTGGTGGTTTAGCCTTAGGTTCAGGATTGGGCTTGGGGTTAGGATTGGGCTTCTAAAGTCCTCGGGAGCCTTATTCTTGTTCTTACCCTTTCCTTTCCTTTTCATACCTTTCCCTTTATTAATCATCAAACATCTTTGGTATTCTTGATGTTCTGTTCAGCAGCCTTAAGAATCCCATGCAACTCAGAAACAATCTTCTCCATATTATGCATGTTGTAGTTCATAACAAACCCATCATAAGCATCTAGCAAAGATTGGAGAATGATGTCAATAGCCAACTCTTGGCTAATCTCAAGACCAAGTTTCTACAAATGATCAAGATGACCCTTCATCTTCAGAACATGAGGACTCATTGAACCACCAGTAGTCAACGTGCACGAGAGGATTGCCTTTAAGGTGGCAAACCTCTCAATTCTAGCTTTCTCTTGGAACATTTCCTTGAGATGGCCTATCATGGTATAAGCCTCCATTTCCATCCATTGCTTCTAAAGCTCTGGTTGCATGCTTCCAAGCATGAGGAAAGTGACATCAACAGAGTCATTGAGATGCTTACTATGAGCATCCTTTTGAGCTCTAGGAGCATTAGCAGCTGGTTCATCAGGGATAGGTTGATCAAGGACATATTCCTTCCTTTCTTGCTTAAGAACAATTCTCAAGTTTCTGTACCAGTCATGGAAGTTAGTCCCATTGAGCTTATCCTTCTCAAGGATCGTTCACAATGACAAGTTAGATGTGGTGTTTGATGCCATTATCTACAACAAATATATACACATAGTACTTAGCATTTTATTAAACAATTTTTAACGAGGCATAATTTAGATCTCACTAATTTTATCAAATTAATAACCCTCAATATTAATTTGACAATCGCAACAATTGTAATTTTAGTGGGCCAAGATCCATATTTCTCCTCACTTTAAGTAAGCTTTGGCTTATCACCAAAGTATGGTTATTTAGGTAGGTAACACTTTACCAATTACATCTTATGTAACTCTTGGATAGATATAGGATTTGACATCACACGTCCTAGCTAATTAAAATCCCATCTAATGCCCTAGGTCCAAAACCATTTTGATAACCTAGTTAAGTCTAACCATTTCAAACATATGGATATCACTATTATCCATCTTGTCTTACCTAGATGGCTTAACACACCTTGCTTTGGTAGAACCTATATTTAGCAATCCAAGTCTTGACAAGTGTTGAATTATGGGAGGCATTTTAATGACATAATACTAAGTGAGGGTTCTACTTTAATTTTATTTTATTGTTTATAATTATGTCGAATCACATACATAGCATCATATACACAGCATGACATACATAGCATAATAATAACACAATAAGCGTGTCATAGCATGGCCCAAATCTAGATTGATCTTCATAAGCCAATATGAAGGTTAATGGTCAATCCCAGGTAATCTTCATCTCCATAGATTTCCTTAAATTGCCACAAACAGACTCCATCTTATGCTTCCACCTATCTTGATCTTGGGCTTTGATTGTACATTACAAATTGCAATCTAAACTATTTTATTTCTACTAAATAAATAAATAAATTACAACAAATTGAAAAACAACACGCATAACGTATTTAAAATTACAAACCCAAAATAAAATTAAACAAAACCTGCCAATCACATTGGTATAAAAGGGCCATGCTATGCACCATGCAATTCATAGTAAACACATAAGCATATTAATATAATATAATTATAGTTAAATTTTTATTATAACCAAAATGATATATGTGACGAATCAATTTGGGGTCAAGGGGTAACACCTCTTGCGGGGTCCAAGGGCCGGCACCCCTTGGCAGGGCCCAAGGGGCAGCGCCCCTAGCAGCGGTCCCGTTAGCTAGTTAGTGGGCGGGTATAAAAGGGGCAGTGCCCCTTGTGGGGCTCGGGGATAACGCCCCTAAAAGGTAAATGATTTACCTTACTCGTTTGAATGAATTGCTGTCTAAATCCATTAATTTTAATTAATCAGATTACCTAATCTATTCATAATAGAATTAATTAATTTATGTTTAACACTTAAACGGATTCATGAAATTTATTGATCTGTTCTAAACCGATCATCCTTGTTTAACAATTAAATAGACCCTATGATATATATTAATCTGTTCAAAATAGATTATCATTGTCTAACATTTAAACAAACCACCACCTTAATAAAACCAAAACCAGATTTATAGTATATCGTTTGATCCTCTTAAGATAGATTACTAGATTCTTGTTAAATTGTAATATTAATCAAATTAACAGCAACAGGTTGCAAGAAACAGTAAACGTATTAATCAAATTAACACGATAAAAACGTTTAACCAAATAAAACCTCAAACACATTAATCTAATTAATGTATAAATCGTATCCATGCATATCACATATACACAAAACCATATAAAATCAATTTAATCGAATTCGCAAGTCACACTGATACCATTGTTGGATTATGTTGGATTTTGTAATTCAAAATAAACAGTGAAAAGTCAAAATTAATTTCCAAAAAACTCTCGCAGGATCCAAGTAATTAGATTTGATTAATACGAAAGTCATAGAATCTAACTAGGATGACAAAAGGGGCAAGATTGCTGGAAGGAAGAGAGCGGGTTCACTTCGGTGACACCCTAACTTGAGCTTTTCGTATTCAGGATTGAATTCAATCGTTGTTACTTAGAGCAACACTCTCTGTAGGTGTCCACATGAACAGACTCTTGCAAAAATGAATTGGTGTGCTAGCACCTTCTCCTTGCGTTAAATGACTCTTTCTAATTTTAGGGTTTTTAATGTTTTTGCCTTTTAGAATAAGAGAACGCCTTTTCTCTTCTAATTTTGCCAGAAACCCTGAAACAAATATATATATATATATATAGTGCTTCAAGAAATAGTCAGATTTTAACTAGGGTAAACTATAATTCAAATATGATTCATAACATCTAGACAATGTAAGATTTAATGAACCTAGACATATTTGGTATATCGAATTTGGACATTATCAAGTTCATTGAACCTAGACACAATAAACCCAAAATTCATTTTTGGTCTGTTCTAAGTGTGCAACCCTGTAGGTTCACATAACGTTGGTAGTGGGCTTGAAATTCTGTTTCTGACCCACAAATCATAAATGGCCTCTAGCAAGACATTATGATTACCCAAGTTATGCGAATGTTAATAACCGACACAACCTAATCCACAATAAGTATTCAAATCCTTTTGTCACTAGATGCCTTAATTGAACATAAGGCATAGCTTATGTCATCCTTATACTATTCAATCATATTATTTCTCGATCTTAAGTAGACTGATATTGATAACCCTTATTAATTCATTCCAGTATGGCCATACATTTTTCTTTAGTCTAAATTATCGAGGGGCCTATAGATACCACTCTCATAATAAATGAGGGACAAATTCCTTCTTAATCACTCACATCCTCACATGATTCGCTCTATATCCAACAATAATCCATTCTATCATCCTGTTAAAGATAATATTAGAATGTGTCAAAATATAAAACTTGTCATGTAGGAACAATGGTGATATCAGGTCAGAGGACTAGGATAATACTATTGTGATGAGAATCACTTATGACAATTATCCATGCAATATTCTCATAGAGGGTCGATCCAGTACATCATTTCTCAAACATGTATCTATGAGCTGACTTAATATCTCATACACATGATTAGTAAAACATAATCATCAGTCAAACTTCATAATAGTCTTCATTCATTATTATCCCAATAATAATGACCGACTAGGGATAATTTAGAATAGAATTCAATTTTCACCTAAGAGTTTTACTATCAAGTCACATACTTGATGACCTTAGGCAGAATTAACTATTGTTGGAATTAGGATCAAAAATAATAATAAAAATTCCTCTTTATTAATAAAATACAAATGTAATGAAATCATAACGTGGTCATTATATAATTGGCCTAGGGCATATCACTAACAAAAATTGGATAAAGAGATATAATTTAGTGGGCGTCAAGTCCAGAAAATGTCAAACCACAAGTCTTTTTTAAAGGAATTGTTAATCAAATTTTAAAATACCAATAGGTCCCATAAACAACTAGATCCGCACCGTATCAGTTCCACTTGGCTATGAAGAGTGCCACTTAGCTTTATTCATCACCCAAAATATCCCAAAAAAGACATTGTCATTTTTTTTACTCTTAATGTTGGGGCGTTAACTGGCCAAGGCCAAAGCCAATCACCCTCCTTGCTTCGTACCCTTCCAACAACCCGTAGCATCCAAAAACATTTGAATGGTTGCGACACTTTAGAGCAAACTTCTAAACTTTTATATACATAGAAATGCATTTAATTAACACTAAATTGCAGTTGTTGTGCTTTTTTATTATTTTTATTTCATCCTCTTCTTGTTTTTTGGGCTGAAATTTTAAAATTTATGCTGTCTATTTGGTTCAAAGAAAGTTACCAGATAATTCTCTCCAAAATTTTCTTAGGGTGCAACGGCATATACTTTACAATGTAGGAAAACACTAAACAGTCATGCCAAGTTCATGATTAGATTTAGCTCATTGGTAGACCATGTTTGTTTATCAACTCTTCTATCCAAAAATTGGACATTTTCTATTAGATGGGAAAAATTGTGGGCCTATTTGATTCTTGAGTTTATATTGAGGCGGTTTTATTAATCTGCTTTTAATTACAAGTTCAAGGCCCACTTCTTAAGGGAAAAAAATAGTAATGGCCTACCTTGTATGCTTTAACAAATGGTTCTAAATTGGTTGAGTTTATTCAACTTCAAACCAACTACAAGTCAAAACCAATGCGAGGATGGTTTGAACCAATTCTGGTTAAACCTATTGTAGCATTTAAAAGTTTTACACTGCATCTTATTTTTTTGTGACACTCTAACATATGAAAGCTCTACATTATAAAAACCAAAAGTTTCAGTTGAAATTAAGAATATCAAACACCTTATTAAAGTAACTTACCAAACAAAAAATGAGATTGGAATGGTGGGCTTAGATAGGCAAGCCCTACAAAAATTTTCAAACTCATCCTATTAGTTTTACTTTAGTTAGACTTTTCCCACTTGTGTTTTTATAAAATCTAGAACTTATCCTACATTTTGCATGATGTCAAAAAACACTTCTAGTCAAGTGGACTCAAAACACATGGCAATATCTTAGAATATTGTGTTTCTTAATTCGTTATGTTTGGCTAGAGGAAGAGATAGAGGAATGGAGAGAAGTGGAGGGACAAGGGTGGAGGAAGAGGTTAAATCCTTTGTGGAAGGAGAAGAGTTTAAAAGAGGTTAATCCCTAGTTCAGTTGGATGGAAGAAAAGAAGGAAAGGAGAGATGGAGAGATGACCTCTTTGTTGGAAAAATAATACGTAGTAGAATTTTAAAAATTTTTTTATATTAAAGTATTTTTCATAACACAAGTTTGACACGTTATATGCATAAATTAACCAGATCTTACAAACCTTGTATATGACGAAAAGCTACCGCAATCAATGAAGAGAAGTAATGCTCCAGAAGGACCTTAACCAACTGGCCTTCTTTGCTATTCTCTATCCTCGATTGGAGTGAGTGTGGGCTCATGTCGTTCAACTTTTCCCAGGTGGCTCTCCTTCCAACCAATTGAGAAATATCCAAAACTATAATCCGTGATTTGTGAATGATTGCTCTCTAGGGAGTTGTAGAGTCTTGCTGGCAGAGTCTCACTCTAGATTTCTCAATTGATCTGAATAACAATGAGACTCACTCTCCTTTATATAAGGTGAGGACTAGGAGTTAGTCCTTATCAAATAAGGCCTCAAAACTTTGAATCAGAATCAAATCAGGATCAATATCTGCTAAAATTCATATGGAAACATGTGATCCTTTTATCGCCTGGTCAGCAGGCCGAACTGGTAGATTGGCCTGCCAAACCTCTTTAATCGACAGGCCAAACTTAAAAATCGGCTTGCCAAACCTCCAATAAAAGATCCCTGCAAATCTTTATTTCCCACCCGAGATTCTTGGGATGGAGCCTTAGTTTGAATTCAAATAACCCACTAGAGAAGTTATCTAATTAAAACAGTCATATCTAGATAATCTCTAGGAAAATAAATATTCCTAATAATTCAACAAGTTTATCTTAAATTAATTTATTCAAAATTAATCCAACCGATAAATAGACATGAATTATCTAACCCTAATAATTCAGCAAGTTTATCTTGAATTAATTTTATCATAAAATTAATTCAACCGATAAACAAACATGAATTTTTTGATTTTACTGAATTTTAGCCAATCTGATAAATCTGACATAAGTCACCAATTATTGAAAAAGCACACCGTATCATTATAGGATTTTTATGAGCTAGCAAAGGGGACCAAATGGACCTATATAGTTCAAGCTCCCAATAATTATGAAACCTAATATTCCAAATATACATCTCATAATTATCAACTTCAACGCTACTCCACTAAAAGCTTAGCGCTGCACTCTCGAACTATATAGAATTAAAAAACCCGTGTAGCTAAGTCTTTATGACATATCATAATGTATCGTATCCCTATAAGATTGTCCACTATCGGCTTAAGGACAAGTTCTATATTACCTTTTCAATTATTTTTAATCTTACGTTCCATTATCTCACTATTAGAAAACTTACCATCCAAAGATAGTACACCATTCGGTTACACCTATATATCCAAATGGTTAAGCACTTCAGTTTTTCAATTCCAGGATAGCGCATATAAGAGGAAATCACTACTCCTAAAGAGGAGCTATGGATTCCATATCTATGAATAACAAGTCTATGCTATCAATAGCATGCCTCCAATGTATCGACATGCGTACCACTATAAAATGTGGATGTCACCCTTTGATACATCAAAAGACATAAGTCAAGACAACGGGCCTACTATTCATCTCAAGATTAAGATACAATACAAATGAATGTCTAAAGTGAATTGATTTTCCAAAACAAAATTATTAATCCAAATTAATTCACTTTATGTCTCAATCAACACATCATCACCTATGACAATGTGCCAATGTTTCTATTCAAGGAGTCCATCTCCGATTGTCAAGACAAACCATCTCCCAATAGGGTATAGACAACATAACAATCTTTACATGAATAAAGCGTCCAACTTTATTCCCTTGACTATGGATCTTATGATTTAGACCGTCACATTAAGAATCATGTCTTCTGCATAATTTGTCCATCATATACCTAATTCTTAAAGGTTTAGAATGACAGTCTCAGACTTCATTTGCTTAAGATACATTCAACAAATATGACGTAAAGAGGACAAGATTTGGCATATAAATAATAAATAAATTCTTTATTGATAAAAATATCTCTAAAAACATATTACAAAGCTTGAAGCTACTCCACTAAAAGCTTAGAGCTGCACTCTCGAACTATATAGAATTATGAAGCCCGTATAGCTAAGTCTCCATGACATATCATAATGTATCATATCCCTATAGGATTATCCGTAATCGGCTTAAGGACAAGTTCTATCTTACCTTTCCGATTACTTTTATCTTACGTTCCATTATCTCACCATTAGAAAACTTATCATCCAAAGACAGTATACCATTCGGTTACACTCATGTATCCAAATGGTTGAGCGCTTTAATTTTATAATTATAGGAAAATGTATATAAGAGGATATCACTACTCCTAAAGAGGAGTTATGGATTCTATATCTATGAATAGCAGGTCTATGCTATCAAGAGTCATGCTTCTAATATACCGGCATGCATACTATTGGAAAAATAGTATGCAGTAGAATTTTAAAAATTTTATATCAGAGTATTTTCTGGAACACAAGTTTGACATGCTATATGCGTAAATTAACCAAATCTTACTAACCTTCGATTGTCGAAGAACCCTCGAAAAGCGTGAAGAGAAGTAACGTTTCAGAAGAGCCTTAACCAACTAGTCTTCTTTGCTATCCTCTATCCACGATTGGAGTGAGTGTGGGCTCACATGTACAGCTCTTCCTCTAGGTGACTCTCCTTCCAACCAATCGAGATAACCCAAAGCTAGTGTTTGTGATTTGTGAACAAGAGCTCTCAAGGAGTTTCCAGATTCTCACTGGGAGAGTATCACTCTTATTCTTTCAATTGATCTAAATAACTTATGTGACTTGCTCCCTATTTATAGAGGTAGGGTCTAGGGCTAGTCCTTATCAGATTAGGTCTCAAAATTTGAAGTAGAATCAAATTCCAATCAATATCTGATAAGATTCTTGTAAAAACACGTGATCTTATCCTTTGCTCATCGGCAGGCCGAACTGCTGATTAAAATCTCAACGAATCTTTTATTTTTCACCCGAGATTCTAAAGGATAAAGTCTCAGTTTTAATTCAAATAACCCAATATAAAAGTTATCTGATTAAAACAACTTTATCTAGATAATCTCTAAGAAAATAAATGAATTCCTAGTAATTCTACAAGTTTATCTTGATCTAATTTATCCAAAAATTAAATCAACCAATAAACAGACAAGAATTATTCTATCCCACCAATTCAACTAGTGTATCTTGAATCAATTTTATCACAGAATTAATTCAACCGATAAACAAACATGAATGATATGATTCTTCCAAATTTTAACCAGTTTGATAAATCTGACATAAGTCACCAATTATGAGAAAAGCACGCCGTATCGTTACAGGATGCTGTGAGCTAGCAAAGGGGACCAAATGGACCTATATAGTTCAAGATCTTGATAATTACGAAACCTAATATCCTAGATATACATTTCATAATTATCAACTCTAACACTATTCCACCAAAAGCTTGGAGCTACACTCTCGAACTATATAGAATTATGAAGCCCGTATAGCTAAGTCTCCATGACATATCATAGTGTATCGTATCCCCATATGATTATCCATAATCGGCTTAAGAACAAGTTCTGTCTTACCTTCCCGATTATTTTTATCTTACGTTCCATTATCTCACCATCTGAAAACTTACCATCCAAAGACAGTATACCATTCGGTTACACCATGTATCCAAATAGTTGAGTGCTTTAGTTTTTCAATTACAGGATAACGTATATAAGAGGATATCATTACTCCTAAAGAGGAGCTATGGATTCCATATCTATGATAACAAGTCTACGCTATCAAAAGTCATGCCTCCAATGTACCGGCAAGCATACCACTATTAAGATGTCGGTGCCAACCTTTGGTACATCAAAAGACACAAGTTAAAACAACGGGCCCACTATTCATCTCAGGATTAAGATACAATACAAATGATTATCTAAAGTGAATCGATTTGCTAAGAAAGAATTAGTAATCCAAATCCATTCACTTTATGTCCCAATCCAACACATCATCACCTATGGCAACTGTTAATGTTTCTATTCATGGAGTCCACCTTCTAATAGGGATATAGACAACATAACAATCTTTACATGAATAAAGCGCCCAACTTTTTTCCCTCGATTGCGGATCTTATGATTTAGACCATCACCTTAAGAATCGTGTCTTTCGCATAATCTGTCCATCATATGCCCAATTCTTAAAGTTTAGACCGACAGTCTCAGACTATTGTTTGCTTAAGATACATTCAACAAATATGAATGTAATGAGGACAAGATTTGGTATATAAACAATAATAAATTCTTTATTGATAAAAATGTCTACAAAAACTTATTACATTTTTACTCCTTAGGGCATACATGTCTAACAATCTCTCACTTCCACTAAGTGAGTAAATATGACAAATCTCGCATCCGTATAGCTTCCACATGCCTCTCGAAGACTCTCCTAGTAAGTGTCTTTGTAAATGGATCAGCTAAATTGTCCTCTAACACGATCTTACACACCGTGACATGCCCGCCCTTAATGAAATCCTTTATCACATGATACTTCCGATCAATATGCTTACTCTTCTTATGAAATCTTGGTTCCTTAACATTAGCTACCGTCGCACTGTTATCACAGTACAGTGATGCCGCCTTATCCATACCAGGAACAACCTCAACATCCCCAAGGAACTTGTAGAGCCACACTGCTTCTTTCGAAGCATCACTAGCTGCCGTATACTTGGCCTCCATCGTTGAATCCAAAGTGTAATCTTGCTTCACACTTCTCCAGCTAATGGCACCGCCGCCCAGAGTAAACACAAAACCCAAAGTCAATTTCTTAGAATCTAGACATGATTGAAAATCCGAGTTAGTATATCCTAGAGAAGTCAAGTACTCACCTGAATATACAGGCATATACCCTCGAGTCCTTCTCAGGTACTTGAAAATATACTTTACCGCAACCCAATGGTTCGGTCATAGATCCGCCTGAAATCGACTTACAATCCCGACTGCATAACTAATATCCGGTGTGTGCAAAGCATGGCATACATGAGACTACCCATTGCCAAAGCATAAGGCACCTTCTTCATGTATTCTCTTTCTTCATAAGACTTTGGAGAGTCTTTCTTAAAAAGAGTAATTCCAGACCTAGATGGTTGCCCACCTTTCTTAGAATCCTACATTGCAAACCTCCTGAGAATTTTATCTATGTAGCTGGCTTGGGACAAAGCTATCATTTTGTTCTTCCTATCGCGAAAGATCTGGATACCGAGAATAAAATTAGCCTCACCCAAGTCCTTCATGTCAAACTACTTAGTCAACCATAATTTGACCAATGACAACGCCCCAATGTCATTGACAATTAGCAGAATGTCATCTACATAGAGCAGTAGAAAAACCACATTCCCATCCTTAATGTGTTTGTAAACACATGGTTCATCCACATTTTATGAGAACCCATAAGTCTTGATCACCTAATCAAATCTTATGTTCCAAGAACGAAAAGCCTGTTTAAGTCCATAAATTGACTTTAGCAGCTTACAAACCTTACCCTCTTGACCCTAGACCTTGAACCCGTTTGGTTGTGCCATATAAATGGACTCATCAAGATAGCCATTCAGAAAAGCTGTCTTAACATCCATCTGCCAAATCTTGTAGTCGAGAGCGGTAGCTATGGATAAGAGAATACGGATGGACTTAAACATGGCTGTAGGCGAAAAGGTTTCCTCATAACTGATTCCTTCCTTTTGCGTATAACCCTTAGCTACCAGTCTAGCCTTAAAGGTTTCAACCTTTCCATCCACTCCTCTTTTCCTCTTGTAGATCCACTTACACCCTATGGGTTTTACCCCTTCGGGAAGATCCGCAAGCTCCTAGACCTGATTAGTCTTCATAGACTTCACCTCAATGTTCATGGCCTCTGTCTAGATTTTTGAATCAACATCCTCCATATCTTCTTTGTAAGTATAAGGATCTCTATCATGTTTATCCGGTTCAGCCAAGAAGACCTCCCCATTGAACATATACCTCTCAGGTTGACACATGATCCTCCCACTATGCCGAAGTCCCTCAAGTTGTTGTTCAGGTTTGTATGGTTTTTTTACATTGATCGGAACGGTTTCATTCGGAACCTCCAGAGTGATCGGATCACTCCTTAACTCCTCAAGCACCACTTTGCTTCGAGGTTTAAAGTCGTCCATGTAAGTCTCCTCATGGAAAGTTGCATTAGTTGAAACCATGACTTTATTTTCCTTTGGGTTATAAAAATAACCCCCTTTAGTCCCTTTTGGATATCCTTCAAACACGCAAACTTCTGAACGTGCTTCCCACTTATTTAGATCCTTAAATAGGACATGAGTCGGACATCCCCATATGTGAATATGGTTTAAGAATGTCTTCCTACCCGTCCACAACTCGTGAGGAGTTTTAGGGACCGATTTTGAAGGCACATTGTTCAAAAGATAACATGCGGTTTATAGTGCATATCCCCAAAAGGATAAAGCAATGATGAATAACTCATCATGGATCTAATCATGTCCAATAAAGTCTTATTTCTTCTCTTCGCTATGCCATTTTGCTGCGGAGTGCTCGACGCAATCAAATGGGATAAAATCCCATTCTCTAATAAGTGTTCCAAGAACTCATCAGAAATGTATTCCCCAACTCTATCGGATCGAAGTGCCTTTATGGGTCTACCCAATTGGCTTTCCACTTCAACCCAAAACTCCCTGAACTTATCAAAAGTTTAGTTTTTGTGGTGTATCAGGTACACATACCCATATCTTGAGTAATCGTCAATAAAAGTGACAAAGTACTCATACCCTCCTCGTGCCCGGATGTTCATCGGTCCGCAAACATCACTATACATAAGTTCTGAAATCCTTTCGGCCCTATTGCCTTTAGACCCGAATGGTCTTTTGGTCATTTTACCCTTTAAACAAGATTCACATTAAGGTATAGATTCCACCTTTAAGTAACTTAAAGGTCCATCCCTTACCAACCTTTGAATCTGATTTAGGTTAATATGACCAAGGTGCAAATGCAAAAGATAAGTCTTATTAGAGTGAGAAGTTTTAAGTCTTTTAGAGTTATTATCATTCATCTCGGCATTAAGCAATAAGTCCATCTTAGGTTTGATAAAATATAGATTATTTTGCATCCATCTAAAACAGATAAAAGATTTATTTTTATGAATCACCACTTTATCATTAAACAAAATCAAATAGGAGTCTTTAAATAAATAAGCTACAGAAATTAAATTCCTTTTAAATTTAGGAACATAAAAACAATCTTGCAAAAATAAATTCCTATAATTATCAAAATAAAGATAGACGTCTCCCACTGCTTCCGCTGAGACCAAGGATCCATCGCCCATCTGAAGCATGAAGTCTTCATGCAGCAGACTTCTCGTTTCTTTGAACCCCTATAGAGAAACACAAACATAATTAGTTGCACTAGAATCTATGACCCAGATGTCATTGGATTCCTTAACCAAATAAGTTTCTAAATACAGAAGGTCACACCTACCTCCTTTGGAAAGGAAGTCCTTGCAATGCTTCTTTATGTGCCTGACCTTCCCACAGAAGAAGAACTTAAGCTTCTTTGGGTTCTTCTTCTTCTTCTTCTTGCTCTTGGTGCTAGCAGGAATAGAAGACATCCCCTTCTTGTCCCGTTGCTTTTTTCCATTCCCAGAGTTGAGATTGGAACCAAAAGCAGCTACCCTGTTGGCCTCTCCACCCGTAGGAGACTCCCTGATCAGCAGTTCAAACTCTTGTAACTGTTTCATTAATTCCGTCAAGGTCATATCCCATCTATTGCTTAAATTAAAAGTAGCCCTAAATGGAATAAATTCCTTTGATAGAGTCTAAAAGACCATAGCCATTTGAGTTTCAGCATTGATGTCGGCTTCATTGGTTTGAGTCTCAGTGGAGTAACCCATGACCAACATCATGTGCTCCTTTATAGATGTCCCTGGTCTCTGCATACAGTTAAAGAGTTTTCAAAGCGCCCCTTGCCACTTTGTTATGGCCTGGCCTCCAAACATATCCTCAAGATTATCCAAGATCTGCTTTGTAGTCTCATAATCCTAATGTTGAGCCTGCAGCACGTTATTCATGCTAGCCATAACATAGCAGCGGGCCTGATCATTAGCATCTTTCCAACGATCATACGTTGGAATTGCTCATTAGTTGAGTCTCTTGTAGGCTCGGGAGGACAAGGGGTTGTCATTACATATTTCAGTTTCTCAAAGGAGAGGACGATATCTAGGTTCCGTTTCCAATCATTATAATTCTTTCCAGTTAATAGGTTTTTGGCAAGTATCGATGATAAAACATTTTTAGACATTTTTAATCTACAATAAAGAATCATATACCAAACATAAGCAAACATATAATGATAATTTAGTAAGATAACACAATCATGTAAAAATACAAATGTGTTTATGTATCAAAACCTTGAAAATATCACAACCTTACAATGATAATTCCTAACTCAGAACTCAACAAGCTCCTAGGGGAGTCATGCCAAATTCAATCAGGAACACAGATCCCCTCCTGATTAATATATGCAATCCAGGACCCGTATGATCCAGCATATATTAATAATCATTTTTTTGGCCATTAATTTTATTAACAGAGCTCCTAGGGGAGGTTAATAATAAAATTTACGTGAGTGTATAACCATCATTTCAATATTTTATCAATGATTTATAATCACCACCTAAGGGTATGCAACCATAAATCATGCTAAAATACCTTATCCTCTTAGAGATCCAATCTGGTACATGATAGAAATCCCTTCCTAGGGGTCGGGACCACCATGTTTGGCCTATGGACCAACGATAGAGGCCTTAGGTTCTCTCTTCGAAAACCTTCTCCCACTCAATCTTTTGACCTCAAGGTTTTATTTTAAGAATATGCATGAACAATTTTAATATGAGCGGCACTCCCTATTCTATATGACATGTTATCAATATACATGACAAATTATATTATAATGCAGACAAGCAAAGTAATCAAGCAAAGCTACAAGCAATATAATAATAACCGTAATATTATGGTTCCACCCTAGAGAATAGAAAACTAAGATTACAAGAGAATAATCGACACATATTATCGATTCTTCATCCTTGAATCTCAAGCTGTATCCTTCTTCATGTAATGCCCATCTTCAAGTCTTCAATCCCGTATGAATCGAATACTTAACATTTTCGGTCATATCTAAATTTAATGTTTCTCATTATTGTCCCAAAAACAAAATTAAAACTGAATGAAAACTGTACCATTTTTTGAAAAATTTTCAACTCTCGGTCGGCAGGTCGATTTGGGTGATCGGCCTACCAGTCATGCTTCATTGGCCTACTAATCAGGAAGATCGGCCTGCCGATTCATGAAAGTTTGGCCTGTCGCCAGAACCATGGTTTTTATATAAATTTTTGAGTTTGTGATCATACTATATGTATAAATTTTATGATCTTAATCTCTTTTATGCTTGAATTTAATTTTATAGAGAGTTGACACTCTAAGTTTCTATATATTTTTATGTTGCCATGAATTATGTGGTGAATGTTCATTAATTAATTATGGTTTATTAAATGGTTATTTAATTATTTATCAGAGTATTTTTCAAAAGACAAGTTTAACATGCTATATGCATAAATTAACTAGATCTTACTAACCTTTGATTGCCGAAGAACCCTCGCAAAGTGTAAAGAGAAGTAATGTTCCAGAAGAGCCTCAACCAACTAGTCTTCTTTGCTATTCTCTATCTACGATTGGAGTGAGTGTGGGCTCACACGTACAACTCTTCCTCTAGGTGACTTTCCTTCCAACCAATCGAGAGAACCTAAAGCTAGTGTTCGTGATTTGTGAACAAGAGCTCTCAGGGAGTTTCTAGATTCTCACCAGCAAAGTATCACTGTTAATCTCTCAATTGATCTAAATAACTTGTGTGACTTACTCCTTATTTATAGAGGTAGGGTCTAGGGTCAGTCCTTATCAGATTAGGTCTCAAAATTCAAATCAGAATCAAATTCGGATCAATATCTGGTAAGATCCGCGTAAAAATGCGTGATTATCCTTCGCTCATCGGCAGACTGAACACGACGATCGGCATGCCGAACTACCGATTAAAATCTCAGCTAATCTTTTATTTTCCACTCGAGATTCTATAGGATAAAGTCTCAGTTTTAATTCAAATAACCCAATAGAAAAGTTATATGAATAAAACAACTTTATCTAGATAATCTCTAAGAAAATAAATGAATTCCCAATAATTCTACAAGTTTATCTTGATCTAATTTATCCAAAAATTAAATCAACTAATAAATGGACAAGAATTATCCGATCCCAATAATTCAACAAGTTTATCTTGAATAAATTTTATCACAAAATTAATTCAACTGATAAACAAACATGAATTATATGATTCTTCCAAATTTTAACCAATCTGATAAATCTGACATAAGTCACCAATTATTAGAAAAGCACACCGTATTGTTACAGGATGTTGTGAGCTAGCAAAGGGGACTAAATGGATCTATATAGTTCAAGCTCCTGATAATTACGAAACCCAATATCCCAGATATACATTTCATAATTATCAACTCCAACGCTACTCCACTAAGAGCTTGGAGCTGCACTCTTGAACTATATAGAATTACGAAGCCTGTACAGCTAAGTCTCCATGACATATCATAGTGCATCGTATCCCCATATGATTATCCATAATTGGCTTAAGGACAAGTTCTGTCTTGCCTTCCCGATTATTTTTATCTTACGTTCCATTATCTCACCATCAGAAAACTTACCATTCAAAGACAGTATACCATTCGGTTACGCCTATGTATCAAGATGGTTGAGCGCTCCAGATTTTTAATTACAAGATAACGCATATAAGAGGATAAAATTACTCCTAAAGAGGAGCTATGGATTCCATATTTATGAATAACAAGTCTATGCTATCAAGAGTCATGCCTCCAATATACCGGCATGCATACCACTATTAAGATGTTGGTGTCACCCTTTGGTATATCGAAAGACACAAGTTAAGACAATAGGCTCACTATTCATCTCAGGATTAAGATACAATACAAATGATTGTCTAAAGTGAATCGATTTGCTAAGATAGAATTATTGATCCAAATCAATTCACTTTATGTCCCGATCCAACACATCGTCACCTATGACAACTACCAATGTTTCTATTCATGGAGTCCACCTCTGATGGTGAAGACAAACCTTCTCCCAATTGGGATATAGACAACATAACGATCTTTATATGAATAAAGTGCCCAACTTTATTCCCTCGATTGCGGATCTTATGATTTAGACCATCACCTTAAGAATCATGTCTTCCACATAATCTGTCCATCATATGCCCAATTCTTAAAGTTTAGACCAATAGTCTCAGACTATTGTTTGCTTAATATACATTCAACAAATATGAACGTAAAGAGGACAAGATTTGGCATATAAACAATAAATAAATTTTTTATTGATAAAAATGTCTCTAAAAACTTATTACATTTTTACTCCTTAGGGTATACATGTCTAACACATACCACTATAAAATGTGCATGTCATAGGCCCACTATTCATCTCTGGATTAAAATACGATACAAATGATTATTTAAAGTAAATCAATTTGCCAAGACAAAATTATTAATCCAAATCAATTCATTTTATGCCCCGATCCAACACATCGTCACCTATGACAATATGCCAATCTTTCTATTGCGGAGTCCACCTCTGATGGTCAAAACAAACCATCTCCTAATAGAGATATAGGGAACATAACAATCTTTACATAAATAAAGCCCCCAACTTTATTCCCTCGATTATGGATCTTATGATTTAGAATGTTACCTTGAGAATCATGTCTTCTGCATAATCTGTCCATCATATGCCTAATTCTTAAATGTTTAAAGCGACAGTCTTAGACTTTCATTTGCTTAACATACATTCAACAAATATGAATGTAAAGAGGACAAGATTTGGTATATAAATAATAAATAAATTCTTTATTAATAAAAATGTCTCCAAAAACATATTACATTTTTACTGCTTAGGGCATACACGTCTAACACTCTTTTTCTAAGCCTACCAAAATTACTCCTTTCAATAATTGAAGATTGTTGTAATTTTTTACATCCTTAGGGGGTGTTTGGTATGCAGTAATCTTAAGTGTAGCAATTGAAAACTGCAAGATTTTCACATTTGGTATAAGAATTACGATTTTTGGATTCCTGGGAAAGTCAATCCCATAGGATTCACTTTACCCCATTTTGGGGTTATCTAAAACCCACCCAACAATGTGATATTCATATTCCCAGAAATCTCAAGAACATAAGAATCTCACATTTTCATCCTTGATGATGATGATAAATAAATATATAAAATAATATAAAAACTATTGAATAGTTATAATATTATCAAAACTTAATGTTATTATTTAATGTCAATATTAATATAAAATAATAATATATTATAACGAATTATATTTTTATTATTATTTATATTCATATCCATACCCATATATTATATATTATTTACCATAAAAATATATTATATATTATATATATATAAAATATTTTAACATAATTATATTATTATTAAAATAATAATTTGATAATAAAGATAATAATAACATTAACAATAATAAATAATAATATAATAGTATAATATCAATATGAATAGTATAATAATAATATTCATGATAATATCAATATTAAATTATATTAATACAATTATAATAATAAATATAAAATATAATTAACTATGTATAATATTTTTTGCAACAATATTTTTATTTGAAGGTAATATTAATATAAATAATAATATATTACAAAAATTATATTTTTATTATTATTTATATTCATATCAATATATTATATATTATATACAATATTTTAACATTAATATATTGTTAAATATTAATTCTATGATTATTATAAATTAATATTTTTATATAATTTAAATATAAATATTATATTAATATAAAATAATTATTATTTAATAACAATGATAATAATAAAATGAACAATGGTAACAATTTAATAGTATAATATCAATATGAATAGTATTATTAATATTTATAGTGATATTAATGTTAAATTATATATAATATTATTTTATTATTCATATTTATATCGTTATTATTATTTAATATTAGTACTAGCATACTATATTGATACATTAAATGTTAATACAACAATTTTTTTTTGTCAATTTTATGAGATTCATATTACAACCAAATATAGTAATATATTATTAATAGGAATCTAATAAAGATTCCCATGTACAATCAAACGTGATAATATTAGTTCCGTGGGAATCATATTGCCTACTATCACTTCCTCGGGAATATGATTCCTACTAATTATTGTATACCAAACACCCCTTTAACTCATTGTCCCTCCAAGCCTTTCAATCTTTCCAATTCTATACTCTCTCAACTAAATAGAGTGTTAATATTGTATGTAAAAATTCTATACTTCATGGATTTTCTCTATCATTTTTCAAAAAATAAATAAGAAACAAATAATGAAATATGAAACTCACATAATTCCAATAAAAATAATTCCAAAAGAACCAAACTAACAAAAGTTTATTAAAAATTAGATGGAAAGGTCACGTGTATGACACGTGATTAACTTATCAAGAATATTTTGGTAAAAATACTTTATCCTTTTAAAAGTTAAAATTAAAAACATAAAAAGAATAACGTAAAACATTAAAAAAAATTTGAATTTGTCCCACTCCCCTTCATCCTCAATTCCAGCCTCCACCTACCACTGGCGGCGGCCACCCCGTTCCAGTCTCCACTCCTTTTTTTATTTTCTTTTTCCTATTCTTCTTCTTCTACCTCTCTGTTCCTTTGTCCCTCTGTCTCCCTCATCCCTCCTCTTCTCTCTCTCCCCCACTCTGCCACCAAGCCCAAGATCCCTCTCTTTCATCTCGTACCTCTTGACGGCGAGGACGGGACCGTGACATGAAGATGACAGCTGCAATAGAGCCATACGTGATGAGGGGCTCGATGGCATAGAGAACCCATCTTTTCTGTCGCATCCTCGAGTCCAAGCCGCTGCGAACCAATCCTTTTGGTCGCGAGTTCAAGCTCCTCGTCATGAATCAAGTCATCTTTTAATTAGATCAGGGACTATTAAAACAATTTACTTAAAAAATAAACTTTTATTATTTTAATTGTTTAGTTGTGAAACCTAATTTAACGTCATGACCTATGCAAAAGATTACAAATATTGATATCAAGGATGAACTATTATACGTTTTATGTGCTATATTTTTCTTTTTTTTCATGCGTTTTTTGCTCTTGGTATAAAATTAAGATTTTTAATTCGTAATATCAATATTTTGCTGGAACTTGTGATTTTTAATATTTGATCAAATGGACTATGCCAATTATTTTGCCACATGGAAGCCAAATAAAGGGCCCTGCTAATGATTTTGTTTTTGGAGCCGTGCTGACGAATTATGAGATTTGAAGTGATGAATTTTGTGTCTAACAAATATTCTCGAATAAAATATTCAGTGGCGTTTTTCCTTTTTCGTTTTTTGTTTTTTTGGAATACTGAGGCCTTACATGATAGAAAATATCCATTAGCTGTGCGCATCTCTAGATTTTGGATCATGTGATAAATAAATAATAACGATAAATATGCAGCACCGTTAGAAAATTATAACAGATATCGTACTCGTTACTCGTATAATATTTTGTGTCACCGGAAATCTTAATTAATATTTATCAGGTCCCCAACCTGGAAAAAAAATGGTTGAATTTATTGTTCGAGAAAGAAAATGTTGAAAATTTATTTCGAAAATATGAGATTTGTTAACTTTTTTTTAAGGGATTCGTTAACTATTTTAGTCAATTAATATTAAAGTTAATCCTCTAACTAATCTGTTGAACTTAACTAGTAAATTTTAGATTTATTAATAATTCCAGTCAAAAAATATTCTTACTAAAATGAATTTCACCAATTAATTTTGGTTAGTATATATGAAATTTACCAATAACGACTAGTTTTTTTGAGCCCAAAAACATTGGAAATTTTTTGTAAATTCCTCCGCAAAAATCAGCCATTCTCCAAAATCAACCAGTTTCATTAAAGAACTTGAAAATCCAAAAAAAAAATAAAATTAAAGAACTTAAACTTCCTCTAAAAAAACCAATGTATATTATTGTTTAGCTTTAAGTAGCGGATGTTTCCTTTATGAAAAATTAAGCAGCGTTTCAACTATCAACATTTTAATAAATGTTAATTTACAAATACATGCCTTCTTAAGTTGACCTCAATATTGACCAAACTTTAGCCCTAAAAATACACCTCTATGTGTTAAAAAAAGTTTTTAGCTATATCTGTTGTTTGAAATGATTTTTTACCCTTTATTTGCATCAAAAGGAATTTAATTAATTTTTACACATTTTTAACTATAATTTTCACTTTCATTAAAAATAATACTTCTTTTTTTCTCTTTTCTTCGAATTTTCAAGAACACAAAATGTGTTTTTCTCCTTATAAATCAATAATTTTGAGTAGTTAAAAACTAACTAGATGTTAGTAATCAGATAATATAATCTTCGTCCCTCAATTTTTTTTATAAGAGATTAAAAAAATTAAAAATTTTTAACAAGATTACAAACAAGGATAAATATTATAATGTAATAACCGAGAAAATCCTAGAATTTAATAATGTTAATTTATATTTTAAGTCAAGAATTTTCCTAGAAATATCATGTTTAATTTTTTTTACTGAATGATTTACGGAGCTAATATAAAAATTCAAAAAAATTTATAGTAAATTTTAAAGTTAAATTTACTAATTTTTTGTGATTGAATAATTTGCTTGAAAAATTCTCATCGCGATTTAAGACAAAAGAACTTTCAATCAATAAATAAGTTGAAAATTAATTTAATTACAAAATTTTCAAGTGCAGTTTGATGTTAGCATTATACCCAAAAATACTCTAACACTCAAAAAATCCTTAATTGCCAATTAATTAAAAAATCGAGTTACGTGAGTAGTAATTTCGGTCGATAATACTACGCAAGCTCGAAAATTGATGCTATCGAAAAACTGTCATTATCGAGTCTAGATGCAGAAAAAGTCAAGTTTAAATTTTATTAAGTCTAAAAATAAGTTTAAGACTAAAAAAAGTCTAATATTGATGCACGATAAAGTGTATATTGGTTTCAATTTAGATATTGATTGGTGTCTAACTATAATTGAGCTATGAGAAAGGACCCATCATAACCAAAGATTTCCTGTCAACTAAGTTAGTCATCCTCGATAGTATAAATTTCATCTATTTAATAGGAATCTTTAATGATGAGGCCAAGAACATGAGTTGACCACTTAATTAACCATGATTTGATGATGTCTTTAGTGCTATTATGAGATACTAATCTTGACATCATTGAGCTTAAGAATGGCGCTTTACTTAGGAGGAATTAAACAAATTTTGTCTAAGTAAGCAAGATTTAGAGTCTAATTAGACGTAAATTAGGTAGCAAGATTAGATTAGCCCATGGTTTATAAATAGACTCCTTTTCATTAAGACTCCATTTTTTGTTTCATTTCGACTCCTCTATATCGCTCCAAATCCGGTTATAACACAAGCTCTCCTCCAAAAAAAATTTCTTCCTTTTCTCCACCATAAATCCTTAGTCAAAAAAAAAAAAAATGAAGAAGGAGAAGAAGTTGGTTTCCAAGAGTATTCATTAAGGGTAATTTCTAAAATTTTTTCTTCATTTACTTAGATAAAACAAAGGTTGTATTTTTACTTAGTTGGTTTGTGATCGAGTGACTAAAACAAGAAGGAGAAGGAGGAGGAACTAGCTTTCTTAGAGCTTTTGTAAGGAAAGATTCTTCAAATTTAAAAAGTTCTAAACTTTCCTTCTTAAATCTCTTAGTTGATTAAAAGTTTGTATTTTTATGAGTTAAGTGTGGTAATGGTTTGTAATAATCCCTATATGTGTTGGTTAGTATAGTTTTGTATGTATATCATTGTAAAAGTTTAGGTTATGCATGTCTAATTTTGGTTTTTGCATGTATGGTGTTGTGAAAAAATTTCTAGTAATTTTGATCATAAAAAAAGAAGCCTTAGAGTCTGACTTCAAACTTTTACTAAACACAAAACTTTTAGGCTCCAACGTTTTGAACAAAACAATATGATTGTGAAAAAATGCAATTTTGACTCTAAGTTGGGTTTTTGAGTAGTTTTTCAAAACTGCCAGAAGCTACCAAAAACAGTTTTTCTTGCTATTCAAAACTATTTTTTTTTTTGGAGGGGTAGCCATTGTTTTGGCGGGTTCGGACCATTTCAGGTCTGATCATAATTTTTATCAAACACAAGGCTTTTAGATTTCAATAAGATTGACAGCTTTTGTAAATAAACTTTCTTTAAATATTTGCCTTTAACATATAGTTATGGACAGTTTTTCAAAACTATCTTGTGACGACCCATTGAAGGATCAATTAAATTAAATAAGATCATTAAACAAAGTAAATAAAGAAAAGGTAAATAGATGTAAAGTAAATTGCTCAGCCTAAATCTCATCGGCAATCACCATCAAGTGGATGCTTACCATGAAAGTAGGTAAGAAATGAAACTACAAATAATAATAATAATAATAATAATAATAATAATACAAGATTACTAAAAATCATCATTTTTAAAATAAATTATGCTATATAACTGACAGAGATGACATCGATATCAGGACAAGTCGTACAATACACGTGTCATGCAATAGTTTTACAGAAAAATACAAGTTCTACTCATGCTCCTTCTTCTTCGAACCTAGGGAGAAAGTTTTAAAAACAAAAAAAACGTGAGTGGAAGGCTCAGTATAATAATCAGTTAAATCACATTGTTTAAAAATAACAGTCATAGATTAAAACATTATTTACAAATCATACTTACTAAGACAAATCTCAAAATCTTGACAATTTCAATAAATACTTACTTGTATGTAGCTTGATAAAATATCATCGTATGAGTTTTGGAAATCGAAAAGAATACTAATATACAATTCCTTTAATGCATAAAAATAATTTTAATATCAATTAGGAATCATTCTTAAAACTATCCTACCTTATTTTGGTTTCGTTAGCTCCAAACAAATTTAACGTATGCTCTATAAGCATTCAAAACCTCAAAAATTGCATTTAAAGTGAGAAATTTTGCTTCAGCAAATATCATTATATTAATTTAATTATTAGTGTACCTTTTTACTCAAAATAATCATGACATAAAATCATAATCCTTTTTAAAATATTTATAAATCATTAAACGTTGAAAACTAAGAGTAAAAATACCATTTCATGGTGCTTAGTCGGCCTGCCGAACATTCAAGTTTGGCCTGTCGAGCTGTAGAAGTTTGGCCTGTCGAGCTGTAGATGTTTGGCCTATAGGCCATCTGTTGGAAACAAAGTGCGCAGCGGAATTTTAAAAATTTTTCATCAGAGTAATTTCCAAAACAACAAGTTTGACATGTTATATGTATAAATTAAATAGATCTTACTAACCTCAGTGTGCCGAAGAACCTCCGCAATCCGTGTAGAGAAGTAACATTCCAGAAGAGCCTCAACCAACTGGTCTTCTTTGCTATTCTCTATCCACAACCGGAGTGAGTGTGGGCTCACACGTACAGCTCTTCCACCGGTGACTCTCCTTCCAACCAATAGAGAGAACCCAAAGCTAGTGCTCGTGATTTGTGAACAAAAGCTCTCAAGGAGTTTTCAGATTCTCACTAGAAGAGTATCACTCTTAATCTCTCAAATTGATCTCTATTGATCTGTATTGATCTAAGTAAATCATGAGACTCACTCCCTTTTTATACCTATTGGTCCTGGGGTCAGTCCATAGCAGATTAGGTCTCAAAAACTCGAAACAGAATCAAGTTCGGATCAATATCTAATAAGATCCGTGTGAAAATGCATAATCTTATCTCCGCTGATCGGCAGGCCGAACAGGCCAGTTCGGCAGGCCGAACATGTCATCTGGTAGGCCGAACTCCCGAGAAAAAATCTCCGCGAATCTTTTATTTTCCACCCAAGATTCTGAAGGATAAAGTCTCAGTTTTGATTCAAATAACTCAATAGAGAAGATATCTGATCAAAACAAACTTTATCAAGATAATCTCTAAGAAAATAAATCAATTCACAATAATTCTACAAGTTTATCTTGTTCTAATTTGTCCAAAATTAAACCAACCAATAAACAGACAAGAATTATCTGATCGCAATAATTCAACAAGTTTGTCTTGAACTAATTTCTTACAAAATTAATTCAACCGATAAACAGACATGAATTATTTGATTCTTACAAATTTTAAACCAATATGATAAATCTGACATAAGTCACCAATTATTGGAAAAGCACGCCGTGTCGTTACAGGATTTTGTGAGCTAGCAAAGGAGACCAAAATGGACCTATAAAGTTCAAGCTCATGATAATTATGAAACCCAATATCCCAGATATACATTTCACAATTATCAACTCCAACGCTACTCCACTAAAAGCTTGGAGCTGCACTCTCGAACTTTATAGAATTATGAAGCTCGTGTAGCTAAGTCTCCATGACATATCATAGTGTATCGTATCCCCATATGATCATCCATAATCGGCTTAAGGACAAGTTCTGTCTTACCTTCCTGATTATTTTTATCTTACGTTCCATTGTCTCACCATTAGAAAACTTACCATCTAAAGATAGTATACCATTCGGTTACACCTATGTATCCAAATGGTTGAGCGCTCCAGATTTCCAATTACAGGACAACGCATATAAGAGGATATCATTACTCCTAAAGAGGAGCTATAGATTTCATATCTATGAATAATAAGTCTACGCTATCAAGAGTCATGCCTCCAACGTACCGGCATGCATACCACTATAGAGATGTGGGAGTCATCCATTGGTACATCAAAAGACACAAGTCGAGACAACGGGCCCACTATTCATCTCAGGATTAAGATACAATACAAATGACTGTCTAAAGTGAATCGATTTGCCAAGACAGAATTATTAATCCAAATCAATTCACTTTATGTCTCGATCCAACACGTCGTCACCTATGACAACGCGCCAATGTTTCTATTCACGGAGTCCAACTCCGATGGCCAAGACAAACCATCTCCCAAAAGGGATATAGACAACATAACAATCTTTACATGAATAAAGCACCCAACTTTATTCCCTCGATTGCGGATCATACGTTTTAGACCGTCACCTTAAGAATCGTGTCTACCGCATAATCATCCCATCATATGCCCAATTCTTAAGGTTTAGATTGACAGTCTCAGACTACTGTTTGCTTATCATACATTCAACAAATATGAACGTAAAGAGGAGAAGATTTGGTAAATATAAATGAATAAATTCTTTATCGATAAAAATGTCTCCAAAAACGTATTAAATTTTTTCTCCTTAGGGCATACATGTCTAACAATCTCCCACTTGCACTAAGTGAGTAAATACAGCAAATTTCGCATCCCCATAGCTTCCACATGCCTCTCGAAGACTCTCCTAGTAAGTGTCTTCGTTAATGGATCAGCTAAATTGTCCTTTGACGCGATCTTGCACACCGTGACATGCCCGCTCTCAACGAAGTCCTTTATCACATGATACTTCCGATCAATATGCTTACTCTTGTTGTGAAATCTTGGTTCCTTAGCATTAGCTACCGCCGCACTGTTATCACAGTACAGTGATACCGCTTATCCATACCAAGAACTACCTCAAGATCTGAAGTTCTCTACACGTAGGAGTCTTTAAATAAAGAAGATACAGAAATTAAATTCCTTTTAAATTTAGGAACATAAAAACAGTCTCGCAAAATTAAACTCCTATAATTATCAAAATAAAGATGGACATCTCCCACTGCTTCCGTTGAGACCAAGGATCATCGCCCATCCGAAGTGTTAAGTCTTCACGAAGTAGACTTCTCGTTTCTTTGAATCCCTGTAGAGAAACACAAACATGATTAGTTGCACCGGAATCTATGACCCATAAGTCACTGGATTCCTCAACCAAACAAGTTTCTAAATATAGAAGATCACACCTACCTCCCTTGGAAAGGAAGACCTTGCAATGCTTCTTTATATGCCCGACTTTACCACAGAAGAAGCACTTAATCTTCTTTGGGTTCTTCTTCTTCTTCTTCTTGCTCTTGGTTGCAGGAGGGATAGAAGACTTCCCACTCTTGGCCCGTTGCTTCTTTCCATTCCTAGAGTTAGGATTGGAACCAAAAGCAGCTACCATATTGGCCTCACCACCAGCAGGAGACTCCCTGATTAGCAGTTCAATCTCCTGTAACTGTTTCATCAGTTCTGTCAAGGTCATATCTCGTCTATTGCTTAAATTAAAAGTAGCTCTAAATGAAATAAATTCCTTAGACAGAGTCTCAAAGACAATAGTCATCTAAGTTTCAGCATCGATGTCGGCTCCATTGGTTTGAGCCTCAGCGAGGTAACCCATGACCAACATCATGTGCTCCTTTATAGATGTCCCCGGTCTCTGTCTACAGTTTAAGAGTTTCTGAAGCACCCCTTGCCGCTTCGTTATAGCCTGGCCTCCGAACATATCCTCAAGATTATCTAAGATCTGCTTTGCAGTCTATAATCCTAATGTTGAGCCTACAACATGTTGTTCATGCTAGCCATAATATAGCAGCGGGCCTGATCATTAGCATCTTTCCAGCAGTCGTACGCTTGGAATTGCTCATTACTCGAGTCTCCCGTAGGCTCAAAAGGACAAGGAGTTGTCAGTACATATTTTAGTTTCTCAAAGGAAAGGATGATGTCCAGGTTCCGTTTCCAATCGTTATAGTTCTCACCGGTTAATTGGTTTTTGTCAAGTATCGATGATAAAGCGTTTTTAGACATGTTCAATCTACAATAAAGAATCATATACCAAACATAAGCAAACATATATAATAATTTAGTAAGATAACACAATCATGTAAAATCATACAATCATGTAAATTCCCAACTTAGAATTTAACAAGCTCCTAGGGGAGTCATGCCGAATTCAATCAGGAACATGGATCCCCTCTTGATTAATATATGCCATCTAGGACCCGTACGATCCAGCATATACTAATAATCGTTTCTTTGGCCATTAATTTTATTAACAGAGCTCCTAGGCGAGGTTAATAATAAAATCAACGTGAGTGTATAACCACCGTTTCAATATTTTATCCATGATTTATAATCACCACCTAGGGGTGTGCAACCATAAATCATACTAAAATACCTTATCCTTTTAGAGATCCAATCTGGTACATGATAGAAATCCCTTTCTAGGGGTCGGACCACCATGTTCTTCCTATGGACCAACGATGGAGGCCTTAGGTCCTCTCTTCGAAAACCTTCTCCCACTCAATCTTTTGAAGTCAAGGTTTTATTTTAAAATTATGCATAAACAATTTTAATATGAGTGGCACTCCCTATCCTAAATTACATGTTATCAATATACATGGTAAACCATATTATAATGCAGACAAGCAAAGCAATCAAGCAAAGCTACAAGCAAAATAATAATAACCGTAATATTATGGTTCCACCCGAGAGAATAGAAAACTAAGATTACAAGAGAATAATCGAGACATGTATCGATTCTTCATCCTTGAATCCTCAAGCTGTATCCTTCTTCATGTAATTTCCGTCTTCAAGTCTTCAATCCTGTATGAATCAAATACTTCATATTTCCGGTCATATCCAAATTTAATGTTTCTCAGAATCGTCCCAAAAATAAAATTAAAACTGCATGGAAAAATTGCACTTTTTCTGGACACTTGGTAGCTCTCGGTCGGCAGGCCGATCTGGGTGATCGGCCTGCCGGTCTTGCTCCATCGGCCTGCCAATCTATGCATGTTTGGCCTGCCGAACTGAAACTTCAGCCTGCCGGCAGAGCACCAAATTTTCTGCCCCACTGTCGGCCTGCCAGACCACACGTCTGGCCTGCCGATCTGTGACCTTCGGCCTGCCGAACTGTGAGGTCCGGCATGCCGATCGAGCAGAAAACCCTCAATCCAAAAAATACAATTTTAATGCAATTCATCAATTTTATTTTCAACAATTCAAAAACATAAAATTAGAGACTCAGGAAATACCTGGAGGCGCCATCATCAATCTTCTAGATCCGTCTTCTCTGAATAATTATTTAATTACAAAATTCTTACAAATTAAAAATTAAATAACAATTCCTAGACAAAGATGATAGTCTGCCATCTAATTACATGAAAAACCTAGATGCACATTCTAACCTCTAAGGAACCATAACCGGTATTAATTAATTAATAAATAATTAAACAACGATTCAGTCAACCATAATTAATTAATAAACATTCACCACATAATTCATGACAACATATATATTATATAGAAACCTATAGTGCCATCTCTCTATAAAATTCAATTCAAGCATAGGAGAGATTAAGATCACAAAATTTATGCATATAACATGATCACAAACTTGCAAATTTATGTAAAAACCTCAGCTCTGATACCAATTGCTGGAAACAAAGTGCGCAGCGGAATTTTAAAAATTTTTAATCAGAGTAATTTCCAAAACACAAGTTTGACATGTTATATGTATAAATTAAACAGATCCTACTAACCTCAATGTGCCGAAGAACCTCTGCAATCCGTGTAGAGAAGTAACGTTCCAGAAGAGCCTCAACCAACTGGTCTTCTTTGCTATTCTCTATCCACAACCGGAGTGAGTGTGGGCTCACACATACAGCTCTTCCACTGGTGACTCTCCTTCCAACCAATAGAGAGAACCCAAAGCTAGTGCTTGTGATTTGTGAACAAAAGCTCTCAGGGAGTTTTCAGATTCTCACTAGAAGAGTATCACTCTTAATCTCTCAAATTGATCTCTATTGATCTGTATTGATCTGAGTAAATCATGAGACTCACTCCCTTTTTATGCCTATTGGTCCTGGGGTCAGTCCATATCAGATTAGGTCTCAAAAACTCGAAATAGAATCAAGTTCGGATCAATATCTAATAAGATCCACGTGAAAACGCGTAATCTTATCTCCGCTGATCGGCAAGCCGAACACGTCATCCGGCAGGCTGAACTCCCGAGAAAAAATCTCCGTGAATCTTTTATTTTCCACCCAAGATTCTAAAGGATAAAGTCTCAGTTTTGATTTAAATAACTCAATAGAGAAGATATCTGATCAAAACAAACTTTATCAAGATAATCTCTAAGAAAATAAATCAATTCACAATAATTCTACAAGTTTATCTTGTTCTAATTTGTCCAAAATTAAAACAACCGATAAACAGACAAGAATTATCTGATCGCAATAATTCAACAAGTTTGTCTTGAACTAATTTCTTACAAAATTAATTCAATCGATAAACAGACATGAATTATTTGATTCTTACAAATTTTAAACCAATATGATAAATCCGACATAAGTCACCAATTATTGGAAAAGGACGCCGTGTCGTTACAGGATTTTGTGAGCTAGCAAAGGGGACCAAAATGGACCTATAAAGTTCAAGCTCATGATAATTATGAAACCCAATATCCCAGATATACATTTCACAATTATCAACTCCAACGCTACTCCACTAAAAGCTTGGAGCTGCACTCTCGAACTTTATAGAATTATGAAGCTCGTGTAGCTAAGTCTCCATGACATATCATAGTGTATCGCATCCCCATATGATCATCCATAATCGGCTTAAGGACAAGTTCTGTCTTACCTTCCCGATTATTTTTATCTTACGTTCCATTGTCTCACCATTAGAAAACTTACCATCTAAAGATAGTATACCATTCGGTTACACCTATGTATCCAAATGGTTGAGCGCTCCAGTTTTCCAATTACAGGACAACGCATATAAGAGGATATCATTACTCCTAAAGAGGAGCTATGGATTCCATATTTATGAATAATAAGTCTACGCTATCAAGAGTCATGCCTCCAACGTACCGGCATGCTTACCACTATAGAGATGTGGGAGTTATCCATTGGTACATCAAAAGACACAAGTCGAGACAACGGGCCCACTATTCATCTCAGGATTAAGATACAATACAAATGACTGTCTAAAGTGAATCGATTTGCCAAGATAGAATTATTAATCCAAATCAATTCACTTTATGTCTCGATCCAACACGTCGTCACCTATGACAATGCGCCAATGTTTCTTTTCACGGAGTCCAACTCCGATGGCCAAGACAAACCATCTCCCAAAAGGGATATAGACAACATAACAATCTTTACATGAATAAAGTGCCCAACTTTATTCCCTCGATTGCGGATCATACGTTTTAGACCGTCACCTTAAGAATCGTGTCTACCGCATAATCATCCCATCATATGCCCAATTCTTAAGGTTTAGACTGACAGTCTCAGACTATTGTTTGCTTATCATACATTCAACAAATATGAACGTAAAGAGGACAAGATTTGGTAAATATAAATGAATAAATTCTTTATTGATAAAAATGTCTCCAAAAACGTATTACATTTTTACTCCTTAGGGCATACATGTCTAACAACATCTGAGTCCGGCTTACTGAATTCTTAAATCCGGCCTATCAAAGCATAAGTTTGGCCTGCCAAATTGTCAAAATCTACAAAATTCTAGGTTTTGAGTCTAGTCCAAATCAAGCCCAAAAGCTCAATTAAACCTGCTATATCAGTTCCCAAAGCATAAAAATCATATAGAAAACATAGAAACGTAGTTTAAAACAATTGGAAATCATTTTCCCTAAATTTTAACATCAAAATATCAAAATAAAAACACATTGAATCATCAAACTTGGATAAAAAGGAAAAAGTAAAATCTTCAAGTTTGGTTTAGATCACCAGCCTTAAAATCTCGTGAAAAACTATGATGGTTTTGTTTATGAAATCCTTGCACCTTGAATTGATGATGTGGAAGCAAGGGAAAAGAGAAAGAGAGCGAGTACATGGCATGGAAGAATGAGAGAAAAAGAGAGTGATGGATGGACTTAGTTGGACGAAAAGAAAAGAATGGGGAAGTAGGGGACAAGCATGTTTGTCCTTGGGAGAATATTAAAATATGTGAGCATGAGATTCTTTGTAGTGGGAATACTCGGGTAAATGGGAGAGAAAAGAATGGGAGTGGGGTCCAAGACATGTCTGATGCATTCTTTTTTTTTTTTTTGATAAATGAAAGCCCATTACACGTGGGAGAGAGAAAAAGTGGGTGAAAGTGGAATGCTTTGGTGGAATAAGACATATCTAATATGTCTACTTCTTAATTTTTTTAAAAGGCTTACACGTGAAAAGCACCAAGAAAGGAAGGGGGGATCAAGGCACTTTTTTAATTCTAGGAAAGTAAGGACAAAAATGTCATTTAGTATTTAAAAACCAAAAATCAAAATTTCAAATATAACAAATATAACAACATTTAAATGACTGAAATTTATACCAAAATCACACTGGCACACTTAATAATTGAACTTAAATAATTAATTTTACTTAAAATTCATGAGCGTTAGATGTCTAAAAACTGTATATATAGGCTGTCATTGTTTTTCATGTTTTCAAGCCACTTCAATGACGAATTATAATTTTTACAAAACACGAAAACTTTAGGTCTCGACAAAAATGAAGAAATTTTGGGAGGAAAAAAAATTAGATTCCACTTCTATGATATAGTTACGAGCAGTTAAATGTGGCTGTAGTTTTTAATCTCTAAAAAATAATTTTTGTTTTGATGAAAACAAGCTCTTAATAGTCCAAATTGTAATTTTCACAACACACGAAAATTTTAGATTTCGATGAAACAAAGAACATTTGTAAAGAAAATTTTGTAAGAATCTATCTCTAAGCTAAACTTTAAATTGGATTAACAAAAATAGTCAAAACTTTTTAGTCACTGAAGTTTGCGAAAATAACTAGAAAACGGATATACTAATGACAAAAAATGGGAATTTTATAAACATGAAAGTTTTTGGACTTGTGTTTAAATCAAAAAACTTTCATGAAGAAAAACTTTAAAAGAAAAATTGTCTTTAACATATAGCTTTATGGTAGCTTTTACAATTAACTGAAAAGTACCTCTTGGTAAAAGTTTACAAATAAATGTCCATTTAGTGATGAATTCTAATTTATGACTAACAAAGAACTCGTAGCACTCGATAAACTATACGAGTCTATAGTTTACTATTTTACGAAATTCATATGCTATTTTAAAATATGTTTTTTAGTACAAAACTAAATTGTATGCTTATAGTTTCCATAAGCTTTAATATATTTAAAAAAAAAAAAAAACAATAGAATAGGCATTATAAAAACTCAAATATGCTAGACCCTTAGTATTACGATGCTAGACACGGGCCCAACACCCATATTAGTCCAAAAGCCCACTGGGGTCAAAACTTTAACGATACGATATATGAAATGCCTTAGGAATGTTTTTAGGATTAATGGGCTTTGAATCAATTACGAGCCTAATAATAAAATTAAGAAAATAGTTACATAGAATTTAGTCCACAAACCATAAAATTATGTAATTATTAAATTAATTATTGAAATTATACAGACTTAGTTAACAATAAGATAATTAAATAAATAAATAATTAATTATTTAAACTAATTAATTGTTAATCTTAGTACAAATTATTAGAGACAATTAAGGAAAACTAAAATTATGAGGATTTAGTTCATTAATCCTTGTAATAGAAATAACATTTTTATGTTAGTTTGATAAAGGAAAACACGATCTAATGAGACTATCAAAATCCTTATGATCATGCTAATATTAAAATGGTATAAAATAAATTATTCTTACACTGTTATTGGGTTTTTTTTATATAGAAATTGTTCTGATAGAGGATAAGAAATTCTAGGTGAATAGAGAAATCTACTGCAAGAAAACAAATAAGAATCTCGCCTACAATACAAATAGTTTAAAAATAAATATTTCTTGTATTTTACAAATAGTAAAGCATGCCTAATTTTTTTATATTATAGTATGTGATGACATGGCAAACTGCATACTCACTAAATAGTTTAGTTAAACCTTTAAGAACAAATTAAGTTTGAGTGTCATACCAATCTCTTTACCTACAGAGAACCTTAAGATTTAAAAATAAAAAAATAATAAATTAGATCATTGGCATTGTTGGTGTTAGACATGTATGCTCTAAGGAGTAAAAATGTAATACGTTTTTGGAGACATTTTTATCAATAAAGAATTTATTCATACCAAATATTGTCCTCTTTACGTTCATATTCGTTGAATGTATGATAAGCAAACAGTAGTCTGAGACTGTCAATCTAAACCTTAAGAGTTGGGCATATGATGGGATGATTATGCGGTAGACACGACTCTTAAGGTGATGGTCTAAAATATATGATCCGCAATCGAGGGAATAAAGTTGGGCGCTTTATTCATGTAAAGATTGTTATGTTGTCTATATCCCTTTTGGGAGATGGTTTGTCTTGGCCATCGGAGTTGGACTCCGTGAATAGAAACATTAGCGCATTGTCATAGGTGACGATGTGTTGGATCGGGACATAAAGTGAATTGATTTGGATTAATAATTCTGTCTTGTCAAATCGATTCACTTTAGACAATCATTTGTATTGTATCTTAATCCTGAGATGAATAATGGGCCCGTTGTCTCGACTTGTGTCTTTTGATGTACCAATGGGTGACTCCCACATCTCTATAGTGGCATGCATGCCGGTACGTTGGAGGCATGACTCTTGGTAGCGTAGACTTGTTATTCATAGATATGGAATCCATAGCTCCTCTTTAGGAGTAATGATATCCTCTTATATGCGTTGTCCTGTAATTGGAAAACTGGAGCGCTCAACCATTTGGATACATAGGTGTAACCGAATGGTATACTATCTTTGGATGGTAAGTTTTCTAATGGTGAGACAATGGAACGTAAGATAAAAATAATCGGGAAGGTAAGACAGAACTTGTCCTTAAGCCGATTATGGATGATCATATGGGGATGTGATACACTATGATATGTCATGGAGACTTAGCTACACGAGCTTCGTAATTCTATAAAGTTCGAGAGTGCAGCTCCAAGCTTTTAGTGGAGTAGCGTTGGAGTTGATAATTGTGAAATGTATATCTGGGATATTGGGTTTCATAGTTATCATGAGCTTGAACTTTATAGGTCCATTTTGGTCCCCTTTGCTAGCTCACAAAATCCTGTAACGACACGGCGTGCTTTTCCAATAATTGGTGACTTATGTCGGATTTATCAGATTGGTTTAAAATTTATAAGAATCAAATAATTCATGTCTGTTTATCGGTTGAATTAATTATGTAAGAAATTAGTTCAAGATGAACTTGTTGAATTATGGCGTTCGGATAATTCTTGTCTGTTTATCGGTTGTTTTAATTTTGGACAATTAGAACAAGATAAACTTGTAGAATTATTGTGAATTGATTTATTTTCTTAGAGATTATCTTGATAAAGTTTGTTTTGATCAGATATCTTTTTTATTGGGCTATTTGAATCAAAACTGAGACTTTATCCTTTAGAATCTCGGGTGGAAAATAAAAGATTCGCGGAGATTTTTTCTCGGCAGTTCGGCATGCCGGATGACGTGTTCGGCCTGCCGAACTGGCCAGTTCGGCCTGCCTATCTCACAGTTCGGCATGCCGACCGCGACAGCTAAGATTACGCGTTTTTCACGCGTATCTTATCAGATATTGATCCGAACTTGATTCTATTTCGATTTTTGAGACCTAATCTGATATGGACTGACCCCAAGGACCAATAGGTATAAAAAGGGAGTGAGTCTAATGATTTACTCAGATCAATTTGAGAGATTAAGAGTGATACTCTTCTAGTGAGCATCTAAAAACTCCCTGAGAGCTTTTGTTCACAAATCACGAACACTAGCTTTGGGTTCTCTCTATTGGTTGGAAGGAGAGTCACCGGTGGAAGAGCTGTACGTGTGAGCCCACACTCACTCCGGTTGTGGATAGAGAATAGCAAAGAAGACCAGTTGGTTGAGGCTCTTCTGGAACGTTACTTCTCTACACAGGTCGCGGAGGTTCTTCGGCATACTGAGGTTAGTAAGATCTGTTTAATTTATACATATAACATGTCAAACTTGTGTTTTGGAAAATACTCTGATGAAAAATTTTTAAAATTCCGCTGCGCACTTTGTTTCCAACAATTGGTATCAGAGCGGAGGTTTTTACATAAATTTGCAAGTTTGTGATCATGATATATGCATAAATTTTGTGATCTTAATCTCTCCAATGCTTGAATTAAATTTTATAGAGAGATGGCACTCTAGGTTTCTATATAATATATATGTTGTCATGGATTATATGGTGAATGTTTATTAATTAATTATGGTTGATTAAATTGTTGTTTAATTATTTATTAATTAATTAACACCGGTTATGGTTCCTTAGAGGTTAGAATGTGTATCTAGGTTTTTCATGTAATTAGATGGCGGACTATCATCTCCGTCTAGGAATTATTATTTAATTTGTAAGAATTTTGTAATTAAATAATTATTCGGAGAAGACGGAACGAGAAGTCGGATCTTGAAGATAGATGATGGCGCCTCCAGGTATTTCCTGAGTCTCTAATTTTATGTTTTTGAATTGTTGAAAATAAAATTGATGAATTGCATTAAAATTGTATTTTCTGGATTGAGGGTTTTCTGCTCGGTCGGCATGCCGGACCTCACAGTTCGGCAGGCCGAAGGTCACAGATCGGCAGGCCGGACATACGGTCCGGCAGGCCGACAGTGGGGCAGAAATTTTGGTGCTCTGCCGGCAGGCCGAACCTTCATGTTCGGCAGGCCGAACCACCATGATCGGCAGACCGATCACCCAGATCGGCCTGCCGACCGAGAGCTGCCAGGCGTCCAGAAAAGGTGCGATTTTTAGTGCAGTTTTAATTTTATTTTTGGGACGATTCTGAGAAACATTAAATTTGGATATGACCGGAAATATGAAGTGTTCGATTCATACGGGATTGAGGACTTGAAGATGGACATTACATGAAGAATGATACAGCTTGAGGATTCAAGGATGAAGAATCGATAAATGTCTCGATTATTCTCTTGTAATCTTATTTTTTCTATTCTCTAGGGTGGAACCATAATATTACGGTTATTATTATTATGCTTGTAGCTTTGCTTGATTGCTTTGCTTGTCTGCATTATAATATGATTTACCATGTATATTGATAACATGTCATATAGAATAGGGAGTGCCGCTCATATTAAAATTGTTCATGCATAATTTTAAAATAAAACCTTGACTTCAAAAGATTGAGTGGGAGAAGGTTTTCGAAGAGAGAACCTAAGGCCTCCATCGTTGGTCCATAGGAAGAACATGATGGTCCCAACCCCTAGGAAGGGATTTCTATCATGTACCAGATTGGATCTCTGAAAGGATAAGGTATTTTAGTATGATTTATGGTTGCACACCCCTAGGTGGTGATCATAAATCATGGATAAAATATTAAAACGGTGGTTGTACACTCACGTTAACTTTATTATTAACCTCCCCTAGGAGCTCTGTTAATAAAATTAATGGCCAAAGAAACGATTATTAGTATATGCTGGATCATACGGGTCCTGGATGGCATATATTAATCAGGAGGGGATCCGTGTTCCTGATTGAATTTGGCATGACTCCCCTAGGAGCTTGTTGAATTCTGAGTTGGGAATTATCGTTGTAAGGTTGTGATATTTTCAAGGTTTTGACACATAAACACATTTGTATGATTTTACATGATTGTGTTATCTTACTAAATTATTAAATATGTTTGCTTATGTTTGGTATATGATTCTTTATTGTAGATTGAAAATGTCTAAAAACGCTTTATCATCGATACTTGACAAAAACCAATTGACCGGTGAGAACTATAATGATTGGAAACGGAACCTGGACATCGTCCTATCCTTTGAGAAACTGAAATATGTACTGACAACTCCTTGTCCTCCCGAGCCTACGGGAGACTCAAGTAATGAGCGATTCCAAGCGTACGAACGCTGGAAAGATGCTAATGATCAGGCCCGCTGCTATGTTATGGCTAGCATGAATAACGTGCTGCAGGCTCAACATCAGGATTATGAGACTGCGAAGCAGATCTTGGATAATCTTGAGGATATGTTTGGAGGCCAGGCCATAACAAAGCGGCAAGGGGCGCTTCGGAAACTCTTAAACTGTAGACAGAGACCGGGGACATCTGTAAAGGAGCACATGATGTTGGTCATGGGTTACCTCGCTGAGGCTCAAACCAATGGAGCCGACATCGATGCTGAAACTCAGATGACTATGGTCTTTGAGACTCTGTCTAAGGAATTTATTCCGTTTAGAGCTACTTTTAATCTAAGCAATAGACGGGATATGACCTTGACAGAACTGATGAAACAGTTACAAGAGTTTGAACTGCTGATCAGGGAGTCTCCTGCTGGTGGAGAGGCCAATATGGTAGCTGCTTCTGGTTCCAATCCTAACTCTGGGAATGGAAAGAAACAACGGGCCAAGAGTGGGAAGTCTTCTATTCCTATTGCTACCAAGAGCAAGAAGAAGAAGAAGAAGAACCCAAAGAAGCTTAAGTGCTTCTTTTGTGGTAAGGTCGGGCATATAAAGAAGCATTGCAAGGACTTCCTTTCCAAGGGAGGTAGGTGTGATCTTCTATATTTAGAAACTTGTTTGGTTGAGGAATCCAGTGACATTTGGGTCATAGATTCTGGTGCAACTAATCATGTTTGTGTTTCTCTGCAGGGATTCAAAGAAACGAGAAGTCTACTTCGTGAAGACTTAACGCTTCGGATGGGCGATGGATCCTTGGTCTCAGCGGAAGCAGTGGGAGATGTCCATCTTTATTTTGATAATTATAGGAGTTTAATTTTGCGAGATTGTTTTTATGTTCCTAAATTTAAAAGGAATTTAATTTCTGTATCTTCTTTATTTAAAGACTCCTACGTGGTATCTTTTAATGAAAAAGTGGTGATTCGTAAAAACAAATCTTTTATCTGTTCTGGATGGATGCAAAATAATCTATATTTTATCAAACCTAAGATGGACTTGTTGCTTAATGCTGAGATAAATGATAATAACTCAAAAAGACTTAAAACTTCTCACTCTAATAAGACTTATCTTTGGCATTTGCGCCTTGGCCATATTAACCTAAATAGGATTCAAAGGTTGGTAAGGGATGGACCTTTAAGTCACTTAAAGGTGGAATCTATACCTCAATGTGAGTCTTGTTTGGAGGGTAAAATGACCAAAAGACCATACGGGTCTAAGGGCAATAGGGCCGAAGGGGTTCTAGAACTTGTGCATAGTGATGTTTGCGGACCGATGAACATCCGGGCACGAGGAGGGTATGAGTACTTCGTTACTTTTATTGACGATTACTCAAGATATGGGTATGTGTACCTAATGCACCACAAAAGCGAAACTTATGATAAATTCAGGGAGTTTCGGGCTGAAGTGGAAAAGCAATTGGGTAGACCCATAAAGGCACTTCGATCTGATCGAGGTGGGGAATACCTTTCTGATGAGTTCTTGGGACACTTGTTAGAGAATGGGATTTTATCCCATTTGACTGCGCCGGGCACTCCGCAGCAGAATGGCGTAGCAGAGAGAAGGAATAGGACTTTGTTGGACATGATTCGGTCCATGATGAGTTATTCATCATTGCCTTTATCCTTTTGGGGATATGCACTACAAACCGCATGTTATCTTTTGAACAATGTGCCTTCAAAATCGGTCCCTAAAACTCCTCACGAGTTGTGGACAAGACGGAAAACATCCTTAAACCATATTCGCATATGGGGATGTCCAGCTCATGTCCTGTTTAAGGATCCGAATAAGTTGGAAGCACGTTCAGAAGTTTGCGTGTTTGTAGGATATCCAAAAGGGACTAAAGGGGGTTATTTTTATAACCCAAAGGAAAATAAAGTCGTGGTTTCAACTAATGCAACTTTCCTTGAGGAGAGTTACATGAACGACTTTAAACCTCAAAGCAAAGTGGTGCTTGAGGAGTTGAGGGGTAATCCGTTTACTCCAGAGGTTCCGAACGAAACCATTCCGATCGGTGTAGAAAAACCAAACAAACCTGAACAACAACCTCAGGGGCTTCGGCGTAGTGGGAGGATCGGGCGTCAACCTGAGAGGTATATGTTCAATGGGGAGGTCTTTTTGGCTGAACCGGATGAACATGACAGGGATCCTTATACTTACGCAGAAGCTATGGAGGATGTTGATTCAAGACTCTGGACAGAGGCCATGAACATTGAGATGAAGTCTATGGAGACTAATCGTGTCTGGGAGCTTGTGGATCTTCCCGAAGGGGTAAAACCCATAGGGTGTAAGTGGATCTACAAGAGGAAAAGAGGAGTGGATGGAAAGGTCGAAACCTTTAAGGCTAGACTGGTAGCTAAGGGTTATACGCAAAAGGAAGGAATCGATTATGAGGAAACCTTTTCGCCTGTAGCCATGCTTAAGTCCATCCGGATTCTCTTGTCCATAGCTGCCGCTCTCGACTACGAGATTTGGCAGATGGATGTCAAGACGGCTTTTCTGAATGGCTATCTTGATGAGTCCATTTATATGGAACAACCAGACGGGTTCAAGGTCACGGGTCAAGAGGGTAAGGTTTGTAAGTTGCTAAAGTCTATTTATGGACTTAAGCAGGCTTCTCGTTCTTGGAACATAAGATTTGATCAAGTGATCAAGACTTATGGGTTCTCACAAAATGTGGATGAACCATGTGTTTACAAACACATTAAGAATGGGAAGGTGGTTTTTCTACTACTCTATGTAGATGACATTCTGCTAATTGGCAATGACGTTGGGGCATTGTCATCGGTCAAATTATGGTTGACCAAGCAGTTTGACATGAAGGACTTGGGTGAGGCTAATTTTGTTCTCGGTATCCAGATCTTTCGGGATAGGAAGAACAAAATGATAGCTTTGTCACAGGCCAGCTACATAGATAAAATTCTCAGGAGGTTTGCAATGCAGGATTCCAAGAAAGGTGGGCAACCATCTAGGTCTGGAATTACTCTTTCTAAGAAAGACTCTCCAAAGTCTTATGAAGAAAGAGAATACATGAAGAAGGTACCTTATGCTTCGGCAGTGGGTAGTCTCATGTATGCCATGCTTTGCACTCGACCAGATATTAGCTATGCGGTCGGGATTGTGAGTCGATTTCAGGCGGATCCAGGACCAAACCATTGGGTTGCGGTAAAGCATATTTTCAAGTACCTGAGAAGGACTCGTGAGTATATGCTTGTGTATTCGGGTGAGGATTTAACTCCTCTAGGATACACTGATTCGGATTTTCAATCCTGCCTGGATTCTAGGAAATCGACTTCAGGGTTTGTGTTTACTCTAGGTGGCGGTGCCATCAGTTGGAGAAGTGCGAAGCAAGATTGCACTTCGGATTCAACGATGGAGGCCGAGTATGTGGCGGCTAGTGATGCTTCGAAAGAAGCAGTGTGGCTCCGCAAGTTCCTTGGGGATCTTGAGGTAGTTCCTGGTGTGGATAAAGCGGTATCACTGTACTGTGATAACAGTGCGGCGGTAGCTAATGCTAAGGAACCAAGATTTCACAAGAAGAGTAAGCATATTGATCGGAAGTATCATGTGATAAAGGACTTCGTTGAGAGCGGGCATGTCACGGTGTGCAAGATCGCGTCAGAGGACAATTTAGCTGATCCATTTACGAAGACACTTTCTGGGAGAGTCTTCGAAAGGCATGTGGAAGCTATGGGGATGCGAAATTTGCAGTATTTACTCACTTAGTGCAAGTGGGAGATTGTTAGACATGTATGCTCTAAGGAGTAAAAATGTAATACGTTTTTGGAGACATTTTTATCAATAAAGAATTTATTCATACCAAATATTGTCCTCTTTACGTTCATATTCGTTGAATGTATGATAAGCAAACAGTAGTCTGAGACTGTCAATCTAAACCTTAAGAGTTGGGCATATGATGGGATGATTATGCGGTAGACACGACTCTTAAGGTGATGGTCTAAAATATATGATCCGCAATCGAGGGAATAAAGTTGGGCGCTTTATTCATGTAAAGATTGTTATGTTGTCTATATCCCTTTTGGGAGATGGTTTGTCTTGGCCATCGGAGTTGGACTCCGTGAATAGAAACATTAGCGCATTGTCATAGGTGACGATGTGTTGGATCGGGACATAAAGTGAATTGATTTGGATTAATAATTCTGTCTTGTCAAATCGATTCACTTTAGACAATCATTTGTATTGTATCTTAATCCTGAGATGAATAATGGGCCCGTTGTCTCGACTTGTGTCTTTTGATGTACCAATGGGTGACTCCCACATCTCTATAGTGGCATGCATGCCGGTACGTTGGAGGCATGACTCTTGGTAGCGTAGACTTGTTATTCATAGATATGGAATCCATAGCTCCTCTTTAGGAGTAATGATATCCTCTTATATGCGTTGTCCTGTAATTGGAAAACTGGAGCGCTCAACCATTTGGATACATAGGTGTAACCGAATGGTATACTATCTTTGGATGGTAAGTTTTCTAATGGTGAGACAATGGAACGTAAGATAAAAATAATCGGGAAGGTAAGACAGAACTTGTCCTTAAGCCGATTATGGATGATCATATGGGGATGTGATACACTATGATATGTCATGGAGACTTAGCTACACGAGCTTCGTAATTCTATAAAGTTCGAGAGTGCAGCTCCAAGCTTTTAGTGGAGTAGCGTTGGAGTTGATAATTGTGAAATGTATATCTGGGATATTGGGTTTCATAGTTATCATGAGCTTGAACTTTATAGGTCCATTTTGGTCCCCTTTGCTAGCTCACAAAATCCTGTAACGACACGGCGTGCTTTTCCAATAATTGGTGACTTATGTCGGATTTATCAGATTGGTTTAAAATTTATAAGAATCAAATAATTCATGTCTGTTTATCGGTTGAATTAATTATGTAAGAAATTAGTTCAAGATGAACTTGTTGAATTATGGCGTTCGGATAATTCTTGTCTGTTTATCGGTTGTTTTAATTTTGGACAATTAGAACAAGATAAACTTGTAGAATTATTGTGAATTGATTTATTTTCTTAGAGATTATCTTGATAAAGTTTGTTTTGATCAGATATCTTTTTATTGGGCTATTTGAATCAAAACTGAGACTTTATCCTTTAGAATCTCGGGTGGAAAATAAAAGATTCGCGGAGATTTTTTCTCGGCAGTTCGGCATGCCGGATGACGTGTTCGGCCTGCCGAACTGGCCAGTTCGGCCTGCCTATCTCACAGTTCGGCATGCCGACCGCGACAGCTAAGATTACGCGTTTTTCACGCGTATCTTATCAGATATTGATCCGAACTTGATTCTATTTCGATTTTTGAGACCTAATCTGATATGGACTGACCCCAAGGACCAATAGGTATAAAAAGGGAGTGAGTCTAATGATTTACTCAGATCAATTTGAGAGATTAAGAGTGATACTCTTCTAGTGAGCATCTAAAAACTCCCTGAGAGCTTTTGTTCACAAATCACGAACACTAGCTTTGGGTTCTCTCTATTGGTTGGAAGGAGAGTCACCGGTGGAAGAGCTGTACGTGTGAGCCCACACTCACTCCGGTTGTGGATAGAGAATAGCAAAGAAGACCAGTTGGTTGAGGCTCTTCTGGAACGTTACTTCTCTACACAGGTCGCGGAGGTTCTTCGGCATACTGAGGTTAGTAAGATCTGTTTAATTTATACATATAACATGTCAAACTTGTGTTTTGGAAAATACTCTGATGAAAAATTTTTAAAATTCCGCTGCGCACTTTGTTTCCAACAGTTGGAACCTTACAAACTCTAACTTTCCGCTGATCATGCACAATAGCACGACTACTCGGGCCCAACAAAATAATAGGACATGATCATAATGAGCATAATCGGCATATGCATATTATTATTATATGTTATTTTAAATGTTTTGTAAGTTATAGCTTCTATTTGCTTCGCGAAAGCTTATCCAAGTATATACATACTTTAGGTAAGCAATTTGTCAATAATACCTATGGACAATGGTGATGACGTCGACGATTAGAGTTGAATTTTTTGAAATAGATACCACAACTTTAATTTCTACAACTAGTTTTGTTATTTTTGCCCTTTTGTTTATATGTAAAACTGTATGACTCTAGTAATATATATGTATGTTTTGGATGCCTATTGAATCATCATAATATGTTACTAATTTCTATTGCAACTAAAAGTAAAAATTTTTTGACCAAAAAATTAATTAATGAAGTTATTAAAAAAAAAATTCTAAAAAATGTTTCCTAAAATTATATAATCTAAATAGATATATGTTTAAGTAGTCAAGTAACAACCATGTAGGTAAGGTCGTTACATGTAAATGAAAAAATAGAAATAAGAAAATAAAAAAAGTCTCTCTCCCTCCCCCTCTCCTCATGTCGAACAAATGAAGAAGCCATCGTTGTATCCTCTACCATCAAAGCTTTTGTCGCCAGTGTAGTTAAGACCTTCCTCTTTGAATATGCTCCCTCCGGTGATGCAATCCCGAACGAGACATGATCTTCGCCTCTCTTTCTCTCTCTTTCTCTCACCCTATTAACTCTCTCTCTACAACATCACATTTCTATGGCAAAGGCCACAGATCTCACAGCAACACAATTCTAAATGAAGAGCAGATACCACTTTGTCGTATGCAACTCTGCCTTTCCTGTTTTTGTACGAGCCTTCCCTTCACATGAATCTCGTTGTTGTGAGCAAGGATGGACATCTTTGTTGGTTTCAAACCAACAACAGAAGAGATATATGGTAAGATAAAGTGGGGGAGAGATTATTAGTTTTGTTAGTTTAAGGTGTTTTTGTCACGCCCTGGAGTACGGGAGGTGACGTGGCAAATTATTTAAATTAATTAAGAGGAAATTTAATTAAAATCAAGAGTTTAGGGGTTAAATTAAATGATAAAAATACAAAAGTTTCAAAACAACATTTGGTAAAAGAATTCATACACATTAAACAATTGAAATCATTAAACAAATAATAAAATAATAAAGAGCCGCGAGTATGAGTCCCACTGACCCACAACTTGTGCACACACATAGTACTGACAATATAGTAATACAACCATAATCCAAGCACAAGGAAAATTGAAACATTACATGCCTTGATTAAATAATACAAAATGATCTACAAATCCTTCTACTGCTCCTGAGTTCAGTCCATTGAATCCTCTCCGAACCTAAATGGGAAACCACCTAGAAGGGGGGGAAAATTAAAAACAAAGAAAATGTGAGCGAAAGGCTCAGTAGGACTATGTTTTAATAAATCATTTAATTTAAAAGAAAATCTTATTATTCAGGGAATTATATAAAAGAAACATTGAATAAATAAATAAATTTAAATAAAACCGTTCTTACCCAAAACAGTTTATTAGGTCGACTAGAAAAATCGTTTTCATTTCCTAGGCAAATCATAAGAATATCACCACCGTAGTGGCCCAGTAGGGTTTCGGGACCTGCCCCCAAGGTCGATCGCTACACGACCCGATCTCTGATATGGCGTCATGCCTATGTGTTTATTTTTATCATCATTCAAACCCATTTACCGAGTATTGTCATTTACATTTATTATGAAGTTCATTTCAGTTCACGGTATATTAAAATATAACCGATAAATTCATTTTCAAACAACCGTTGAAAAAATTTTAATAGAAATCCTTTTCAAAGCCAACTCATTTTGAAACTAGGCTACCAAGGAATGGGGTAAAAGTCCTACCTTGATACTCGTGCCAGTGCCCCACACCGTAATCCCGGCTCGCTATACGTTAGCTTCGCGGAACCACGAACGATCCTAGATACACACTAAGTCGATCAATATCTAGCTCGAGACATTCTATGTTACTAAACCATTTTATGATGTCCTAGTATGCCATTTGTATCTTTAAAATCATTTTACAAGGTTAGAATTTAAGTCGGGGTTCAAAACAGTGAAAACGGGTGAAAAAGCAAAAAATTTCCCATGCCCGGCCGGCCTGTCGGACTCTCTGCTTCGGCCGACCGAACTGTGCAGTTTGGCCTGCTGAAAACCAGGTTCGGTCGGCCGGACATTCCCCAGGTTTGGCCTGCCAAACGGTGCAGTCTGGCCTGTCGATCCCTTAAATCTGGCCTGTCGAACACGTAGTTCGGCCTACCGAACTGGGAAAACCCAGAAATTCTAGCCATGGGTTTCCGATCCCCCAAGATTCAAATCTTGATTCTAACCTGTTTTTCTCAAATCTCAAGCATGGAAAACATTCATAGATGATAGAAAAACATGTTTAGACCCTTTTGAACTCATTTAAACAAGATTTAAACACATAGGTTCCAAAAATCCAAAAATGGTGAAAAACAAGGAAAAATGAAAAATCTTGAATCTAATCTGTTTTTTTTTCTTCAAACAAAGCATAGATTCTAGTTATTCTAAGTTCATTTAACTCAAATCAAATGTTTTCTAGGCTCAAATGAACTTAAATCTCAAAAATGCAGAAAATTGAGAATTTTGGAGAAAGTTTAGAAATTTCAAAACTAACCTCGAATTGAAGCTTTAAATCCATGTTTTTGGTTGCCAAATCTCGTCCCCGAGCTTCCTATTCGCTAACCCGAAGCTTAGACCCGAATTTGGCTTCAAAATCTTGAAGAAATTTGAGTGGGAAGGAGAGAAACCGAGAGAGGGGGCTCACGGGAGTGAGGAGGAGAGAGAGTGAGAGCTGAGAGAGTAAAAAGAGAAGAAGGGAAGAGAAAATAAATAGAGGGAAACGGTGGGTGGTTCCACTGTGTAGAAACCAAATGCCACCCACGGTTTTGTAAAACAGAATATTTTTAACATTTTATAGATGGTTGTGTTTTGCAACTCAAAACAACATTTTTAAAACAATAAGAACTTATTAGAATTTATTAAATTAACAAAACAACCTAAAATTCAAAATTTAACCAAATAATCAAATTAATGTTGAAACATTAATTATGGCACACTAATTCATCATTTTACATTACATTATCATTAAATAAATTTTAGGGCGTTACAACTCTCCACCCCTAAAAGAAATTTCACCCTCGAAATTTACAACTCATTTCAGAAACAAAACAAATGCGGATACAATTCCCGCATACTCGACTCTAGTTCCCAGGTGGCTTCATCAACTCCGTGATGCTGCCACACGACCTTTACCAATGGTATCTCACGATGACGCAAACTAATTACTTTCCAGTCGATGATCTGAATCGGCACTTCTTCGTATGTCGTATCTTCCTGAACCTGCACATCGCAAAGTGGAACTATCTTACCCTGCTCAAGCGGACACTTCCTAAGCATCGACACATGAAACACATCGTGAATATGAGAAAGTTCGGGCAGAAGATCAAGCCGGTAAGCAACCACACCAATATGCTAAGTGATTTCAAACGGCCCAATATACCTCGACGCGAGCTTTTCACTCACTTCAAACTGCATAGTTTCCTTACGAGGCGATACCTTCAAGAGAATGAAATCTCCAACTGCGAACTCTAAGGGTCTACGTCTCCAATCCACGTAACTCTTCTGTCGACTCTGAGCTGCCCTCAATCGATCTCGAATCACAACGACTCTCTCATTGTATCACGGTCTCATCCGGCCCAAGAATAACCCTGTCTTTTGGCTCGGCCCAACACACTGGTGACCAACACGGTTGCCCATACAATGCCTCAAAAGGTGCCATACCAATACTCGCCTGATAACTGTTGTTGTACACGAACTCTGCCAGATGCAAATATTGCTTCTAATTCCCGCCAAAGTCTAACGCACAGGCACGCACATATCCTCGAGAATCTGAATAACCCACTTAGACTGCCCATCAGTCTGAGGATGAAACGCCATACTGAAGTTCAAATCCGTACCTAAAGCCTCATGAAAACTCCTCCAGTACTTAGCATTAAACCTAGTGTCTCGATCAGAAGTGATGGACAAAGGAACTCCATGCAACCTCACAATGTTCAGCATATACAAATTCTCGAGAGTCCTCCTCAAACATGTCGACCTAAACGGAAAGAAATGAGCCGATTTTGTCAACCTGTCGACCACGACCCAAATTGCATCATGCCGCTGCTCTATTCTCAGCAAACCTGTGAGAAAATCCATCGTCACATGCTCCCATTTCCACCCTAGAATAGGAAGCGACTAAAACTGACCTGTAGGCTTTTGATGCTTGGTTTTCACTTGAAGACACGTCGTACACTTGGCCACGTACTCTCGAACATCTTTCTTCATGCCTCTCCACCAATACTGCCTCTTCAAATCACGATACATCTTTGTGCTCCCCTAATGAATAGCGAACTAAGACCTATGGGCTTCATCCAAAACGGCTTTTGTCACCTCGACGATAGCTGGAACTACGAGACGCTCTCGAAAATACAACGATCTATCTACATGCACACTCCATTCTTCGAACTACTCCCCATTCTGAATCCGCGACCAAATCCCCTACAAATGTTGATCCTACCACTAACTTTGCTTCACCATCTGAACAAGAGCTAGGGTCACCTCCACATGATATACCAAAACTCGATCATAGTCTTCACGATATCGTAGTCCATACTCGCTCACTGTCACATCCCTACTCCAGTCCTCAAAAGCCAAACGAGCGAGAATCCTTGAAGACTTTCTACTAAGCACATCTGCAACCACATTAGCTTTCCTGGGATGATACTGCAATGCAAAATCATAATCCTCCATATACTCTATCCATCTACGCTGCCTCAGATTAAGATCCCTCTAAGTGAACAGATACCTCAAACTCTTATGATCGGAGAAGACCTGAAACGACGCTCCATACAAATAACACCTCCAAATCTTCAGCGCGTGAATCACCGCCGCGAGCTCCAAGTCATGTGTAGGATAATTCTACTCGTAAGGTCGTAGCTGTCTCGATCCATACACAACCACACGTCCATGCTGCATCAACACGCACCCAAGTCCACGTCCTGAAGCATCTGCGTAAACCTCATACGGCTCGTCACTACTAGGAATGACCAACACTGGAGCTGAAGTCAATCGGTTCTTCAATTCTTGAAAAGCAAGCTCACATTCTTCACCCCACTCAAACCTGACATTTTTCTTGATCAATCTCGTCAACGGAGCTGCAATCTTCAAAAAATTCTTTACAAATTTCCTGTAATAACCAGCAAAACCCAAAAAGCTGTGAATCTCTACTATATTCCTCGGTCGTTTCCACTCCACTATGGCTTCAATCTTGGATGGATCCATAGAAATACCATGCTCCGAGATGACATGACCCAGAAATTTGACCTCAGTCAACCAAAACTCGCACTTTTCCCTCTTGGCATACAACTGGTGCTCCTGCAGGGTCTGAAGCACGATCTAGAGATGCTGCTCATGCTCCTCCCAAGTCTTAGAATACACAAGAATGTCATGGATGAACACGATCACAAACTGATCCAAATACGGCCTAAATATCCTGTTCATCAAATCCATGAAAGCTGCCAGAGCATTTGTCAACCCAAACGACATAACCAGAAACTCAAAATGCCCATACCGAGTCCTAAAAGCTGTCTTGGGAATATCCTCTTCCTTAATCCTGAGTTGATGGTACCCTGAACGCAAATCAATCGTTGAGAAGTACCACGAACCTCCCAACTAATCAAACAACTCATCAATCTTAGGTAAAGGATACTTATTTTTCACTGAAACATGATTCAGCTGTCGATAATCCACACACAACCTGAGAGTCCCATCATGTTTCTTAGCAAACAAAACCGGTGCTCCCCACGAAGATGTGCTATTCTGAATATACCCTTTATCAGCAAGCTCCTGAAGTTGCTTCCTCAATTATTTCATTTCCTCCGACGCCAACCGATAAGGTGCCATAGAAATCGGTGTTGTCCTCGGAAACAACTCAATACCAAACTTGATTTCCTGATGCGGTGGTAATCCTGGCAACTCATCGGGGAAGACATCCTCGAACTCATCAACCACCAGAAACGCTACACTTCCTCTCAAAGCATAGGGCTCGCAATCTAGGTTTGCAAGAAAAGCACAACAACCCAGATTCCTTCGCCCTCCTAGACACGACTTCATGAGATACTCACTCATTAACCAATCACCACCACCTGGTAAGTGATCATCGTCCCCCTATCAGACACTAGGGTCACTTTTCTAAGTTGGCAGTTTACAACTGCATTATACCTGGACAACCAGTCCATCCCTAGAATTACATCATATGAGCTCATGGGGAGTATAATCAAATCACTTTTCAATATCTCATCCCCAATCTTTATTTTACAGGCTTTACACATGCAATTTACACACACCCGCCCTAAGGGAGAAGTTATGACTAAGGGTTCATTAAACTCTTCTATCCCTAATCCCAAGGCATGTACAAAAGAACTCAAAATGAGAGAATGAGAGGCACCTGTATCAAATAAAACACGAGCTAAAGATCGAGAAACTATGATCGTACCATCGACAACCGTGTTACTAGTCTGAGAATCTGAACCACCCGATGCCATTGCATGAACCTGCACTGGTGCCTTTCCTTTTCCTCTACCAACATTGCTGGGTCTGGGATTATTCTACCGATGCTGCTGAGACGGAGACGATTGCATACTAACTGCACTCGGTGCTCGATACTGAGGGACGCTACGCTAGAAATGCTGTTGCTGCTGCCCTCATACCAGATACGAAAACTGCTAAGGAGAAAACTGGGGATACTGCAACTACGGGCACTGCTGAGGCAGAGGTAGGGTCTGAGGCTGAGACTGACGACTGGCATCCTCTCCAGTCTAAGATCCAAGACGGGCACTCCTGATCAGAAAATTCCTCTTGATGTGTTCGAGTTGCTAACAGAAATGACAATGGAAGCTGTAGGGATTGCTGCGCTCGCTACCAGATGAACTGCTGCTACCACTTTTCGCGCCACCCTGCTTGTTCTTCCCTGGAGTCGGATGGCTACTGGTGCTCTTCCTACCGCTCCTCTGTGATCCTCCTGAAGCCTTTGCGCGATCCTCACAATACTATGCATAATCATTTTCCACTGATATTGCTGACGACACAAGCTCTCCAAAACTCCTAAGTCGCAGAGTAACCAACTGTCACCGGATAGGAGCCTTGAGCCCTTCTTGAAACTTAATGCACCTCTCACGTTCTAATGCCACTACCGATGGAGCAAACCTGGCCAACTCATTAAACCTTGCCTCATATTCCCGAACTGACAAATCACCCTACTGTAACCTATAGAACTCAGTTGCCTTCTGATCTCCATACCTCTGTAGAAAATACCGATCATAGAACAGCTCCTCGAATCTATCCCAACTGATATCACCACCCTCAAGCTTATATGCAGGAAACTCCACACGGTACTCCTCAGGCACACCAAGGGTATCCAAATGCTTTACGATCGAATCCAGCCAATATTCTGCCAACTACGGATCCCCATTACCATCAAAAGTCAGAATAGATGCACGCTGAAATTCCTTAAAATACGTATGCTGACGACCAACATCAAAATCCTCCGGTCTAGCCCTGGCTGCCATCTGCCGAAAAGCCGCAAACATAGACCTCATTATGCCCTCATCATTTTTGAACTCGGCGTCAGCTGTCGAACGACGTCTAGGTGCCATTCTCTCACTTCTGAAAACAAAATTTAGACTGTCAGAGGTATTTCATTGTCATACTTATGTGTGCATATTTCCCAAGGTTCATAACCTTAAGCTCTTATACCATTCTGTCACGCCCCAGAGTACGAGAGGTGACGTGGCAGATTATTTAAATTAATTAAGAGGGAATTTAATTAAAATCAAGAGTTTAGGGGTTAAATTAAATGATAAAAATGCGAAAGTTTCAAAACAACAATTGGTAAAAGAATTCATACACATCAAACAATTGAAATCATTAAATGAATAATAAAATAACAAAGAGCTGCGAGTATGGGTCCCATTGACCTGCAACTTGTGCGCACACATAGTACTCCCAATATAGTAATACAACCACAGTCCAAGCACAAGGAAAATTAAAACATTACATGCCTTGATTAAATAATACAAAATGATCTACAAATCCTTCTACTGCTCTTGAGTTTGGTCCGTTGAATCCTCTCCGTACCTAAATGGGAAACCACCTAGAAGGGGGGAAAATTTAAAAATAAAGAAATGTGAGCGAAAGGCTCAGTAGGACTATGTCTTAATAAATCATTTAATTTAAAGGAAAATCTTATTATTCAGGGAATTATATAAAAGAAACATTGAATAAATAAATAAATTTAAATAAAACCGTTCTTACCCAAAACAGTTTATTAGGTCGACCAGAAACATCATTTTCATTTCCTAGGCAAACCATAAGAATATCATCACCGTAGTGGCCCAGTAGGGTTTCAAGACCTGCCCCCATGGTCAATCGCTACATGATCCGATCTCTGATATGGCATCATGCCTATGTGTTTATTTTCATCATCATTCAAACCCATTTACCGAGTATTGTTATTTACATTTATTATGAAGTTCATTTCAGTTCACGGTATATTAAAATATAACCGATAAATTCATTTTCAAACAACCGTTGAAAACATTTTAATAGAAATCCTTTTCAAAGCCAACTCATTTTGAAACTAGGCTACCAAGGAATGGGGTAAAAGTCCTACCTTGATACTCGTGCCAGTGCCCCACACCGTAATCCCGGCCCGCTATACGTTAGCTTCGCGGAACCACGAACGATCCTAGATACACACTAAGTCGATCAATATCTAGCTCAAGACATTCTATGTTACTAAACCATTTCATGATGTCCTAGTGTGCCATTTATATCTTTAAAATCATTTTACAAGGTTGGAATTTAAATCGGGGTTCAAAACAGTGAGAACGAGTGAAAAATCACAAAATTTCCCATGCCCGGCCGCCTACCGTACTCCCTGCTTCGGCCGACTGAACTATGCAGTTCGGCCTGTCGAAAACCAGGTCCGGTCGGCCGGACATTCCCCATGTTTGGCCTGCCGAACTGGGAAAACCCAGAAATTCTAGCCACAGGTTTTCGATCCCCCAAGATCCAAATCTTAATTCTAACCTGTTTTTCTCAAATCTCAGGCATGGAAAACATTCATAGATGATAGAAAAACATGTTTGGACCCTTTTGAACTCATTTAAACAAGATTTAAACACATAGATTCCAAAATCCAAAAATGGGGAAAAACGAGGAAAAATGAAAAATCTTGAATCTAATATGTTTTTTTTTCTTCAAACAAAGCAAAGATTCTAGTTGTTCTAAGTTCATTTAACTCAAAACAAAGGTTTTCTAAGCTCAAACGAACTTAAATCTCAAAAATACAGAAAATTGAAAATTTTAGAAAAAGTTTAGAAATTTCAAAACTAACCTCGAATCGAAGCTTTAAATCCACGTTTTTGGTTGCCAAATCTCGTCCCCGAGCTTCCTATTTGCTAACCCGAAGCTTAGACCCGAATTTGATTTCAAAATCTTGAAGAAATTTGAGTGGGAAGGAGAGAAACTGAGAGAGAATGAGAGAGAGGGGGCTCACGGGAGTGAGGAGGAGAGAGAGTGAGAGCTGAGAGAGTAAAGGGAGAGGAAGGGAAGAGAAAATAAATAGAGGGAAACGGTGGGCAGTTCCACTGTGCGAAAACCAAATGCTACCCATAGTTTTGTAAAACGGAATATTTTTAACATTTTACAGACGGTTGTGTTTTGAAACTCAAAACAACATTTTTATAACAATAAGAAATCATTAGAATTTATTAAATTAACAAAACAACCTAAAATTTAAAATTTAATCAAATAATCAAATTAATGTTGAAACATTAATTATGGCACACTAATTCATCATTTTACATTACATTATCATTAAATAAATTTCAGGGCGTTATAGTTTTAGGTATTTTTATTAGTAAATTTAAATTTGACAAATAAATGCTATTTATTAACTCAATAAAAGTTCTTCCTTGATCTTGTCCTAATTCGTTCTTTCCCCTAAAAATTTAATTACGCAATAAAGTCTCCCATAATTGTCAATTTTTGTATCATTTCATGCGAGGGTCTTTTGTAATAAAAAAAAAAATTAAATAAAAAGGGTTGTGGAGACTGTAGAGTAAAACAAGGTATGTGAATAGAACCACCCTTTCCGTTATGTAAATATCATTTTCCAATTTATGAGTTTTTTCATAAAAAAATATATTTTATTAATTACTAATAAACAAAAAGTAGAATACCTTTACTTTGCTCAAATTGCTCAAAACAAAAAGAAAATAAAGATCATTGATAAGTTTTTCTGTTTGAGCTCTTATCGTTTGAGATATTTTCTTTAATTTAAACATAATTTTAAGATGCTTATCTTGTTTAAAAAGAAAGTTGGGACACTTCCAAAAAAAAAAAAGTTAAGATAATTAAGTTCAGTAATCATTATTTATTCTTCGAATTTTGTCAGGTTGTAGTAGTTACTCGTGATGAAATATTGTAAGGAGGGACAGAAAACTCGTGACCAAAAGTTTGGAAATTACTTCAAAAAAAAAAAAAAAAGAGTTTGTAATTCTTTCAGGAATATTCAAGTTTTAACATATATATATATATATGTGTGTGTGTAACACTTTTTCAGCAATAATGACGTCAAATTTCAAAGTGTAGCAAAGAGAAACAAAATTAGTTGTTTTGCAAAAATGGAATCATCTTTTGAATTCATCATACATGTTAGGTATTTTGAAATCTTCTCACCTCTACTTCAGGATTTTTCTAAGATATTTTTTTGCAATGTTGATTTTATTAATACATTCATTCAACTTTAGTTCCAAAGTTGTTGCTACTATATATATTTTCTTTTTCATGAAACCAAATTGTTCTTTTTATGCATTTGGGAAAGAATAATTAAATTGGGGATTAATTGACCTAAAGAATGGACTCTGGCCCTGTGGGGGATTTGTTACGGTCTTTTTGCAATCCTTTATCATAATACTGAAGACTATGTCAATTTACCATTATTTTTTTTTAGTAAAATAATGGACTTCATCCTTAATGAGAGTCTTCCCTTCTCTTTAGTGTCAAATTTTGCAAATCGTTTTTATTGGATAGGAAATATGTAGGGATATTTCTCCCTATGGTAGGATTTCGTACTTTAAATCCTCTTGTGGTTTCAATTTTTCATGATAAATAAAAATCTATGTTCACTTAAATTTTATTCCAGACATAGTGGTGATATATTTGTTGTTAAGATTGATGCCATGATGTATTTTGTAAAAGGACATATTTATAAATAAATAAAATAATTTTTTTATTTTGTATTTTAAAATTATTATGAATATCATTAAAATTTTATAATTGTTTATGTCACCTTAAATACTACATACAAGTATTATATACAAGAGGATAATATTTTACAATGATAATTAAAATGGTCATAAATATATAATTAATTATTCAATTAAACTATAGGATCTTTAATTGAGTGTTACTAGTGCAGGTCATTTCTATTATGAATGGAACGTCTTAATCAAACCGTTAATGTACTGAGTTATTAAATGAGTGCACTATACGTAATCAGATTATGTAGGACTGAGACATGATGTAATATGAAAAACTAATAATTTCCCTTAAATATACCAAGTTCGAATCACATAAACCAATAGTCATATATAAGATGATCTTACTTTTGAGTTATTAGCATACTCCTATTTATAGATTTATGTTTTTTTATTTATTTGATATGGATTCAAGAATCTAATCATATCCCTTGTATCTAGAGACATAATAAAGTAAATAGCCAAGAATATTAATATTACAAGATGGAATCCATTTATTCTCTAATGAGAAGTAGATAAATAATTTTCTTAAGTATTGATTCATGTAGCAACCCACCTTTTTAAGTCGTCATTTAGCTTTCATTAAAATCATTTCTTATTCTTAATTCTTACTTACTAGTAAGAAAAATACTTAATTTTTTTTTTGTTTTTTAAAAACATACTTGCAACTATTGCGACTTTTGTTGCAACATAAACTAAAACATATTTACCACACATAACTTTGTAGTGATTTAAAATATTTGATAAAATAAATTTTTTAAAATACTTTTTGGAAAAAATTTCTTGTAAGGCATTTCCTTAAGCATATACTTTCTTAAAACTTTTAGAAACATCTTTTTCAAACAAGAAAATTTTCATAAAAATAGTAGAAGAATTCTGTGGTAGTATCTATACCCAACCTTCGTAACTGTCTCTTTATAACTCAACTCATCTACCAATCAAACTGGTCTCCTATAGAACTATCTATAGCATGAAGAAACTTGTAATGAGCTTTTGATCAGCACATTCAAACTAATCTCACAAAACATTAAATATTACTTTTTAAAAACCTTTCTCGTATAATATCTTTCATAAACCATTTCCTATAGAGCATTTTTATGTGCGTCTTTCGTAAAATATTTTCATAAAATATTTTTCATAAAACATTTCTTGTAAACATTATCATAAAATGCTTTTCATAAATATTTTTCCTAAAACATTTCTCATAAAAAAGAACGCAAGCAACATCACAATGCATGATTGCATTATGCTATTTTATGAATTTTTTATCATGATTCTTAACATGAACTTGTTAGACATGTATGCCCTAAGGAGTAAAAATGTAATATGTTTTTGGAGACATTTTTATCAATAAAGAATTTATTTATTATTAATATACCAAATCTTGTCCTCTTTAAGTTCATATTTGTTGAATGTATGATAAGCAAACAAAAGTCTGAGATTGTCAATCTAAACCTTTAAGAATTAGGCATATGATGGACAGATTATGCAGAAGACACGATTCTTAAGGTGATGGTCTAAATCATAAGATCCGTAATCGAGGGAATAAAGTTGGGTGCTTTATTCATGTAAAGATTGTTATGTTGTCTATATCCCTATTGGGAGATGGTTTGTCTTGACCATCGGAGGTGGACTCAATGAATAGAAACATTGGCACGTTATCATAGGTGACAATGTGTTGGATCGAGACATAAAGTGAATTGATTTGGATTAATAATTCTGTCTTGGCAAATCGATTAAAGCATACTAATTCACCATCTAATCACCATTTACGCATAATTAAATTTTTAGGGCGTTACAACTCTCCACCTCTAAAGAAAATTTCATCCTCGAAATTAAAAGTCGAATTAAAACAGAACAAATGAGGGTACAACTCTCTCATAGTCAACTCTAATTCCCAAGTCGCTTCATCAGCTCCGTGATGCTGCCACACAACTTTCACTAGGGGTATCTCACGATGTCACAAACTTATCACTTTTCGATCGATAATTTGAACTAGCACCTCCTCAAAAGTCGTGTCTTCCTAAACCTGCACATCTAGAAATGGAATAATCTTGCCTGATTCGAGCAGACATTTCTGAAGCATCGATACATGAAACACATCATGAACATGAGAAAGCTCAGGAGGGAGATCAAGGCGATAAGCGACCACACCTATACGCTGAGTAATCTCAAATGGTCCAATATACCTTGGTGCAAGTTTCCCCCTGACACCAAAATGTGCTATACCTTTACGCGGTGAAACTTTAAGAAGAACAAAATCCCCTACCTCAAACTCCAAAGGCTGATGTCTTCTATCTACGTAGCTCTTCTGCCTACTCTAGGCAGCCCTTAGCTGATCATGGATCATAGTGACTTTCTCGTTGCTATCACGAATCTCATCGGGTCTAAGAACGACTCTATCTTCTAGTTTTGCCCAATATACTGACGAACGACACAGCCGCCCATAAAGTGCTTTGAATGGCTCCATCCTGATGCTCGCCTGATAACTATTATTATATGCGAACTCCGCTAGATGCAAATATTTCTTCCAATTTCTGCCAAAATCTAAGATGCACACACTTTGCATATCCTCAAGGATCTGAATAACGCTCTCAGATTGCCCGTCGGTCTGAGGATGAAAGGCCATGCTGAAGTTCAAGTTTGTCCCCAAAGCCTCTTGAAAACTCATCCAATACCTAGCAGTAAACCAAGTGTCTCTATCAGAAGTATTAGACAAGAAAACCCCGTGTAACCTCACTATATTCTGTAAATATAGCTCTCCCAAAACATGTCTCGAACACGTCGATCTAAAAGGAATAAAGTGTGCTGATTTCGTCAACCTATCAACGATAACCCAAATTGCGTCATGACTTTGCTCTGTCCTTGGCAATCCGGTGAGAAAATCCATCGTGATATGCTCCCATTTCCACCCTAGAATGGGAAGCAACTGAAGCTGACTAGCAGGCTTCTGATGCTCGGACTTCACTTGAAGATAGGTCACGCACTTAGCCACATACTCTTGGACATCCCTCTTCATGCCTCTCCACCAATATTGCCTCTTTAAATCACAATACATCCTTGTGCTCCTAGGATGAATGACAAACTAAGGCCTATGAGCTTTATCCATCATGGCTTTCATCACGTCCTCGATCGCTGGCACTGCTAGGCGTTCCTTGAATGTGTTGGTCCCGCCATTACTTCTGTTTTGTCATCTAAATAAGAGCTAGTGTCGATTCCATATGGTATACCAAAACTTGATCGCTACTGTCGTAGTACCACAACCCATACTCACTCACTATGGCATCTCTCCTCCAATCCTCGAGTGCTAAACATGCGAGAGATCCCAAAGTCTTCTTGCTGAGTGCATCAGCGATAACGTTGGCCTTACCCAGATGATACTGCAACATGAAATCATAATCTTCCATGTATTCCACCCATCTCCACTGTCTTAGATTTAAATCCCTCTGCGTAAACAAATACCTCAAGCTCTTATGGTCTGAGAAAACTTAAAAAGTCACCCCATACAAGTAGCATCTCTAAATCTTCAAAGCATAAATCACTACCGCAAGCTCTAAATCCTGAGTGGGATAGTTCTGTTCATGAGGCCTTTACTGCCGCAACCCGTAAGCTATAACTTGTCCATGCTGCATCAACACACACCCTAGTCCTCGTCCTGACGCATCGATGTAGACCTCATAAGGCTCATTACTACTCGAAATAATCAATACAAGAGCTATAGTCAATCGATCCTTTTACTCTTGGAAAGCATATTCACAGTCCTCATCCCATTCAAACCTAACATTTTTTTGAATCAACCTTGTCAATGGAGCTGTTATCTTAGAAAAATCCTTCACGAACTTCCTGTATCACCCGACAAGTCCTAAGAAGCTACGAATTTCAACCACATTCCTCGGTCGTTCCCACTGTACTATAGCCTCAATCTTAGATGGATCTACAGAAATACCCTGCTCAGAGATGATGTGTCCCAAAAACTTAACCTCGGTTAACCAAAATTCACACTTTTCCTTCTTGGCATATAGTTGGTGCTCTCGCAGAACCTGAAGCATGATCCTAAGGTGCTACTCATGCTCCTCCCCCGTCTTGGAATAAATCAATATGTCATCAATAAATACAATCACAAATTGGTCCAAATAAGGCCTAAAAATCCTATTCATTAGTCCATGAAAGCTGTAGAAGAATTTGTCAATCCAAATGGCATAACCAAAAACTCAAAGTGCCTATACCGAGTCCTAAAGGCAGTCTTAGGAATATCCTCCTCCCTAATCCTGAGCTGGTGATATCTGGATCGTAAATCAATCTTCGAGAAATATCAGGAACCTCCCAACTGGTCAAACAGCTCGTCGATCCTGGGTAGCAGATACTTATTCTTCACGATGACCCTATTTAACTACCGATAATCAATACACAACTGGAGAGTACCGTCATGTTTCTTAGCAAACAAAACTGGTGCGCCCCATGGTGACGTACTATTCTGAATATATCCCTTATCTGCTAATTCCTGAAGTTGCACCCTAAGTTCTTTCATTTCTGCCGGCGCCATTCGATAGGGTGCTATAGAGACTAGAGCGGTCCCAAGAAAGAACTCAATACTATGGAGACCCTTTGTTGGCGTTACTGGGTCCCAAGTGTTTATTGTCATATATCAAGTGCTATAGAGACTAGACCCTGATGTCATGGTGTGAATCTAAATTGGAGACTTCCCTTTTCCTTTGTTGGCGTTACTGGGTCCCAGATTTGCTGGTCGATACTGCTGTGGTGGAGGCGACTACATACTAACTGTACTTGGCGCTTGATACTATGGAGTGTTCTGCTGGAAACCCTGTTGCTGATGTCCTTGTGTCAGGGACTGGATTTGCTAAGGTGCGGATTGATAAAAAGGCAATTGAAGAGGTTGCTGTGAAGGATCTAAAGACTGACCCTAAAACTGACGACTTGCACCCTTTCCAGCTTGGAATCCCTGTTGAGCGTTCCTGATTGGGCAATTCCTCTTAATATGTCCTGGTTGCTAGCAATAATGACAATGAAAACTATAAGAGTTACTACGCCCACTGCCTAACGAGCTACCACTCCCACTGCTGGCATCTCCCTACTGGTTTTTCACCTAGGCTTGGCGGCTACCACTATTTCTTCGATTACTCCTCTGGGGCCCTCCTGACATTCTTGCTCAATTCTCATGATAAAGAGTATGTTCACTTTCCATAGAAATAGCTAATGATAGCAACTCAACAAAATTCCAGAGTCGCAAGGCCACCACTTGCCGTCGGATAGATGCCTTAAGCCCATCCTAGAACTTGATACATTTCTCCCACTCAGAAGCCACAACAGATGGGTCAAACTTAGCCAACTCATTAAACTTAGCCTCATATTCCCAAAACATCATATTGCCCTACTTTAATCGATAAAACTCAATAACCTTTTGATCCCTGTATCCTAATAGGAAGTAACGCTCATAGAACAGTTCCTCAAATCTATCCCAACCAATGTTTCCAATGTTTTCCAAACGCTTAGCTTATTTTCACCATGTATTGGCACTGCCTTCCAACTTGTAAGCTACAAAATAGACACGGTACTCCATCGGTACTCCGAGGGTATCAAAGTGCTTCACTATAGAATCCAGCCAGTATTCAGCAATCTGTGGATCTCTATTCCCATCAAAAGTCAGAATAGATGCGCAATAGAACTCTTTAAAGTACGTATGTCGGTGACTCACCTCGAAATTCTCAAGCTTAGCCCTCTCTACCATTTGTCGAAAAGCGATGAACATGGCTCCCATCAAACCTTCCTCATTTGTAGAATTCGCATTTACAACAGCTGGATGACATCTTGGTGCCATTTCCCTCAATTCTGAAAACAAAATTGGACTGTTAGTGGTTTCTCATTGCCATACATATGTGTGCACAATCCCGAGGTTCATAAACCTAGCGCTCTGATACCAATCTGTCATGCCCTAAAATCTGAGGGGTGACGTGGCGAATCAATTAAATTAAATTTAATGAGAATCGCCCTAAAAGATAATAATAATTGATTTTGATTTTAAATGTAAAATTATTAGAAATCCTAAAAGAAATAAATAGAAAGGAAACATTAAATAAAAAACCCTATTGGGTCCCACCCAACCCACTTTAGTGTGCACACATAGTACTAACAATATTAAATACATAACCACAGTCCAAGGAGATACAAGTAAATTTAAAACATTACATGCCTTGTTATAAGTACCCTAAAAGATAATGTTCTAATCAAGTAATTTCCTTCCTGGTTCTTTAGCCTCCCTAAACTGAACTCTACTAGTAGGGGGGGGGGGGAATTTTAAAACAAGAAAATGTGAGCGAAAGGCTCAGTAGGACTAAAACTTAAATAAAACATTTAATTTAAACACATATAGGGGGGGAATTTTAAAACAAGAAAATGTGATCTGTGATGAGCTGAGGGTTGCCCAGAGTAGGCAAAAGAGCTACGTAGATAGGAGACGTCGGCCTTTGGAGTTTGAGGTAGGGGATTTTGTTCTTTCGAAAGTTTCACCGCGCAAGGGCATAGCATATTTTGGTGTAAGGGGGAAACTTGCACCAAGGTATATCAGACCATTTGAGATTACTTACTGCATAGGTGCGGTCGCTTATCACCTTGATCTCTGTTCGGTAAAATCCACTAACGCAAGTGCACGTTATCGATCAAGTAATACAATAGTGAGTAAGAGTATCGTGTCACAGGGACTGTTGTATAATAATCTAACTAAGTACTAAAATTGGATTAACTCTAAGGTTTATCTAGTTGATCATATGAGGTTGTGATTGAACAAATTACTGAACTAGAGTACTAAATTAAAAATAAAAATTGCAATCAATCTCAAAAGATACTTCAATAAGACAAGGCGTTAAGGCATTTGATTTCACCATAATCACTAGATATGAATTTCATAAAATTATGCAACCCAATCAATAATACACATGTGATGACGGAAATTCCTAAATTATTTACTATCCTATCTCTAGGTATAGCAAACCTACTCAGTTTATTAACTCACTATATCTCTATGTGAATTTAAATAAATCAGAATGCATTAGGATTCATGAACTTTCCAAATGAAGCCACACAAATAATATGGTATATCTCTATCCATATTTAATTCATGGTTATATGTTAGATGAAGCATTTGCATAATTCTCCCTTCTCAGTTTTGAACATGCACATCAGATCATTTAAATGGTAGCTAATCATTTAAAAGCATTAAACATAATAACACATAACTCACATGAATAAAATCAATTATGGTGCATAAATATGAAATTCACATCGTCATGATTAGGTTACATCATAGCCCTAACTAAGAAAATTAGAACATAATTGAAAAAGAAATAAAATCTGAAAATTTAATTGAATCAAACATCAAGAGTTAAGAGAGCAAGAAATTCTGTCACCAATTCTTCACTTCTTACTCCGGAATGCTTGACGGCTCCTAAGAAAAATAAACAACGCTCTCCAAAATTAACTGATAACCTAGCTACCCAAAACTATTCTATTTATACTACTCTTAAAATAACAAATCCCTTGTTTTGCATCCAAAAATCGTGGTTCAGCATCACTCTGGCGCCGCGGCCCTTCTTTTCCAGCGCTGCGGCGCTGCTCCTCTGTTTTTCTCTTCTTTTCTGGCCCAGCGCCGCGGCGCTCCTTCCCCAGCGCCGCGGCGCTGAGTTTCTACCAACGAAGTTCTTGTACTTTCCTTGGGCGCCGCGGCGCTGCTCTTTGGGCGCCGCGGCGCTTCAACTCTGCCAGCAAAGTTGGTCTCGGATTTCTTGTGCTCTTGCTCCCTTTTGTTTTGTTTTCTTTCTTTCTTCAACCTACATCAATAAAATCATGCTTTTATGAAAGAGTTGGATGTTTCATGTAAGTTTTCTCAAAAACATAGTAATATTTGTTAATTAAAAGTGGCCAAATAACTCTCTAAACTAGAGTTATCAAAACCCCCCAAACTAACTTTTGCTAGTCCTCGAGCAAAATCAAGAAGTAACACAAACATGGACCAACAAATCCTTCAAGATGTCCTCCAAAATTTTTCCATCTTACAATTCACAGAAAAGAACAAATTCCATCCAAACAGTGAGATCGATTTGCTGGTTAAGACTAATTCTAATTTCATGACCCGTGTGTGTGTTATCAATTCTTTTCAAATTGTATGCAGTTCAAGAACATCCACATTACTCTGAGAAGCTTTGATGAGTTGTGCACAGAAACATGTTTCATAGGTTCACCTTTCATTTCTTTCTCCACTAATGTAGGCTAGTCATCCAACTAAAAATCATTAGGGCTTTATTAAGCTTGTAACATTAGGCTGGGCTAGAGGTAAGATAAAAGTAAATTTTAGGCTCAATTCACCCCTCACATGTTGATTTCTAGACTCCAACTAGAATCCGTCTTGGTTGTATACCCTTAAACCACTTCAACTGTACAATCAACATTTACCCTTCTCTTCAAGCCATCCAACTTCTGACCAATTTAGACCCTATCCCCAAACTTACTCCATCACCCTCAACTGCACTCAATTATGCACTTTCGTTTTCTTAGTCACTCATTGTTGTCGTTTCATCTTTTTTTCTTTTTTTTTTGAGTCAAATCATATGAAAACTAATAAGATCCTTAAATAGCAAAATTAATACACGTGAGGCTCAAAAACTTCTATGCTTCAAGAAACAACGAAACAACTCCCTTGCTCCATTCTACTTCCCAAAATACGTTTACCTTCTTCAGAAATCAACATGTTTACGGGATGTGGGACAAGATATAAATGATTGGCTGGTTTAACAAATGTGGGTGACAAAGAAAGAACGGTTAATGCATCAAGGCTCAACAAGGTGACTAGGGATATTTAACCAAGGTTGGCTTGAACGGCTCAAACGATCCAAAAATGGCCTAAATCATGTTTTCAGTCAGATGTAGCCTAGGATTTCGCCTCGAGAGAAAATCAGATGAATTCTAAAACATGGGTGAACATTAATGGACATGCACACAATTCAAAAATTCAGGATTTTTGTGCTCAAGAAATAGATCATAAATTCAGAATTAGAATTAAACAACAAATCCATCACAAGTTTAGACAAAATTCATACCTCCTACAAATTTTAAGACATCCAAATAAAGGATTCAATCATATCCAGATTCATCAATGCAGGAATGTATCACTTCAAGTTTCAAAAAGGGTGAACACAAGTTTTAACAAACAAAAATTTTTGTTTCCCCCCCCAAACTAAATAGAGCATTGTCCTCAATGTATAAATAAAGAAGAAAAGGTAAGGAAACCCCCTGAGTAACAAATGAGGCCAATTGGACTTGTGCAGCCATGGGAACTCCGAGAAGTGATCTGGACAACAAGGACAACAAAACAAAAAAACTTAAGAAATTGAGAATGAAAAGAAAACCGAAATAATGAAATAAATAAAAATGGCAAGTGAAATTAAGGCTCAGAGTGATCAGGAAAATGCGGTGGAGGTGGAAGTTGAGATTCATCCATGCCCAAGTGTCGAGCAATTGCCCGCGTCATGGCAATATTATATTCTAGGCCTAATTCCAAACGACGCAAGCGATCACTGATTGGGAACTCAGGGGCAGGGACAGCAGGCGGTTGAGCTATGGGAGTGACTTGTTCGGGCGGAGGGGGTTGGCTCGAGGCGGAGGCACCAGTGTTTTGCCGAATCGGAGGGCGTACTTCTTGGTCTCTGAAGCTTCCCACGACCTTTCTGTTAATGATTTTCATGGGTTGCAATAATTCTTCCTCTTGGTCGAATGGGACTCCGGCGTCAAGGCATAATCGTGTGATGAGGGAAGAGTGACCCAAACCACCAGTCGTAGAACCCATAGCAGTTCTCAGAATACTGTCTTGGATTACTTTTCCCACATCAATCATTTTACCTGTAACAATAGCAAATAACAAGGCAGCTCTGTCCTTGGTAACATCAGAAAAGTGCATTACAGGCATTAATTTCGATGCAATAAAATACAACCACGCTTTGTACTCCCTGTTTAACGCGGAGGAGGGAAACGACACCGCTTCACCTCCCCGTGTTAATTTCCATGTGGTGCCTGCAGTAGCTATGGTGCCAAGAATCTCCTCAAAATCTAAATGTTCATTGAGGTATTCATAATAATCATCATTATCAATATTTCGAAGCCCATAATACCTGTTAATGGTTGTTTTATCAAAACGAACCATCTTACCGCGTACACTTACCTGGAGGTTAGTGTGCTCTGGAACATTAGCATAAAATTCCCGGACAAGTGGAACTACAGCCGCCTCGGGTTGCTCGAGAAATTTGCTCCATCCTCTTTGCATAACTATATTAAAAAAAACGGTAGAAAAACCATCGCTAAAGTCTAAACCCCGCTCCGGTACTACAGTTTTCTTAACAATAGCATTATTATGTCTTTTTCTCGCGGCCTCACTCACAAACCGAGTATATGGGGTGGATGATGAAGCTACAGTTCGTGTGCGCTTAGAAGCCATTTTTTTTTTTTTTTTTTTTGTATGGCACACACGTTAAAGAGTAGAACTAACACCGTCAAAATTTCACTTACCAAAAACTAACTAGAATCATGAAAGAAAACCTAACAAGTGCAAATTAAAGAAAAAAAATAAAATAATCACACAAATATGAAATAATAAACAAAATAAAAATAACAAAAATTAAATAAAAATACTCAAAGATATGACAAGGAGGCAACTTACTTGAAGAGAAAGACGAACTGAAAGGAGATGGCAGCCACAACGTTGGAGGATGAGGATGGCAAAATTTTCTAGAGAGAAGGAGGAGAAGAAGAAGTGGGAGAGAAGAGTTTTGTTGTAGAGAGAGAAAGTAAATGGTGGGAATGAGGGAAAGAAAGAGGGATTGTTCGGTTTAAAGCCACCCTTTTTTTTTTTTTTTTTTTTTTTTCGGAATCACGCACACAGCGCCGCGGCGCTTGAATTCCAGCGCTGCGGCGCTGTCATTCTGCCTCTTTTTTTTTTTTTTTTTTTCATGGCGCCGCGGCGCTGATGTTATAGCGCCGCGGCGCTTTCCTTCTGCCAACGATATTTTCATTCTCCAAAACAGCGCCGCGGCGCTCTCAATTGAGGGCTGCGGCGCTTGGACTCTGCCAAAAAAAAACAGTTCACCAGCGATTTTTGTTTTGATGCTCCCTTATTGACTTCGACTCCTGCAAAACAAAATGATAATGTTAAACAAAAATAACCTAAATTATTTATTTATTATTATTATTATTATTATTTTTTTTTTGAACATGATAAATAAGAAAATGCTTGGGTTGCCTCCCAAGAAGCGCTTGCTTTATTGTCTTCAGCCAGACTGTCTCAATGTCACTTGGTAGGAGCTTGTAATTCGATGGTGATTTTATTCCTGTTAACTCCACCTCCAAAGTAAGGCTTCAAGCGCTGACCATTGACCTTAAATTTGCCTTTGGTATCATGTGCCACCTCTATTGCTCCAGATGGAAAGACTTGTGTTACTGTAAATGGTCCTGACCACCTAGATTTCAGCTTACCTGGAAACAATTTAAGATGAGAGTTATAGAGCAAGACCTGTTGACCAACTGCAAATTCTTTCCTGAGAATGTGCTTATCATGCCATCTTTTCATTTTCTCCTTGTAAAGCTTTGCATTCTCATAAGCATCAAGCTTAAATTCATCCAGCTCATTTAGTTGCAGCAACCTAGCCTCACCTGTCAACTGCGCATCAAATTCAAACATTTAGTTGCCCAATAAGCCCTATGTTCTAGTTCCACTGGCAGGTGACATGCTTTTCCAAAAACTAGCCTGAAAGGGGACATCCCGATGGGAGTTTTGAATGCAGTCCTATATGCCCAAAGAGCATCATCTAACTTAATAGACCAATCCTTCCTAGAGGCATTTACTGTCTTCTCCAAAATCCTCTTGATTTCCCTATTTGAAATTTCCACTTGACCATTAGTCTGAGGATGATATGCTAGTGCCACCTTATGTGTAACCCCATATTTTCCCAAGAGTGCCTCAAATTGCTTACTACTGAAATGCGATCCTTGATCACTTATGATTGCCCTAGGGGTGCCAAATCGGGAAAAAATGTTCTTTTTCAGAAATTTGACTACGACCTTAGTGTTATTTGTTGGTACAGCAGCTGCTTCTACCCACTTAGATACGTACTCAACGGCTACTAAAATGTATTCATTCCCAAATGAAGGTGGAAATGGTCCCATGAAATCAATACCCCAAACATCAAATAGTTCACACACAAGAATGTTGTTTAAAGGCATCTCATTTTTCCTAGAAATATTTCCCATTCTTTGACATCGATCACATGAGGCTACATAGAAATGTGCATCTTTAAAAAGTGTGGGCCAATAGAAACCAGATTGTAATACTTTAGCAGCAGTTTTAGAACCACTAAAATGACCACCAGCCTCCCCATCATGACAAAGTTGTAAAATGCTTACCATTTCATCCTCAGAAACACATCTTCTTATCACCTGATCTGTGCAAATTTTAAACAAGAAAGGGTCTTCCCAAAAATAGTGTTTAACATCAGAAAAGAATTTTTTCTTTTGTTGATATGACAAATTAGGGGGTAGAACATTACTTGCTAAAAAATTTACCAAATCAGCATACCAGGGGACTCGTGGGGATTTGATAGAGAATACCTGCTCATCAGGGAATTCCTCCAGAATTAGGCTGCCCACTTCATCATGATTGGGAATTCTGGATAAGTGATCTGCAACTAGGTTCTCAGTTCCCTTTTTATCCTTGATCTCCAAATCAAACTCTTGAAGCAACAATATCCACCTGATTAACCTGAGCTTGGATTCCTTCTTTTCAAGTAAGTATTTCAGAGCAGAATGATCAGAGTAAACAACTACTTTTGAACCAATCAAATACGAACGAAATTTATCAAAAGCAAAAACTACCGCCAGAAGTTCCTTTTCTGTAGTTGTGTAATTCAGTTGTGCTCCCGACAAGGTTCGACTAGCGTAATATATAGTTTGAAAAATTTTGTTCTTTCGTTGGCCCAGCACTGCTCCAACTGCTGAATCACTTGCATCACACATGAGCTCAAAAGGTAAATCCCAATCAGGCGCTGCCATGATAGGTGCTGACACAAGCTTTTCTTTCAAAGTGTTAAAGGCCTGCAAGCATTCATCAGAAAACACAAACGGGGCATCTTTAACCAACAAGTTAGACAAAGGTCTAGCAATTTTTGAAAAATCTTTTATAAATCGCCTATAAAATCCAACATGCCCCAAGAATCCGCGAACAAGTTTGACAGATGTGGGTGGAGGCAATTTTGCAATAACCTCCACTTTGGCTCTATCAACTTCTATACCGTCTTTGGAGATTTTGTGTCCAAGCACAATCCCTTCCTGCACCATAAAATGACATTTTTCCCAATTCAAAACAAGGTTAGTTTCCTCACATCTTTGTAACACCAATGCCAAATTATGTAAGCATAAATCAAATGATGTGCCAAAGACAGAAAAGTCATCCATGAAAATTTCAATGAATTTCTCAACCATATCAGAAAAAATGGCCATCATACAACGCTGAAAAGTTGCCGGTGCATTACAAAGACCAAATGGCATCCTTCTATATGCAAAAGTGCCATAGGGACAAGTGAACGTGGTCTTTTCTTGATCCTCGGGTGCAATAGGGATTTGATTATACCCTGAATATCCATCTAGAAAACAATAGAATTGATGTCCTGCAAGTCTTTCCAACATTTGATCAATAAATGGTAAAGGAAAATGATCTTTTCTAGTGGCATCATTTAATTTCCTATAGTCCATACAAACACGCCACCCAGTAACTGTTCTAGTTGGAATTATCTCATTATTGTCATTCTTTTGAATAGTCATACCTCCTTTCTTCGGCACAACTTGCACAGGACTTACCCATGAACTATCAGATATAGGATAGATGATCCCGGCATCTAATAGTTTGATAACCTCAGCTTTCACCACTTCTTGCATTTTTGGATTCAGACGCCTTTGGGGTTGAATGGTGGGCTTGTATTTCTCCTCCATAAGAATTTTGTGCATGCAAATGGAGGGGCTTATTCCTTTGATGTCTGCAATCTTCCATCCAATTGCGCCTTTGTGCTCTCTTAACACCCTAAGCAGTTTTTCCTCCATAAGATCTGTCAAAGAAGAAGAAATAATTACAGGTAGTGAGGAATTGCCATCTAAATATGCATATTTTAAATGAGAAGGTAAGGGTTTAAGTTCAAGAATAGGAGGCTCTTCAATTGATGGCTTAGGCCTTGTGATGGACTGTCCCACTTCTTCAAGTTGCAATGCCTTATGCCTCGGAATTGGTGGATTTGCCTCCATAAATTCTACATATTCCCTTATTTCCTCATTCTCAACATCCGCACCAGTAGATTGGGTTAGACAAGCTTCAAGCGGATCCTTGAAAACATCTTCCTGAAAAATCTTAGATACCAGTTTATCAATGGTGTCAATTCTAAAGCAAGAATCATCAGTTGAGGGATATTTCATTGCTTCAAACACATTAAAGGTGACATGATCATCTTGAACCCTGAGAATTAATTTTCCTTGTTGCACATCTATCAAGGTTCTTCCAGTCGCTAGAAAAGGACGGCCTAAAATGAGTGGAACCTCATGATCTTCCTCCATTTCTAGAACAATGAAATCTGCAGGAAAAATAAACTTGTCAACCTTTACTAGTACATCTTCCACAATACCTCTTGGGTGCTTAATTGTTCGATCTGCTAGTTGAAGTGACACTGTGGTTGCTTTAACCTCTCCCAAACCTAATTTCTTAAAAACAAAAAAAGGCATTAAATTGATACTAGCCCCTAAATCACTAATGCTTTTTTGAAATAAGAGTCACCAATAGTACAAGGAATAGTAAAACTCCCTGGATCTTTTAGTTTAGGTGGCAGCTTATTCTGCAGAATGGCTGAACATTCCTCATTCAATTTTACTGTTTCATAATCCTCCAGCTTCCTTTTGTTGGCCAAAATCTCCTTCAAGAATTTTGCATAGCTAGGCATCTGGGCTAAAGCATCTGCAAAAGGAATGTTAATATGCAATTTTTTAAACACCTCAAGAAATTTAGAAAATTGCTTATCTAATTTGTGCTGCTGGAGTCGTTGAGGGAATGGGATGGGAGGCACATAGGGCTTGGGATCATCAGGAAAAAGCTTGCTCTTGCATGTTTCCTTGGATTGCTCATTACTCTCTTCTTCTTGTTCAATGTTGACCTCGTGTTTAGCATCCTCTTGTCCCAATTGTTTGCCACTTCTCAAAGTAATTGCCTTTATGTTCTCAATAGGATTCTTTTCAGTGTTGCTTGGCAAAGAACCCTGTGGTCTACCTGAGATCATATTAGCCATCTGTCCTATTTGCATTTCCAGATTTCTGATAGATGACTCTTGATTCTGGAGTCTTGCATCTGTACTCTTCATGAAATCTTGAGTGGAGGTCGCCAGCTTAGCAACAATATCTTCCAGATTCGGCTTTTTCTCCTCCTGTTGCTTGAATCCTGGTGGTGGTCTCATCGCATTTTGATTGCCCCATGAAAAATTTGGATGATTTCGCCACCCCGGGTTGTAAGTGTTGGAATAAGGATTATTTTGTGACCTGTTAAAATTTCCAACAAAATTAGCATTTTCAGAAGGTTGAGCAAAATTGTTACCTACCTGGCATTCATTGCTGGCATGTCCTCCACCACAAAATTCACATACGGCATTCTGAATTTTCATAGCTGAAGCACTCATATGGTCTATCTTTCTGTTAAGTGCTTCAAATTGAGCTGTGAGTGCAGATAATGCATCCACTTCATGAACTCCTGCCGTTCTCCTAGTTTGTAGCCTTTCAGTAGGCCACTGATAGTTGTTTGATGCCATCTCTTCTATTAGATCAAAAGCCTCCTCAGGTGTTTTATTATTTAATGTCCCACCTACAGCTGCATCAATGGTAGCCCGGATACTTGCGCTAGACCCATTGTAAAAAGTTTGTACCTGCATCCAGACTGGTAATCCATGATGTGGGCACCTCCTTAGCAGCTCCTTGAATCTTTCCCATGCTTCGTATAACGACTCATTGTCCATCTGCAAGAAATTAGTGATATCGTTACGCATTTTTGCAGATTTTGCTGGAGGGAAAAACTTACCAAGGAATTTTTGGGCCATAGTATCCCAAGTGGTGATTGATCCTGCAGGAAGAGATGTGAGCCAATTCTTGGCTTTATCCCTCAGCGAGAATGGGAACAATCTCAGTCTAACTGCATCATCTGACACTCCATTAAATTTAATAGTGTCACAGATTTCGAGAAATGCATCAATGTGGGCGTTTGGATCATCACAAGGTAGCCCACTAAATTGCACCAATTGTTGAATCATTTGGATGAGAGATGGCTTGATCTCAAAGTTGTTTGCTTGAATAGCTGGCCTCCTAATGCTTGAAGTGGCACCTTGAATAGTTGGTGCTGCATAATCTCTCAAAAGTCGACGAGGGTTTTCAGCTTCACCTGCATCCGCCATTTTCTCAGTGTGATTTCTCTGTTCTCTTAGCAGTCTTTTGAAAGTACGCTCGATTTCTGAATCAAACTTAACAAGTTCCCCTTGTTTAGTTCTTCTCATACACCAACGCACTCCTAAAAAAAATGAACAAAATAAAAGAAACTAGATTAAATCAAGGGTTATCCGGTATTAATATTAATTAGTATTAAACAAGTAGTCCCCGGCAACGGCGCCAAAAACTTGTTCGGTAAAATCCACTTACGCAAGTGCACGTTATCGATCAAGTAATACAATAGTGAGTAAGAGTATCGTGTCACAGGGACTGTTGTATAATAATCTAACTAAGTACTAAAATTGGATTAACTCTAAGGTTTATCTAGTTGCTCATATGAGGTTGTGATTGAACAAATTACTGAACTAGAGTACTAAATTAAAAATAAAAATTGCAATCAATCTCAAAAGATACTTCAATAAGACAAGGCGTTAAGGCATTTGATTTCACCATAATCACTAGATATGAATTTCATAAAATTATGCAACCCAATCAATAATACACATGTGATGACGGAAATTCCTAAATTATTTACTATCCTATCTCTAGGTATAGCAAACCTACTCAGTTTATTAACTCACTATATCTCTATGTGAATTTAAATAAATCAGAATGCATTAGGATTCATGAACTTTCCAAATGAAGCCACACAAATAATATGGTATATCTCTATCCATATTTAATTCATGGTTATATGTTAGATGAAGCATTTGCATAATTCTCCCTTCTCAGTTTTGAACATGCACATCAGATCATTTAAATGGTAGCTAATCATTTAAAAGCATTAAACATAATAACACATAACTCACATGAATAAAATCAATTATGGTGCATAAATATGAAATTCACATCGTCATGATTAGGTTACATCATAGCCCTAACTAAGAAAATTAGAACATAATTGAAAAAGAAATAAAATCTGAAAATTTAATTGAATCAAACATCAAGAGTTAAGAGAGCAAGAAATTCTGTCACCAATTCTTCACTTCTTACTCCGGAATGCTTGACGGCTCCTAAGAAAAATAAACAACGCTCTCCAAAATTAACTGATAACCTAGCTACCCAAAACTATTCTATTTATACTACTCTTAAAATAACAAATCCCTTGTTTTGCGTCCAAAAATCGTGGTTCAGCATCACTCCGGCACCGCGGCCCTTCTTTTCCAGCGCTGCGGCGCTGCTCCTTTGTTTTTCTCTTCTTTTCCGCCCCAGCGCCGCGGCGCTCCTTCCCCAGCTCCGCGGCGCTCCTTCCCCAGAGCCGCGGCGCTGAGTTTCTGCCAACGAAGTTCTTGCACTTTCCTTGGGCGCCGCGGCGCTGCTCTTTGGGCGCCGCGGCGCTTCAACTCTGCCAGCAAAGTTGGTCTCGGATTTCTTGTGCTCTTGCTCCCTTTTGTTTTGTTTTCTTTCTTTCTTCAACCTACATCAATAAAATCATGCTTTTATGAAAGAGTTGGATGTTTCATGTAATTTTTCTCAAAAACATAGTAATATTTGTTAATTAAAAGTGGCCAAATAACTCTCTAAACTAGAGTTATCAATCTTCCTCATGAGCTTTCTCATGTTCATGATGTGTTTCATGTATTGATGCTTCGGAAATGTCTGCCCAAACCAGGAAAGATTATTCCATTTCTAGATGTGCAGGTTCAGGAAGACACGACTTATGAGGAGGTGCCAATTCAAATTATCAATCAAAAAGTGATAAGTTTGCGACTTCGTGAGATACCGCTAGTGAAAGTCGTGTGGCAGCATCACGGAGCTGATGAAGCGACTTGGGAATTAGAGTCGACTATGAGAGAGTTGTACCCTCATTTGTTCTGTTTTTAATTCGACTTTTAATTTTCTTAAGAGGTGGAGAGTTGTAACACCTAGAAAATTTAATTATGCATAAATGGTGATTAGATGGTGAATTAGTATCCTTTTACTTAGACCATCACTATAAGAATCGTGTCTTATGCATAATTTGTCCATCATATGTACGACCTTTAATGGTTTAGCTTGAAAGTCTCAAACCTTTTATATGCTTTCATACCTTCAACATAAATGGACATAAAGACAACAGCATTTGATATATGACAATAAACACTTTATTGATTAAATATCTTAAAAATTATTACATCATTTAATTCTTAGAATGCCTAGTCTAGCATTTAATCTTTGTGGTATAAACTCCACCTCCAAATGACTTAAATGTCTATCCCTTATCGACCTTTGAATCCTGTTGAGGATAATATAACCTAATTGCAAGTGTCAAAGATAAATCTTATGAGAATGAGAAGTTTTAAATCTTTTAGGGTTATCAATAACTTAGTGTTCAGCAATTAATCTATCTTAGGTTTAATAAAATATAGGTTATTTTGTGTCCATCACTATAGTTAAAAGATTTGTCTTTACGAATCACAACTTTATTATTGAAAGAAACTGAATAAAAATTATTAAATAAACAAGCGATAGAAATTAAATTCCTTTTAAGTTTAGGAACAAAAAAACAATCTCTTAAAACTAAATGCCTATAAGTATCAAAATAAAGATGAACACCTCCCACTGCTTTAGCCAACACTAAGGATCCATGGCCCATCCATTACATGAAGTACTTACATAGCTAACTTCTTGATTCCTTGAACCTCTACAGAGAAACACAAACTTGATTACTTGCTCTAGAATCTATGACTCAGGTGTCACTTGATACTTCAACTAAACTAGTCTCAACAACTAAAAGTTCACACTTATCTCATTTAGTTAGGAAGTCCTTGCAATTCTTCTTGATATACCTTACCCTTCTACAAAGGAAACACTTTAGCTTCTTTGGGTTCCACTTCTTTTTCTTCTTGTTATCCTTGTCATTTGACAGAATAGAAAACTTCCTAGTCGTAGCCTTTTGCTTCTTTCTTTTCCCAAAACTGGCGTTGGAACAAGATGCAACTGCTAAGTTCACCTCGCTACTAGCCAAAGCTTCCCTGATCAAGTTTTCAAACTCCTGCAACTATTAGACATGTATACCATAAGGAGTAAAAATGTAATATATTTTTGGAGACATTTTTATCAATGAAGAATTTATTTATTATTTATATACCAAATCTTGTCCCCTTTACGTTCATAATTGTTGAATGTATGTTAAGCAAACAAAAGTCTGAGACTGTCGGTCTAAACCTTTAAGAATTGGGCAAATGATGGATAGATTATACGAAAGACACGATTCTTAAGGTGATGGTCTAAATCATAGGATCTGCAATCGAGAGAATAAAGTTGGGTGCTTTATTCATGTAAAGATTGTTATGTTGTTTATATCCCTATTCGAAGATGGTTTGTCTTCACCGTTGCAGGTGGACTCCATGAATAGAAATATTGGCATGTTCTCATAGGTGACGATGTGTTGGATCAGGAGATAAAGTGAATTGATTTGGATTAAAAATTTTGCCTCAGCAAATCGATTCACTTTAAACAATCATTTGTATTGTATCTTAATCATGAAATGAATAACGGGCCCGTTGTCTTGACTTGTGTCTTTTAATGTACCAAAGGGTGACACCCGCATTCTAATAGTGGTGTGCATGCCGGTACGTTGGAGGCATGACTCTTGATAGCGTAGACCTGTTATTCATAGATATGGAATCCATAGCTCCTCTTTAGGAGTAGTGATATCCTCTTATATGCATTATCCTGTAATTGAAAAACTAGAGCGCTCATCCATTTGGATACATAGGTGTAACCCAATGGTATACTGTTTTTGGATGGTAAGTTTTTTGATGGTGAGAAAATGGAACATAAGATAAAAATAATCAGGAAGGTAAGACAGAACTTGTCCTTAAGCCATTATGGATAATCCTATGGGGATATGATACACTATGATATGTCATGGAGACTTAGCTATACGGGCTTCGTAATTCTATATAGTTCGAGAGTGCAGCTCCAAGCTTTTAGTAAAGTAGCGTTAGAGTTGATAATTATGAAATGTATATTTGGGATATTGGGTTTCATAATTTTCGAGAGCTTGAACTATGTAGGTCCATTTGGTCCCCTTTGCTAGCTCACAACATCCTATAACGATACGGCGTGCTTTTCCAATAATTGGTGACTTATGTCAGATTTATTAGATTGGTTGAAATTCAAAAGAATCAAATAATTCATGTCTGTTTATTGGTTGAATTAATTTTGTGACAAAATTAATTCAACATAAACTTGTTGAATTATTGGGATCGGGTAATTCTTATCTGTTTATTAGTTGATTTAATTTTGAATAAATTAAATCATGATAAACTTGTAGAATTATTAGGAATTAATTTATTTTCCCATATATTATCTAGATAAAGTTGTTTTAATTAGTTAACTTCTCTATTCGGCTATTTCAATTAAAACCGAGGCTTTATCCTATAGAATCTCAGGTGAAAAATAAAAGATTTGTTGTGATTTTTTTTCGACAGTTCGGCATGTCGATCCTCAAGTTCGGCCTGCCGAAGGGGCAAGTTCAGCTTGCCTGTTAGACAGATCGACCTACCTATACGTAAGAAAAAAAATCACACATTTTCACACAGATTTCATCAAATATTGATCCCAATTTAATTCTGATTTGAATTTTTGAGACCTTATCTAATAAGGACTGACCCTAGACTCAACTTCTATAAATAGGGAGTGAATCTCATAAGTTATTTAGATCAATTGAGAGATTAAGTGTGATACTTTACTGATTACAATCTACAAACTCCTTGAGAGCTCTTGTTCACAAATCACGAACACTGGCTTTGGGTTCTCTCAATTGGTTGGAAGGAGAGTCACCTGGTGGAAGAGCTGTGCATGTGAGCCCACACTCACTCCGATCATGGATAGAGTATAGCAAAGAAGGCCAGTTGGTTGAGGCTCTTCTAGAACGTTACTTCTCTTCATGAATTACGGGAGTTCTTCGGCATTCAAAGGTTAGTAAGATCTGGTTAATTTATGCATATAGCGTGTCAAACTTGTATTTTAGAAAATACACTAATATAAAATTTTTAAAATTCCATTGCGTACTATTTTTCCAACAATTGGTATCAGAGCCATGGTTTTTACGTAAATTTACGAGTTTGTGATCATACTATATGTATAAATTATGTGATCTTGATCTCTCCTATGCTTGAATTTAATTTTATAGAGAGTTGGCACTCTAGGTTTCTATATATTTTATATGTTGTCATGGATTATATGGTGAATGTTTATTAATTAATTATGGTTGATGAAATTATTAGTTAATTAATTATTAATTAATTAATTTATACCGGTTGTAGTTTCTTAGAAATTAGAATGTGTATCTAGGTTTTTCATGCAGTTAGATGGTGGACTATCATCTCCGTCAAGGAATTATTATTTAATTTTAAATTTGTAAGAATTTTATAATTAAATAATTATTCAAAAAAGACAGATCTAGAAGGCAGATCTAGAAGATAGATGATGGCGCACCCAAGTATTTCTTAAGTCTCTAATTTTATGTTTTTGAATTGTTGAAAATAAAATTGATAAATTGCTTTAAAAAGTTGTATTTTCTAAAAAGGGTGATTTTTGCTCGGTTGGCATGCCGTATGGGGAACTCTCCCATTCAGTAGGCCGATGGTCACAAATTGGCAGGCCAAACGTGAAGTTTAGTAGGCCGTCAGCGGGGCAGAAATCAGGTGGCTCTAGTGGCAGGCAAAACTTCTAGTTCGATAAGCCGATCTGTCATGAATCGACAGGCCGATCTATGAAGATTGGTAGGCCAATGGGTCATGATCGGTAGGCCGATCATACAAATCGGCTTACCGACAGAGAGCTTGAAATTTTTTTAGAAAAGGTGCTTTTTTTAGTGCAGTTTTAATTTTATTTTTGAGACAATTTTGAGAAACAATAAATTTAGATATGACCGAAAATATAGAGTATTTGATTCATACGGGATTAAAGACTTAAAGATGGGCATTACATGAAGAAGGATATAGCTTGAGGATCCAAGGATGAAGAATCGATAATATGTTTCAATTATTCTCCTGTAATCTTTGTTTTCTATTCTCTAGGGTGGAACCATAATATTACGGTTATTATTATTTTGATTGATTGCTTTGTTTGTTTGCATTGTAATATGATTTGCCATGTATATTGATAACATGTCATATAGAATAGGGAGTGACACTCATATTAAAATTGTTAATGCAAGTTCCTAAAATAAAACCTTGATTTCAAAAGATTGAGTGGGAGAAGGTTTTCGAAGAGAGGACCTAAGGCCTCCATCATTGGTCCATAGGAAGAACATGGTGGTCCCGACCCCTAGGAAGAGATTTCTATCATGTACCATATTAGATCTCAAAAAGGATAAGGTATTTTAGCATGATTTATGGTTACACACCCCTAGGTGGTGATTATAAATCGTAGATAAAATATTAAAATGATGGTTATACACTCATGTTAATTCTATTATTAACCTCCCTTAGGAACTCTGTTAATAAAATTAATGGCCAAAGAAAAGATTATTAATATATGATAGATCATACGGGTCCTGAATGGCATATATTAATCAGGACGGGATCTGTATTCCTAATTGAGTTTGGCATGACTCCCCTAGGAGCTTGTTGAATTTTGAGTTGGGAATTATTGTTGTAAGGTCGTGATATTTTCAAGGTTTTGGCACATAAACATATTTGTATGTTTTTTACATAATTGTGTTATCTTACTAAATTATGATATGTTTGCTTATGTTTGGTATATGATTCTTTATTATAGATTAAAAATGTCTAAAAATGCTTTATCTTCCATACTTAACAAAAACCTATTAACCGGAGAGAGTTATAATGATTGGAAATAGAACCTGGATATCGTCCTCTTCTTTAAAAAACTGAAATTTATGCTGACAACCCCTTGTCCTCCCGAGCCTACCGGAGACTCCACTAATGAGCAATTCAAAGTGTACAATCGCTGGAAAGATGCAAATGATCAGGCCCGCTGCTCTATTATGGCTAGCATGAATAACGTGCTGCAGGCTCAACATGAAGATTACAAGACTACGAAACAGATCTTGGATAGTCTTGAAGACATGTTTAGAGGCCAAGCCTTAACAAAGCGACAAGGGGTGCTTTGGAAACTCTTAAACTGTAAATAGAGACCAAGGATGTCTGTAAAGGACCATATGATGTTGGACATGGGTTACCTCGCTGAGGCACAAACCAATGGAGCCGACATCGATGCTAAAACTTAGATGACTATGGTCTTTGAGACTTTTTCAAAGGAATTTATTCTATTTAGATCTAGTTTTAATTTGAGCAATAGGCGGGATATGGCCTTAACAGAATTAATAAAATAGTTATAGGAGTTCAAACCACAAATCAAGGAGTCTCTTGCTGGTGGAGAGGCCAATTTGGCGGCTGCTTCTAGTTCTAATCCCAATTCTGAGAATGGAAAGAAAGAATCGGCCAAAAATGGGAAGTCTTCTATTCCTGCTAGCACTAAGAGCAAGAAAAAGAATAAGAAGAACCCAAAGAAGCTTAAGTGCTTCTTCTATGAGAAGGTCAGGTACATAAAGAAACATTACAAGGGCTTCCTTTTAAAAGGAGGTAGGTGTGATCTTCTATATTTAGAAACTTGTTTGTTGAGGAATCCAATGACATTTGGGTCATAGATTTCGGTGCAACTAATCATATTTGTGTTTCTCCACAGGAGTTCAAAGAAACGAGAAGTCTGCTTCATGAAGACTTCACGCTTCGGATGGGTGGTGGATCCTTGGTCTGGGTAGAAGGAGTGGTAGACGTCCATCTTTATTTTGATAATTATAGGAATGTAATTTTACGAGATTGTTTTTATGTTCCTAAATTTAAAAGGAATTTAATTTTTGTAGCTTGTTTATTTAAAGACTCCTACTTAGTTTCTTTTAATGATAAAGTAGTGATTCGTAAAAACAAATCTTTTATCTATTTTGGATGGATGGAAAATAATCTATACTTTATCAAACCTAAGATGGACTTACTGCTTAATGCTAAGATGAATGATAATAACTCTAAAAGACTCAAAACTTCTCACTCTAATAAGACTTATCATTGGCATTTGCGCCTTGGTCATATTAACCTGAACAGGATTCAAAGGCTGGTAAGAGATGGACCTTTAAGTCACTTAATAGTGGAATCTATAACTCAATGTGAATCTTGTTTGGAGGGTAAAATGACCAAAAGACTATTTGGGTCTAAGGGCAATAGAGCCGAAGGGGTTCTAGAACTTGTGCATAGTAAAGTTTGCGGATCGATGAACATCCGAGAACGACAAGGGTATGAGTACTTTGTCACTTTTATTAATGATTACTCAAGGAAAGGGTTTGTGTACCTGATGCACTACAAAAGCGAAACTTTCACAAGTTCAGGGAGTTTTGGGCTGAAGTGGAAAAGCAATTGGTTAGACCCATAAAGGCACTTCAATCCAATCGAGGTGGAGAATACCTTTTTGATGAGTTCTTAGGACACTTATTAGAGAATGGGATTTTATCCCATTTGATTGCGCAAAGCACTTCGCAGCAGAATGGCATAGCGGAGTGAAGGAATCAGACTTTATTAGACATGGTCAGGTCCATGATGAGTTATTCATCATTGCCTTTATCCATTTGGGGATATGCACTACAAACCGCATGTTATCTTTTGAACAATGTGCCTTCAAAATTAGTTCCTAAAACTCCTCTCGAGTTGTGGATGGGCAGGAAGACATCCTTAAACCATATTCGCATATGCAATGTCTGGCTCATGTCCTGTTTAAGATGTGAATAAGTTGAAAGCACCTTTGAAAGTTTGCGTATTTGTAGGATATCCAAAAGGGACTAAAGGGGGCTATTTCTATAACCCAAAGGAAAATAAAGTCATGGTTTCAACTAATGTAACTTTCCTAGGGGAGAGTTAGATGGACGACTTTAAACCTCGAAGCAAAGTGGTGCTTAAGGAGTTAACGAGTGATCTAATCACTCTAGAGGTTCCAAATGAAATCATTTCGATAAGTGTAGAAAAACCAAACGAACCTGAACAACAACCTAAGGGGCTTCTGTTAGACATGTATGCCCTAAGGAGTAAAAATATAATAAGTTTTTGGAGACATTTTTATCAATAAAGAATTTGTTTATTATTTATATACCAAATCTTGTCCTCTTTACATTCATATTTGTTGAATGTATGTTAAGCAAACAATAGTCTGAGACTGTCGGTCTAAACCTTAAGAATTGGGCATATGATGGACGGATTATGCGAAAGGCACGATTCTTAAGGTGATAGTCTAAATCATATGATCTGCAATCGAAGGAATAAAGTTCAGTGCTTTATTCATGCAAAGATTGTTATATTGTCTATATCCCTTTTGGGAGATGGTTTGTCCTTACCATCGGAGGTGGACTCCATGAATAGAAACATTGGCATGTTGTCATAGGAGACAATGTGTTGGATCAGGACATAAAGTGAATTGATTTGGAATAATAATTCTGTCTCGGCAAATCAATTTACTTTAGGCAATCACTTGTGTTGTATCTTAATCCGAAGATGCATAGTGGGCCCGTTGTCTTCGCTTGTGTCTTTTGATGTACCAAAGGGTGACACCTGCACCTTTATAGTGGTATGCATGCCGATACATTGGATGCATGACTCTTGATGGCGTAGACTTGCTATTCATAGATATAGAATCCATAGCTCCACTTTAGGAGTAATGATATCCTCTTATATGCGTTATCCTGTAATTGGAAAATTGGAGCGCCCAACCATTTGGATAACCAAATGGTATACTGTCTTTGGATAGTAAATTTTCTAATGGTGAGATAATGGAACGTGAGATAAAAATAAACGGGAAGGTAAGACAGAACTTGTCCTTAAGCCGATTATGGATTATCATATGGGGATACAATACACTTTGATATGTCATGGAGACTTAGCTATACGGGCTTCGTAATTCTATAAAGTTCGAGAGTGCAGCTCCAAGCTTTTAGTGGGGTAGCGTTGGAGTTGATAATTGTGAAATGTATATCCGGGATATTGGGTTTCATAATTATCGCGAGCTTGAACTTTATAGGTCCATTTTGGTCCCCTTTGCTAGCTCACAAAATCCTGTAACGATACGGCGTGCTTTTCTAATAATTGGTGACTTATGTCGGATTAATTAGATTGGTTTAAATTTGCAAGAATCAAATAATTTATATCTGTTTATCGGTTGAATTAATTTTGTAATAAAATTAATTTAAGATAAACTTGTTGAATTATTGGGATCGGATAATTCTTGTCTGTTTATCGGTTGATTTAATTGGATAAATTAAATCAAGATAAACTTGTAGAATTATTGTGAATTGATTTATTTTCTTAGATATTATCTTCATAAAGTTTGTTTTGATCAGATAACTTCACTGTTGGGTCATTTGAATCAAAACTGAGACTTTATCCTATAGAATCTCGGGTGGAAAATAAAAGATTCGTGGAGATCTTTTTCGGTAGTTTGGCCTACCGAAGGACGTGGTCGGCCTGCCGATGGGGCATGTTTGGCCTACCGATCAGCGAGAGATAAGATTATGCTTTTTCAAGCAGATCTTATCAGATATTGATCCGAACTTGATTATGTTTTGAGTTTTTGAGACCTAATCTGATAAGGACTGACCCCAGGACCAATCGCTATATAAAGGGAGTAAGTCTAGTGAGTTACTCAGATCAATTGAGAGATTAAGAGTGATACTCTGCTATTAAGTATCTGAAAACTCCTCGAGAGCTTTTGTTTACAAATCACGAACACTTGCTTTGGGTTCTCTCGATTGGTTGGAAGGAGAGTCATCGGTGGAAGAGCTGTACGTGTGAGCCCACACTCACTCCGGTTGTGGATAGAGAATAGCAAAGAAGACCAGTTGGTTGAGGCTCCTCTGGAACGTTACTTCTCTTCACACGTTCGGAGGTTCTTTGGTACACAAAGGTTAGTAAGATCTGGTTAATTTATACATATAGCATGTCAAGCTTATGTTTTTGAAAATTACTCTGATATAAATTGTTTTTTAAAAGTTCGCTGCGCACCTTTTTCCAACAATTGGTATCAAAGCCATGGTTTTTATATAAATTGACGAGTTTGTGATCATGTTGTATGCGTAAATTTTGTGATCTTAATCTCTCCTATGCTTGAATTTAATTTTATAGAGAGATGGCACTCTAGGTTTCTGTATAATTATATGTTGTCATGGATTATGTGGTAAATGTTTATTAATTAATTATGGTTGATTAAATGATTATTTAATTATTTACTAATTGATTAATTAATACTGGTTATGGTTCCTTAGAGGTTTCAAATTGTATTCAAGTTATTTCATGTAGTTAGATGGCGGACTATCATCTCTGTCTATGAATTATTATTTAATTTTAAATTTAAAAAATTTTCAAATTAAATAATTATTCGAAGAAGAAGAATCTAGAAGATGGATGATGGCACACCCAGGTATTTCCTAAGTCTCTAATTTTATGTTTTTGAATTGCTGAAAATAAAATTGATGAATTGCATTAAAATTGTATTTTCTGGAATGGGAGATTTCTGCTCGGTCAGCATGCCAAACCCTCAGTTCGGCAGGCCGATGGTCATAGATCGATAGGCCGAACGTATGGTTCGACAGGCCACAAGTGGGGGCAGAAATCTGCTGGCTCTATCGGCAGGCCGAACTTCCAGTTCGACATGCCAAAATTTCTTGAGTCGGCATGCCGATCCTAGATCGGCCTGCCGACCGAGAGTTGAAAAATTTCTAAAAAGGTGCAATTTTTTTGGTGCCGTTTTAATTTTATTTTTGGGACAATTCTGAGAAACATTAAATTTGGATATGACCAGAAATATGAAGTTTTCAATTCATATGGGATTGAAAACTTGAAGTTGGAATTGCATGAAGAATGATACAGCTTGAGGATTCAAGGATGAAGAATCGATAATAGGTCTCGATTATTCTCTTGTAATCTTAGTTTTCTATTCTCTAGGGTGGAGCCATAATATTACGGTTATTATTATTTTGTTTGTAGCTTTGCTTGATTGCTTTACTTGTCTACATTATAATATGATTTGCCATGTATATTGATAACATGTCATATAGAATAGGGAGTGCCACTCATATAAAATTGTTCATGCATATTCAAAAAATAAAACCTTGATTTCAAAAGATTGAGTGGGAGAAGGTTTTCGAAGGAAGGACCTAAGGCCTCCATCGTTGGTCCATAGGCAGAACATGGTGCTCCCGACTCCTAGGAAGGGATTTCGATCATGTACCAGATTGGATCTTTGAGAGGATAAGGTATTTTAGTATGATTTATGGTTGCATACCCCTAGGTGGTGATTATAAATTATGGATAAAATATTGAAACGATGGTTATACACTCACATTAATTTTATACTAACCTCCTCTAGGAGTTCTGTTAATATAATTAATGGCCAAAGAAACGATTATTAATATATGCTGGATCATACGAGTCCTGGATGGCATATATTAATCAAGAGGGGATCTGTGTTCCTGATTGAATTTGGCATGACTCCCCTAGGAGCTTGTTGAATTATGAGTTGGGAATTATTGTTGTAAGGTTGTGATGTTTCAAGGTTTTGACACATAAACACATTTGTATGATTTACATGATTGTGTATCTTACTAAATTATTATATATTTGCTCATGTTTGGTATATGATTCTTTATTGTAGATTAAAATTGTCTAAAAATGCTTTATCATCAATACTTGACAAAAACCTGTTAACCAGTGAGAACTATAATGATTGGAAACGGAACCTAGATATCATCCTGTCCTTTGAGAAACTAAAATATGTACTAACAACCCCTTGTCCTCTCGAGCCTACGAGAGACTCAAGTAATGAACAATTCCAAGCATATGATCACTGGAAAGATGCTAATGATCAGGCCCGCTGCTATGTTGTGGCTAGCATGAACAACGTGCTGCAGGCTCAACATCAGGATTATGAGACTGCAAAATAGATCTTGGATAATCTTGAGGATATGTTTGGAGGCCAAGCCATAACAAAGCGACAAGGGGCACTTCAAAAACTCTTAAACTATAGACAGAGGCTGGGGACATCTATAAAGGAGCACATGATGTTGGTTATGGGTTACCTCGCTGAGGCTCAAACCAATGGAGCCGACATCGATGCTGAAACTCAAATGACTATGGTCTTTGAGACTCTGTCTAAGGAATTTATTCCATTTAGAGCTACTTTTAATTTAAGCAATAGACGGGATATGACCTTAACAGAACTGATGAAATAGTTACAGGAGTTTGAACTGCTGATCAGGGAGTCTCCTGCTGGTGGTGAGCCCAATATGGTAGCTGCTTCTGGTTCCAACCCTAACTCTGGGAATGGAAAGAAGCAACGGGCCAAGAGTGGGAAGTCTTCTATTCTTGCTGCTACCAAGAGCAATAAGAAGAAGAAGAAGAACCCAAAGAAGCTTAAGTGCTTCTTCTGTGGAAAGGTCGGGCATATTCAGAAGCATTGCAAGGACTTCCTTTCCAAAGGAGGTAGGTGTGATCTTCTATATTTAGAAACTTGTTTGGTTGAGGAATCTAGTGACATTTGGGTCATAGATTCTGGTGCAACTAATCATGTTTGTCTTTCTCTACAGGGGTTCAAAGAAACGAGAAGTCTGTTGCATGAAGACTTCACGCTTCGGATGGGAGATGGATCCTTGGTCTCAGCAGAAGCAGTGGGAGATGTCCATCTTTACTTTGATAATTATAGGAATTTATTTTTGCAAGATTGTTTTTATGTTCCTAAATTTAAAAGGAATTTAATTTCTGTATCTTGTTTATTTAAAGACTCCTACTTGGTTTCTTTTAATGAAAAAGTGGTGATTCATAAAAACAAATCTTTTATCTGTCCTGGATAGATGTAAAATAATCTATATTTTATCAAACCTAAGATGGACTTATTGCTTAATGCTAAGATGAATGATAATAACTCCAAAAGACTTAAAACTTCTCACTCTAATAAGACTTATCTTTGGCATTTGCGCCTTAGTCATATTAACCTGAATAGGATTCAAAGGTTGGTAAGGGATGGAACATTAAGTCACTTAAAGGTGGAATCTATACCTCAGTGTGAATCTTGTTTGGAGGGTAAAATGACCAAAAGACCATCGGGTCTAAAGGCAATAGGGCCAAAGGGGTTCTAGAACTTGTGCATAGTGATGTTTACGGACCGATGAACATCCAGGCATGAGGAGGGTATGAGTACTTCGTCACTTTTATTGACGATTACTTAAGATATGGGTATGTGTGCCTGATGCACCACAAAAGCAAAACTTTTGACAAGTTCAGGGAGTTTTGGGCTAAAGTGGAAAAGCAATTGGGTAGACCCATAAAGGCACTTCGATCCGATTGAGGTGGGGAATACCTTTCAAATGAGTTCTTGGGACACTTGTTAGAGAATGGGATTTTATCTCATTTGACTGCGTCGGGCACTCCACAGCAGAATGGCGTAGCGGAGAGAAGAAATAGGACTTTGTTGGATATGGACAGGTCCATGATGAGTTATTCATCATTACCTTTATCCTTTTGGGGATATGCACTACAAACTGCATGTTATCTTTTGAACAATGTGCCTTCAAAATTGGTCCCTAAAACTCCTCACGAGTTGTGGACAAGAAGGAAGACATCCTTAAACCATATTTGCATATGGGGATGTCCGGCTCATGTCCTGTTGCAGGATCCAAATAAGTTGGAAGCATGTTCAGAAGTTTGCGTGTTTGTAGGATATCCAAAAGGGACTAAAGGGGGTTATTTTTATAACCCGAAGGAAAATAAAGTCGTAGTTTCTGCTAATACAACTTTCCTTGAGGAGAGTTACATGGACGACTTTAAACCTCGAAGCAAAGTGATGCTTGAGGAGTTAAGGAGTAATTCGATCACTCCAGGGGTTCCGAATGAAACCGTTCTGATCAGTGTAGAAAAACCAAACAAACTTGAACAACAATCTCAGGGGCTTCGGAGTAGTGGGAGGTTCGAGCGTCAACCTGAAAGGTACATGTTCAATAGGGAGGTCTTCTTGGCTGAACTGGATAAACATGATAGGATCCTTATACTTACGCAGAAGCTATGGAGGATGTTGATTCAAAACTCTGGACAGAGGCCATGAACATAGAGATGAAGTCTATAGAGACTAATCAGGTCTAGGAGCTTATGGATCTTCCCGAAGGGGTAAAACCCATAGGGTGTAAGTGGATCTACAAGAGGAAAAGAGGAGTGGATGGAAAGGTCGAAACCTTTAAGGCTAGACCAGTAGCTAAGGGTTATATGCAAAAGGAAGAAATCGATTATGAGGAAACCTTTTCGCCTGTAGCCATGCTTAAGTCCATTCGGATTCTCTTGTCCATAGCTGTCGCTCTCGACTATGAGATTTGATAGATGGATGTCAAGACAGCTTTTCTAAAGGGCTATCTTGATGAGTCCATTTATATGGAACAACCAGATGGGTTCAAGGTCATGGGTTAAGAGGGTAAGATTTGTAAGCTGCTAAAGTCAATTTATGGACTTAAGCAGGCTTCTCGTTTTTGGAACATAAGATTTGATCAGGTGATCAAGACTTATGGGTTCTGCCAAAATGTGGATGAACCATGTGTTTATAAACACATTAAGGATGGGAAGGTGGTTTTTCTACTGCTCTATACAGATGACATTTTGCTAATTGGCAATGACGTAGGGGCGTTGTCATCGGTCAAATTATGGTTGACCAAGCAGTTTGACATGAAAGACTTGGGTGAGGCTAATTTTGTTCTCGGTATCCAGATCTTTTGAGATAGGAAGAACAAAATGGTAGCTTTGTCATAGGCTAGCTACATAGATAAAATTCTCAGGAAATTTGCAATGCAGGATTCCAAGAAAGGTGGGCAACCATCTAGGTCTGGAATTACTCTTTCTAAGAAAGAGAATACATGAAGAAGGTGCCTTATGCTTCAGCAGTGGGTAGTCTCATGTATGCCATGCTTTGCACGCAACCAGATATTAGCTATGCGGTCGGGATTGTAAGTCCATTTTAGGCGGATCCAAGACCGAACCATTGGGTTGTAGTAAAGCATATTTTCAAGTACTTGAGAAGGACTCGCAGGTATATGCTTGTATATTCGGGTGAGGATGTGACTCCTTTAGGATATTCTGATTTAGATTTTCAATCCTATCTGGATTCTAGGAAATTGACTTCGGGTTTTATATTTGCTCTAGGCGGCGGTGCCATTAGTTGGAGAAGTGCTAAGCAAGATTGCACTTCGGATTCAACGATGGAGGCCGAGTATTTGGCAGTTAGTGATGCTTCGAAAGAAGCAGTGTGGCTCGGCAAGTTACTTGAGGATCTTGAGGTAGTTCCTGGCATGGATAAGGCGGTATCACTGTACTGTGATAACAGTGCAGCGGTAGCTAATGCTAAGGAACCAAGATTTCATAGGAAGAGTAAGCATATTGATCGAAAGTATCATGTGATAAAGGACTTTGTTGAGGGTGGGCATGTCACGGTGTGCAAGATCGCATGTGAGGACAATTTAGCTGATCCATTTACGAAGACACTTACTAGGAGAGTCTTCGAGAGGCATGTGGAAGCTATGGGGATGCGAGATTTGTCATATTTACTCACTTAGTGCAAGTGGGATATTGTTAGACATGTACGCCCTAAGGAGTAAAAATGTAATAAGTTTTTGGAGACATTTTTATCAATAAAGAATTTGTTCATTATTTATATACCAAATCTTGTCCTCTTTACGATCATATTTGTTGAATGTATGTTAAGCACACAATAGTCTAAGACTGTCGGTCTAAACCTTAAAAATTGGGCATATGATGGACGGATTATGCGAAAGACACGATTCTTAAGGTGATAGTCTAAATCATATGATCCGCAATCGAAGGAATAAAGTTGGGTGCTTTATTCATGCAAAGATTGTTATGTTGTCTATATCCCTTTTGGGAGATGGTTTGTCTCAACCATCGGAGGTGGACTCCTTGAATAGAAACATTGGCATGTTGTCATAGGTGACAATATATTGGATCGGGACATAAAGTGAATTGATTTGGATTAATAATTCTGTCTTGGCAAATCGATTTACTTTAGACAATCATTTATGTTGTATCTCGTTGTCTTGGCTTGTGTCTTTCGATGTACCAAAGGGTGACACCCGCATCTTTATAGTGGTATGCATGCCCGTAACCATTTGGATAACCGAATGGTATACTGTCTTTGGATAGTAAGTTTTCTATTGGTGAGATAATGGAACGTAAGACAAAAAAAACTGGAAGGTAAGACAGAACTTGTCCTTAAGCCGATAATGGATTATCATATGGGAATATGATACACTTTGATATGTCATGGGGACTTAGCTATACAGGCTTCGTAATTCTATAAAGTTCAAGAGTGCAGCTCCAAGCTTTTAGTGAGGTAGCGTTGGAGTTGATAATTCTGAAATGTATATCTGGGATATTGGGTTTCATAATTATCGCGAGCTTGAACTTTATAGGTCCATTTTGGTCCCCTTTGCTAGCTCACAAAATCCTATAACGATACGGCGTGCTTTTCTAATAATTGGTGACTTATGTCGGATTAATTAGATTGGTTTAAATTTGAAAGAATCAAATAATTCATATCTATTTATTGGTTAAATTAATTTTGTAATAAAATTAATTTAAGATAAACTTGTTGAATTATTGGGATCGGATAATTCTTGTCTGTTTATCGGTTGATTTAATTGGATAAATGAAATCAAGATAAACTTGTAGAATTAGTGTGAATTGATTTATTTTCATAAAGATTATCTTGATAAAGTTTGTTTTGATCAGATAACTTCATTGTTGGGTTATTTGAATCAAAACTGAGACTTTATCCTATAGAATCTCGGGTGGAAAATAAAAGATTCGTGGAGATCTTTTTCGATAGTTTGGCCTGCCGAAGGACGTGTTCGGCCTGCCGATGGGGCATGTTTGGCCTGCCGATCAGCGAGAGATAAGATTACGCTTTTTCAAGCGGATCTTATCAGATATTGATCCGAACTTGATTATGTTTCGAGTTTTTAAGACCTAATCTGATAAGGACAGACCCCAAGACCAATCGCTATATAAAGGGAGTAAGTCTCGTGAGTTACTCAGATCAATTGAGAGATTAAGAGTGATACTTTGCTACTGAGTATCTGAAAACTCCTTGAGAGCTTTTGTTCACAAATCACGAACACTTGCTTTGGGTTCTCTCGATTGGTTGGAAGGAGAGTCACCGGTGGAAGAGCTGTACGTGTGAGCCCACACTCACCACGGTTGTGGATAGAGAATAGCAAAGAAGACCAGTTGGTTGAGGCTCCTCTGGAACGTTACTTCTCTTCACAGGTTCGAAGGTTCTTCGGTACACAAAGGTTAGTAAGATCTGGTTAATTTATACATATAGCATGTCAAGCTTATGTTTTTGAAAATTACTCTGATATAATTTTTTTTTTAAAGTTCGCTTCGTACCTTTTTCCAACAATTGGTATCAAAGCCATGGTTTTTATATAAATTGACAAGTTTGTGATCATGTTGTATGCGTAAATTTTGTGATCTTAATCTCTCCTATGCTTGAATTTAATTTTATAGAGAGATGGCACTCTAGGTTTCTATATAATTATATGTTGTCATGGATTATGTGGTAAATGTTCATTAATTAATTATGGTTGATTAAATGATTATTTAATTATTTATTAATTGATTAATTAATACTGGTTATGGTTCCTTAGAGGTTTGAATTTGTATTCAAGTTTTTTACGTAATTAGATGATGGACTATCATCTCTGTCTAGGAATTATTATTTAATTTTAAATTTAAAAATTTTGAAATTAAATAATTATTCGAAGAAGACGAATCTAGAAGATGGATGATGGCACACCCAGGTATTTCCTGAGTCTCTAATTTTATATTTTTGAATTGTTGAAAATAAAATTGATCAATTGCATTAAAATTGTATTTTCTGGAATGGGAAATTTCTGCTCGGTCGGCATGCCAAACCCTCAGTTCGGTAGGCCGATGGTCATAGATCGACAGGCCGGACGTATGGTTCGACAGGTCGCCAGTGGGGGCAGAAATCTGCTGGCTCTGTCAGCAGGCCGAACTTCCAGTTCGACATGCCGAACTTTCATGAGTTGGCATGCCGATCTTACTGATCGGCAGGCCGATCACCCAGATCGGCCTACCAACCGAGAGTTGAAAAATTTCTAAAAAGGTGTAATTTTTTCGATGCAGTTTTAATTTTATTTTTGGGACAATTCTGAGAAACATTAAATTTGGATATGACCAGAAATATGAAGTTTTCAATTCATACGGGATTGAAGACTTGAAGTTGGAATTGCATAAAGAAGGATACAGCTTGAGGATTCAAGAATGAAGAATCGATAATAGGTCTCGATTATTCTCTTGTAATCTTAGTTTTCTATTCTCTAGGGTGGAGCCATAGTATTACGGCTATTATTCTTTTACTTGTAGCTTTGCTTGATTGCTTTGCTTGTCTATATTATAATATGATTTGCCATGTATATTGATAACATGTCATATAGAATAGGGACTGCCACTCATATAAAATTGTTCATGCATATTCTAAAAATAAACCTTGATTTCAAAAGTTGAGTGGGAGAAGGTTTTTGAAGGGAGGACCTAAGGCCTCCATCGTTGGTCCATAGGCAGAACATGGTGGTCTCGACCCCTAGGAAGGGATTTCTATCATGTACCAGATTGGATCTTTGAGAGGATAAGGTATTTTAGTATGATTTATGGTTGCACACCCCTAGGTGGTGATTATAAATCATGGATAAAATATTGAAACGATGGTTATACACTCACGTTAATTTTATTACTAACCTCCCCTAGGAGTTTTGTTAATATAATTAATGGCCAAAGAAACTATTATTAATATATGCTGGATCATACGAGTCCTGGATGGCATATATTAATCAAGAGGGGATCTGTGTTCCTGATTGAATTTGGCATGACTCCCCTAGGAGCTTGTTGAATTCTGAGTTGGGAATTATTATTGTAAGGTTGTGATGTTTTTAAGGTTTTGACACATAAACACATTTGTATGATTTACATGATTGTGTTATCTTACTAAATTATTATATATTTGCTCATGTTTGGTATATGATTCTTTATTGTAGATTAAAATTGTCTAAAAACACTTTATCATCAATACTTGACAAAAACCTGTTAACCAGTGAGAACTATAATGATTGGAAACGGAACCTAGATATCGTCTAGTCCTTTGAGAAACTAAAATATGTACTAACTGTTAGACATGTATGCTATAAGGAGTAAAAATGTAATACGTTTTTGGAGACATTTTTATCAATAAAGAATTTATTCATTTATATATACCAAATATTGTCCTCTTTACGTTCATATTTGTTGAATGTATGATAAGCAAACAGTAGTCTGAGACTGTCAGTCTAAACCTTAAGAATTGGGCATATGATGGGATGATTATGCGGTAGACACGACTCTTAAGGTGATGGTCTAAAATATATGATCCGCAATCGAGGGAATAAAGTTGGGCGCTTTATTCATGTAAAGATTGTTATGTTGTCTATATCTCTTTTGGGAGATGGTTTGTCTTGGCCATCGGAGTTGGACTCCGTGAATAGAAACATTGGCGCGTTGTCATAGGTGACGATGTGTTGGATCGGGACATAAAGTGAATTGATTTGGATTAATAATTCTGTCTTGGAAAATCGATTCACTTTAGACAATCATTTGTATTGTATCTTAATCCTGAGATGAATAATGGGCCCGTTGTCTCGACTTGTGTCTTTTGATGTACCAATGGGTGACTCCTACATCTCTATAGTGGCATGCATGCCGGTACGTTGAAGGCATGACTCTTGGTAGCGTAGACTTGTTATTCATAGATATGGAATCCATAGCTCCTCTTTAGGAGTAATGATATCCTCTTATATGCGTTGTCCTGTAATTGGAAAACTGGAGCGCTCAACCATTTGGATACATAGGTGTAACCGAATGGTATACTATCTTTGGATGGTAAGTTTTCTAATGGTGAGACAATGGAACGTAAGATAAAAAAATAATCGGGAAGGTAAGACAGAACTTGTCCTTAAGCCGATTATGGATGATCATATGGGGATGCGATACACTATGATATGTCATGGAGACTTAGCTACACGAGCTTCGTAATTCTATAAAGTTCGAGAGTACAGCTCCAAGCTTTTAGTGGAGTAGCGTTGGAGTTGATAATTGTGAAATGTATATCTGGGATATTGGGTTTCATAATTATCATGAGCTTGAACTTTATAGGTCCATTTTGGTCCCCTTTGCTAGCTCACAAAATCCTGTAACGACACGGCGTGCTTTTCCAATAATTGGTGACTTATGTCGGATTTATCAGATTGGTTTAAAAGAATCAAATAATTCATGTCTGTTTATCGGTTGAATTAATTATGTAAGAAATTAGTTCAAGATGAACTTGTTGAATTATGGCGTTCAGATAATTCTTGTCTGTTTATCGGTTGTTTTAATTTTGGACAATTAGAACAAGATAAACTTGTAGAATTATTGTGAATTGATTTATTTTCTTAGAGATTATCTTGATAAAGTTTGTTTTGATCAGTTATCTTTTCTATTGGGCTATTTGAATCAAAACTGAGACTTTATCATTTAGAATCTCGGGTGGAAAATAAAAGATTCGCGGAGATTTTTTCTCGGCAGTTCGGCATGCCGGATGACGTGTTCGGCCTGCCGAACTGGTCAGTTCGGCCTGCCTATCACACAGTTCGACATGCCGACCGCGACAGTTAAGATTACGCGTTTTTCACGCGTATCTTATCAGATATTGATCCGAACTTGATTCTGTTTCGATTTTTGAGACCTAATCTGATATGGACTGACCCCAAGGACCAATAGGTATAAAAAGGGAGTGAGTCTAATGATTTACTCAGATCAATTTGAGAGATTAAGAGTGATACTCTTCTAGTGAGCATCTGAAAACTCCCTGAGAGCTTTTGTTCACAAATCACGAACACTAGCTTTGGGTTCTCTCTATTGGTTGGAAGGAGAGTCACCGGTGGAAGAGCTGTACGTGTGAGCCCACACTCACTCCGGTTGTGGATAGAGAATAGCAAAGAAGACCAGTTGGTTGAGGCTCTTCTGGAACGTTACTTCTCTACACAGGTCGCGGAGGTTCTTCGGCATACTGAGGTTAGTAAGATCTGTTTAATTTATACATATAACATGTCAAACTTGTGTTTTGGAAAATACTCTGATGAAAAATTTTAAAAATTCCGCTGCGCACTTTGTTTCCAACAATTGGTATCAGAGCCCAGGTTTTTATATAAATTTGCAAGTTTGTGATCATGTTATATGCCTAAATTTTGTGATCTTAATCTCTCCAATGCTTGAATTAAATTTTATAGAGAGATGGCACTCTAGGTTTCTATATAATATATATGTTGTCATGGATTATATGGTGAATGTTTATTAATTAATTATGGTTGATTAAATTGTTCTTTAATTATTTATTAATTAATTAATACCGGTTATGGTTCCTTAGAGGTTAGAATGTGTATCTAGGTTTTTCATGTAATTAGATGGCGGACTATCATCTCCGTCTAGGAATTATTATTTAATTTTTAATTTGTAAGAATTTTGTAATTAAATAATTATTCGGAGAAGACGGAACAAGAAGTCGGAACTTAAAGATAGATGATGGCGCCTCCAGGTATTTCCTGAGTCTCTAATTTTATGTTTTTGAATTGTTTAAAATAAAATTGATGAATTGCATTAAAATTGTATTTTCTGGATTGAGGGTTTTCTGCTCGGTCGGCATGCCAGACCTCACAGTTCGGCAGGCCGAAGGTCACAGATCGGCAGGCCGGACGTACGGTCCGGCAGGCCGACAGTGGGGCTGAAATTTTGGTGCTCTGCCGGCAGGCCGAACCTTCATGTTCGGCAAGCCGAACCACCATGATCGACAGACCGATCACCCAGATCGGCCTGCCGACCGAGAGCAGCCAGGTGTCCAGAAAAGGTGCAATTTTTGGTGCAGTTTTAATTTTATTTTTGGGATGATTCTGAAAAACATTAAATTTGGATATGACCGGAAATATGAAGTGTTCGATTCATACGGGATTGAGGACTTGAAGATGGATATTACATGAAGAAGGATACAGCTTGAGGATTCAAGAATGAAGAATCGATAAATGTCTCGATTATTCTCTTGTAATCTTAGTTTTTCTATTCTCTAGGGTGGAACCATAATATTACGGTTATTATTATTATTATGCTTGTAGCTTTGCTTGATTGCTTTGCTTGTCTGCATTATAATATGATTTACCATGTATATTGATAACATGTCATATAGAATAGGGAGTGCCGCTCATATTAAAATTGTTCATGCATAATTTTAAAATAAAACCTTGACTTCAAAAGATTGAGTGGGAGAAGGTTTTCGAAGAGAGAACCTAAGGCCTCCATCGTTGGTCCATAGGAAGAACATGATGGTCCCAACCCCTAGGAAGGGATTTCTATCATGTACCAGATTGGATCTCTGAAAGGATAAGGTATTTTAGTATGATTTATGATTGCACACCCCTAGGTGGTGATTATAAATCATGGATAAAATATTAAAACAGTGGTTATACACTCACGTTAATTTTATTATTAACCTCCCCTAGGAGCTCTGTTAATAAAATTAATGGCCAAAGAAACGATTATTAGTATATGCTGGATCATACGGGTCCTGGATGGCATATATTAATCAGGAGGGGATCCGTGTTCCTGATTGAATTTGGCATGACTCCCCTAGGAGCTTGTTGAATTCTGAGTTGGGAATTATCGTTGTAAGGTTGTGATATTTTCAAGGTTTTGACACATAAACACATTTGTATGATTTTACATGATTGTGTTATCTTACTAAATTATTATATATGTTTGCTTATGTTTGGTATATGATTCTTTATTGTAGATTGAAAATGTCTAAAAACGCTTTATCATCGATACTTGACAAAAACCAATTAACCGGTGAGAACTATAATGATTGGAAACGGAACCTGGACATCGTCCTTTCCTTTGAGAAACTGAAATATGTTCTGACAACTCCTTGTCCTCCCGAGCCTACGGGAGACTCAAGTAATGAGCAATTCCAAGCGTACGACCGCTGGAAAGATGCTAATGATCAGGCCCGCTGCTATGTTATGGCTAGCATGAATAACGTGCTGCAGGCTCAACACCAGGATTATGAGACTGCGAAGCAGATCTTGGATAATCTTGAGGACATGTTTGGAGGCCAGGCCATAACAAAACGGCAAGGGGCGCTTCGGAAACTCTTAAACTGTAGACAGAGACCGGGGACATCTGTAAAGGAGCACATGATGTTGGTCATGGGTTACCTCGCTGAGGCTCAAACCAATGGAGCCGACATCGATGCTGAAACTCAGATGACTATGGTCTTTAAGACTCTGTCTAAGGAATTTATTCCGTTTAGAGCTACTTTTAATCTAAGCAATAGACGGGATATGACCTTGACAGAACTGATGAAACAGTTACAAGAGTTTGAACTCCTGATCAGGGAGTCTCCTGCTAGTGGAGAGGCCAATATGGTAGCTGCTTCTGATTCCAATCCTAACTCTGGGAATGGAAAGAAGCAACGGGCCAAAAATGGGAAGTCTTCTATTCTTGCTGCTACCAAGAGCAATAAGAAGAAGAAGAAGAACCCGAAGAAACTTAAGTGCTTCTTCTGTGGAAAGGTCGGGCATATAAGAAGCATTGCAAGGACTTCTTTTCCAAAAGAGGTAGGTGTGATCTTCTATATTTAGAAACTTGTTTGGTTGAGGAATCATGTGACATTTGGGTCATAGATTCTGGTGCAACTAATCAAGTTTGTGTTTCTCTATAGGGGTTCAAAGAAATGAGAAGTCTGTTGCATGAAGACTTTACGCTTCGAATGGGCAATGGATCCTTGGTCTCAGCGGAAGCAGTGGGAGTCATCCATCTTTATTTTGATAATTATAGGAGTTTAATTTTGCGAGATTGTTTTTATGTTCCTAAATTTAAAAGGAATTTAATTTCTGTATCTTCTTTATTTAAAGACTCCTACGTGGTATCTTTTAATGAAAAAGTGGTGATTCGTAAAAACAAATCTTTTATCTGTTCTGGATGGATGCAAAATAATCTATATTTTATCAAACCTAAGATGGACCTGTTGCTTAATGCTGAGATAAATGATAATGACTCAAAAAGACTTAAAACTTCTCACTCTAATAAAACTTATCTTTAGCATTTGCGCCTTGGCCATATTAACCTAAATAGGATTCAAAGGTTGGTAAGGGATGGACCTTTAAGTCACTTAAAGGTGGAATCTATACCTCAATGTGAATCTTGTTTGGAGGGTAAAATGACCAAAAGACCATACGGGTCTAAGGGCAATAGGGCCGAAGGGGTTCTAGAACTTGTGCATAGTGATGTTTGCGGACCGATGAACATCCGGGCACGAGGAGGGTATGAGTACTTCGTTACTTTTATTGACGATTACTCAAGATATGGGTATGTGTTCCTAATACACCACAAAAGCGAAACTTATGATAAGTTCAGGGAGTTTCGGGCTGAAGTGGAAAAGCAATTGGGTAGACCCATAAAGGCACTTCGATCTGATCGAGGTGGGGAATACCTTTCTGATGAGTTCTTGGGACACTTGTTAGAGAATGGGATTTTATCCCATTTGACTGCGCCGGGTACTCCGCAGCAGAATGGCGTAGCAGAGAGAAGGAATAGGACTTTGTTGGACATGATTCGGTCCATGATGAGTTATTCATCATTGCCTTTATCCTTTTGGGGATATGCACTACAAACCGCATGTTATCTCTTGAACAATGTGCCTTCAAAATCGGTCCCTAAAACTCCTCACGAGTTGTGGACAAGACGGAAGACATCCTTAAACCATATTCGAATATGGGGATGTCCAGCTCATGTCCTGTTTAAGGATCCGAATAAGTTGGAAGCACGTTCAGAAGTTTGCGTGTTTGTAGGATATCCAAAAGGGACTAAAGGGGGTTATTTTTATAACCCAAAGGAAAATAAAGTCGTGGTTTCAACTAATGTAACTTTCCTTGAGGAGAGTTACATGAACGACTTTAAACCTCAAAGCAAAGTGGTGCTTGAGGAGTTGAGGGGTAATCCGTTTACTCCGGAGGTTCCAAACGAAACCATTCCGATCGGTGTAGAAAAACCAAACAAACCTGAACAACAACCTCAGGGGCTTCGGCGTAGTGGGAGGATCGGGCGTCAACCTGAGAGGTATATGTTCAATGGGGAGGTCTTTTTGGCTGAACTGGATGAACATGACAGGGATCCTTATACTTACGCAGAAGCTATGGAGGATGTTGATTCAAGACTCTGGACAGAGGCCATGAACATTGAGATAAAGTCTATGGAGACTAATCGGGTCTGGGAGCTTGTGGATCTTCCCGAAGGGGTAAAACCCATAGGGTGTAAGTGGATCTACAAGAGGAAAAGAGGAGTGGATGGAAAGGTCGAAACCTTTAAGGCTAGACTGGTAGCTAAGGGTTATACGCAAAAGGAAGGAATCGATTATGAGGAAACCTTTTCGCCTGTGGCCATGCTTAAGTCCATCCGGATTCTCTTGTCCATAGCTGCCGCTCTCGACTACGAGATTTGGCAGATGGATGTCAAGACGGCTTTTCTGAATGGCTATCTTGATGAGTCCATTTATATGGAACAACCAGACGGGTTCAAGGTCAGGGGTCAAGAGGGTAAGGTTTGTAAGCTGCTAAAGTCAATTTATGGACTTAAGCAGGCTTCTCGTTCTTGGAACATAAGATTTGATCAAGTGATCAAGACTTATGGGTTCTCACAAAATCTGGATGAACCATGTGTTTACAAACACATTAAGAATGGGAAGGTGGTTTTTCTACTACTCTATGTAGATGACATTCTGCTAATTGGCAATGACGTTGGGGCGTTGTCATCGGTCAAATTATGGTTGACCAAGCAGTTTGACATGAAGGACTTGGGTGAGGCTAATTTTGTTCTCGGTATCCAGATCTTTCGGGATAGGAAGAACAAAATGATAGCTTTGTCACAGGCCAGCTACATAGATAAAATTCTCAGGAGGTTTGCAATGCAGGATTCCAAGAAAGGTGGGCAACCATCTAGGTCTGGAATTACTCTTTCTAAGAAAGACTCTCCAAAGTCTTATGAAGAAAGAGAATACATGAAGAAGGTACCTTATGCTTCGGCAGTGGGTAGTCTCATGTATGCCATGCTTTGCACTCGACCAGATATTAGTTATGCGGTCGGGATTGTGAGTCGATTTCAGGCGGATCCAGGACCAAACCATTGGGTTGCGGTAAAGCATATTTTCAAGTACCTGAGAAGGACTCGTGGGTATATGCTTGTGTATTCGGGTGAGGATTTAACTCCTCTAGGATACACTGATTCGGATTTTCAATCCTGCCTGGATTCTAGGAAATCGACTTCAGGGTTTGTGTTTACTCTGGGTGGCGGTGCCATCAGTTGGAGAAGTGCGACGCAAGATTGCACTTCGGATTCAACGATGGAGGCCGAGTATGTGGAGGCTAGTGATGCTTCGAAAGAAGCAGTGTGGCTCCGCAAGTTCCTTGGGGATCTTGAGGTAGTTCCTGGTATGGATAAAGTGGTATCACTGTACTGTGATAACAGTGCGGCGGTAGCTAATGCTAAGCAACCAAGATTTCACAAGAAGAGTAAGCATATTGATCGGAAGTATCATGTGATAAAGGACTTCGTCGAGAGCGGGCATGTCACGGTGTGCAAGATCGCGTCAGAGGACAATTTAGCTGATCCATTTACGAAGACACTTTCTGGGAGAGTCTTCGAAAGGCATGTGGAAGCTATAGGGATGCGAAATTTGCAGTATTTACTCACTTAGTGCAAGTGGGAGATTGTTAGACATGTATGCTCTAAGGAGTAAAAATGTAATACGTTTTTGGAGACATTTTTATCAATAAAGAATTTATTCATTTATATATACCAAATATTGTCCTCTTTACGTTCATATTTGTTGAATGTATGATAAGCAAACAGTAGTCAGAGACTGTCAGTCTAAACCTTAAGAGTTGGGCATATGATGGGATGATTATGCGGTAGACACGACTCTTAAGGTGATGGTCTAAAATATATGATCCGCAATCGAGGGAATAAAGTTGAGCGCTTTATTCATGTAAAGATTGTTATGTTGTCTATATCCCTTTTGGGAGATGGTTTGTCTTGGCCATCGGAGTTGGACTCCGTGAATAGAAACATTGGCGCGTTGTCATAGGTGACGATGTGTTGGATCGGGACATAAAGTGAATTGATTTGGATTAATAATTCTGTCTTGGCAAATCGATTCACTTTAGACAATCATTTGTATTGTATCTTAATCCTAAGATGAATAATGGGCCCGTTGTCTCGACTTGTGTCTTTTGATGTACCAATGGGTGACTCCCACATCTCTATAGTGGCATGCATGCCGGTACGTTGGAGGCATGACTCTTGGTAGCGTAGACTTGTTATTCATAGATATGGAATCCATAGCTCCTCTTTAGGAGTAATGATATCCTCTTATATGCGTTGTCCTGTAATTGGAAAACTGGAGCGCTCAACCATTTGGATACATAGGTGTAACCGAATGGTATACTATCTTTGGATGGTAAGTTTTCTAATGGTGAGACAATGGAACGTAAGATAAAAAAATAATCGGGAAGGTAAGACAGAACTTGTCCTTAAGCCGATTATGGATGATCATATGGGGATGCGATACACTATGATATGTCATGGAGACTTAGCTACACGAGCTTCGTAATTCTATAAAGTTCGAGAGTGCAGCTCCAAGCTTTTAGTGGAGTAGCGTTGGAGTTGATAATTGTGAAATGTATATCTGGGATATTGGGTTTCATAATTATCATGAGCTTGAACTTTATAGGTCCATTTTGGTCCCCTTTGCTAGCTCACAAAATCCTGTAACGACACGGCGTGCTTTTCCAATAATTGGTGACTTATGTCGGATTTATCAGATTGGTTTAAAAGAATCAAATAATTCATGTCTGTTTATCGGTTGAATTAATTATGTAAGAAATTAGTTCAAGATGAACTTGTTGAATTATGGCGTTCGGATAATTCTTGTCTGTTTATCGGTTGTTTTAATTTTGGACAATTAGAACAAGATAAACTTGTAGAATTATTGTGAATTGATTTATTTTCTTAGAGATTATCTTGATAAAGTTTGTTTTGATCAGATATCTTTTCTATTGGGCTATTTGAATCAAAACTGAGACTTTATCCTTTAGAATCTCGGGTGGAAAATAAAAGATTCGCGGAGATTTTTTCTCGGCAGTTCGGCCTGCCTATCAGAAAGTTTGGCCTGCCGAACTGGTCAGTTCGGCCTGCCTATCACACAGTTCGGCATGCCGACCGTGACAGTTAAGATTACGCGTTTTTCACGCGTATCTTATCAGATATTGATCCGAACTTGATTCTGTTTCGATTTTTGAGACCTAATCTGATATGGACTGACCCCAAGGACCAATAGGTATAAAAAGGGAGTGAGTCTAATGATTTACTCAGATCAATTTGAGAGATTAAGAGTGATACTCTTCTAGTGAGCATCTGAAAACTCCCTGAGAGCTTTTGTTCACAAATCACGAACACTAGCTTTGGGTTCTCTCTATTGTTTGGAAGGAGAGTCACCAGTGGAAGAGCTGTACGTGTGAGCCCACACTCACTCCGGTTGTGGATAGAGAATAGCAAAGAAGACCAGTTGGTTGAGGCTCTTCTGGAACGTTACTTCTCTACACAGGTCGCGGAGGTTCTTCGGCATACTGAGGTTAGTAAGATCTGTTTAATTTATACATATAACATGTCAAACTTGTGTTTTGGAAAATACTCTGATGAAAAATTTTAAAAATTCCGCTGCGCACTTTGTTTCCAACACTAACAACCCCTTGTCCTCCCGAGCCTACGAGAGACTCAAGTAATGAGCAATTCCAAGCGTATGATCACTGGAAAGATGCTAATGATCAGGCCCGCTGCTATGTTATAGATAGCATGAACAACGTGCTGTAGGCTCAACATCAGGATTAGGAGACTGCAAAACAGATCCTGGATAATCTTGAGGATATGTTTGGAGGCCAAGCCATAACAAAGCGATAAGGGGAACTTCAAAAACTCTTAAACTATAGACAGAGGCTGGGGACATCTGTAAAGGAGCACATGATGTTGGTTATGGGTTACCTCGCTAAGGCTCAAACCAATGGAGCCGACATCGATGCTGAAACTCAAATGATTATGGTCTTTGAGACTCTATCTAAGGAATTTATTTCGTTTAGAGCTATATTTAATTTAAGTAATAGACAGGATATGACCTTAATAGAACTGATGAAACAGTTACAGGAGTTTGAACTACTGATCAAGGAGTCTCCTGTGGGTGGTGAGGAAAACATGGTAACTGCTTTTGGTTCCAATCCTAACTCTGGGAATGGAAAGAAGCAATGGGCCAAGAACAGAAAGCCTTCTATTCCTGCTACTACGAAGAGCAAGAAGAAGAAGAAGAAGAACCCAAAGAAGCTTAAGTGCTTCTTCTGTGGAAAGGTCGGGCATATTCAGAAGCATTGCAAGGACTTCCTTTCCAAAGGAGGTAGGTGTGATCTTCTATATTTAGAAACTTGTTTGGTTGAGGAATCTAGTGACATTTGGGTCATAGATTCCGGTGCAACTAATCATGTTTGTCTTTCTCTACAGGGGTTCAAAGAAACGAGAAGTCTGTTGCATGAAGACTTCACGCTTCGGATGGGAGATGGATCCTTGGTCTCAGCGGAAGCAGTGGGAGATGTCCATCTTTACTTTGATAATTATAGGAATTTATTTTTGCAAGATTGTTTTTATGTTCCTAAATTTAAAAGGAATTTAATTTCTATTTCTTGTTTATTTAAAGACTCCTACTTGGTTTCTTTTAATGAAAAAGTGGTGATTCATAAAAACAAATCTTTTATCTGTCCTGGATAGATGTAAAATAATCTATATTTTGTCAAACCTAAGATGGACTTATTGCTTAATGCTAAGATGAATGATAATAACTCCAAAAGACTTAAAACTTCTCACTCTAATAAGACTTATCTTCGGCATTTGCGCCTTAGTCATATTAACCTGAATAGGATTCAAAGGTTGGTAAGGGATGGAACATTAAGTCACTTAAAGGTGGAATCTATACCTCAGTGTGAATCTTGTTTGGAGGGTAAAATGACCAAAAGACCATCGGGTCTAAAGGCAATAGGGCCAAAGGGGTTCTAGAACTTGTGCATAGTGATGTTTATGGACCGATGAACATCCAGGCACGAGGAGGGTATGACTATTTGTCACTTTTATTGACGATTACTTAAGATATGGGTATGTGTGCCTGATGCACCACAAAAGCAAAACTTTTGACAAGTTCAGGGAGTTTTGGGCTAAAGTGGAAAAGCAATTGGGTAGACCCATAAAGGCACTTCGATCCGATTGAGGTGGGGAATACCTTTCAAATGAGTTCTTGGGACACTTGTTAGAGAATGGGATTTTATCTCATTTGACAGCGTCGGGCACTCCACAGCAGAATGGCGTAGCGGAGAGAAGAAATAGGACTTTGTTGGATATGGACAGGTCCATGATGAGTTATTCATCATTACCTTTATCCTTTTGGGGATATGCACTACAAACTGCATGTTATCTTTTGAACAATGTGCCTTGAAAATTGGAAGAAATTGATTATGAGGAAACCTTTTTGCCTGTAGCCATGCTTAAGTCCATCCGGATTCTCTTGTCCATAGCTGTCGCTCTCGACTACGAGATTTGGCAGATGGATGTCAAGACAACTTTTTTGAATGGCTATCTTGATGAGCCCATTTATATGGAACAACCAGACGGGTTCAAGGTCATGGGTCAAGAGGGTAAGATTTGTTAGTTGTTAAAGTCAATTTATGGACTTAAGCAGGCTTCTCGTTCTTGGAACATAAGATTTGATCAGGTGATCAAGACTTATGGGTTCTCCCAAAATGTGGATGAACCATGTGTTTATAAACACATTAAGGATGGGAAGGTGGTTTTTCTACTGCTCTATATAGATGACATTCTGCTAATTGGCAATGACGTAGGGGCGTAGTCATTGGTCAAATTATGGTTGACCAAGTAGTTTGACATGAAAGACTTGGGTGAGGCTAATTTTGTTCTCGGTATCCAGATCTTTTGAGATAGGAAGAACAAAATGGTAGCTTTGTCACAGGCTAGCTACATAGATAAAACTCTCAGGAAATTTACAATGCAGGATTCCAAGAAAGGTGGACAACCATCTAGGTCTGGAATTACTCTTTCTAAGAAAGAGAATACATGAAGAAGGTGCCTTATGCTTCAGCATTGGGTAGCCTCATGTATGCCATGCTTTGCACGCAACCAGATATTAGCTATGCGGTCGGGATTGTAAGTCGATTTTAGGCGGATCTAGGACCGAACAATTGGGTTACGGTAAAGCATATTTTCAAGTACCTGAGAAGGACTCGCTGGTATATGCTTGTATATTCGGGTGAGGACTTGACTCCTTTAGGATATACTGATTCAGATTTTCAATCCTATCTGGATTCTAGGAAATCAACTTCGGGTTTTATGTTTGCTCTAGGAGGCAGTGCCATTAGTTGGAGAAGTGCTAAGCAAGATTGCATTTCGGATTCAACGATGGAGGCCGAGTATTTGGCAGTCAGTGATGCTTCGAAAGAAGCAGTGTGGCTCAGCAAGTTACTTGAGGATCTTGAGGTAGTTCCTGGCTTGGATAAGGCGGTATCACTGTACTGTGATAACAGTGCAGTGGTAGCTAATGCTAAGGAACCAAGATTTCATAGGAAGAGTAAGCATATTGATCGAAAGTATCATGTGATAAAGGACTTTGTTGAGGGTGGGCATGTCACGATGTGCAAGATCGCGTGTGAGGACAATTTAGCTGATCCATTTACGAAGACACTTACTAGGAGAGTCTTCGAGAGGCATGTGGAAGCTATGGGGATGCGAGATTTGTCATATTTACTCACTTAGTGCAAGTGGGATATTGTTAGACATGTAAGCCCTAAGGAGTGAAAATGTAATAAGTTTTTGGAGACATTTTTACCAATAAAGAATTTGTTCATTATTTATATACCAAATCTTGTCCTCTTGACGATCATATTTGTTGAATGTATGTTAAACACACAATAGTCTAAAACTGTTGGTCTAAACCTTAAAAATTGGGCATATGATGGACGGATTATGCGGAAGACATGATTCTTAAGGTGATAGTCTAAATCATATGATCCGCAATCGAAGGAATAAAGTTGGGTGCTTTCTTAATGCAAAGATTGTTATGTTGTCTATATCCCTTTTGGGAGATGGTTTGTCTCAACCACCGGAGGTGGACTCCGTGAATAGAAACATTGGCATGTTGTCATAGGTGACAATATGTTGGATTGGGACATAAAGTCAATTGATTTGGATTAATAATTCTGTCTCAGCAAATCGATTTACTTTAGACAATCATTTATGTTGTATCTTAATCCTGAGATGGATAGTGGCCCATTGTCTTGGCTTGTGTCTTTTGATGTACCAAAGGGTGACACCCACATATTAATAGTGGTATGCATGCCGGTACGTTAGAAGCATGACTCTTGATGGCGTAGACTTGTTATTCATAGATATAGAATCCGTAGCTCCTCTTTAGGAGTAATGATATCCTCTTATATGTGTCATCCTGTAATTGGAAAACTAGAGCGCTCAACCATTTGGATAACCGAATGGTATATTGTCTTTGGATAGTAAGTTTTCTAATGGTGAGATAATAGAACGTAAGATAAAAATAATCAGGAAGGTGAGACAGAACTTATCCTTAAGCCGATTATGGATTATCATATGGGGATACGATACACTTTGATATGTCTTGGAGACTTAGCTATACGGGCTTCGTAATTTTATAAAGCTCGAGAGTGCAGCTCCAAGCTTTTAGTGGAGTAGCATTGGAGTTGATAATTGTGAAATGTATATCTAGGATATTGGGTTTCATAATTATCGTGAGTTTGAACTTTATAGGTCCGTTTTGGTCCCCTTTGCTAGCTCACAAAATCTTGTAACGATATGGCGTGCTTTTCTAATAATTGGTGACTTATGTCGGATTTATCAGATTGGTTTAAAATTTAGAAGAATCAAATAATTCATATCTGTTTATTGGTTGAATTAATTTTGTAATAAATTAATTTAAGATAAACTTGTTGAATTATTAGGATCAGATAATTCTTGCCTGTTTATCGGTTGCTTTAATTGGATAAATTAAATCAAGATAAACTTGTAGAATTTTTGTGAATTGATTTATTTTCTTAGAGATTATCTTGATAAAGTTTATTTTGATCAGATAACTTCTCTATTGGGTTATTTGAATCAAAACTAAGACTTTATCCTATTGAATCTCGGGTGGAAAATAAAAGATTCGCAGAGATCTTTATCGGTAGTTTGGCCTGCCGATGGGGCATGTTTGGCCTGCCGAGCAGGCTGTTCGGCCTGCCGATCAGCGAGAGATAAGATTACACTTTTTCACACAAATCTTATCAGATATTGTTTCGAACTAGATTCTGTTTCGAGTTTTTGAGACCTAATCTGATAAGGACTGACCCTAGGACCAATCGCTATATAAAGGGAGTAAGTCTCATGAGTTACTCAGATCAATTGAGAGATTAAGAGTGATACTCTGCTGCTGAGCATTTGGAAACTCCCTGAGAGCTTTTGTTTACAAATCACGAACACTTGCTTTGGGTTCTCTCGATTGGTTGGAAGGAGAGTCACCGGTGGAAGAGCTATACATGTGTGCCCACACTCACTCCGGTTGTGGATAGAGAATAGCAAAGAAGACCAGTTGGTTGAGGCTCTTTTGGAACGTTACTTCTCTTCACAGGTTACGGAGGTTCTTCGGTACACAAAGGTTAGTAAGATCTGATTAATTTATACATATTGCATGTCAAACTTGTTTTTTTAGAAATTACTCTTATATAATTTTTTTTTTAAATTCCGCTGCGTACCATTTTCCAACAGCTTCGGCATAGAGGGAGGATCAGGCGTCAACTCGAAAGGTATATGTTCAATGGTGAGGCCTTCTTGGTTGAACCAGATGAATATGATAGGGATCCTTATACTTACATAGAGGCTATGGAGGATGTTTATTCGAAAGTCTGGACAGAGGCCATGAACACAGAGATGAAGTCGATGGAGACTAATTAGGTCTAGGAGTTTGTGGATATTCCCGAAGGGGTAAAACCCATAGGGTGCAAATGGAGCTACAAGCGAAAAAGTGGAGTAGATGGAAAGGTTAAAACCTTTAAGGCTAGACTGGTAGCTAAGGGTTACACACAAAAGGAAGGAATCGATTATGAGGAAACCTTTTCGCCTGTGGCCATGCTTAAGTCCATTCAGATTCTCTTGTCCATAGCTGCCGCTCTTGATTGAAAGATTTGACAGATGGATGTCATGATGGCTTTTCTAAATGGCTATCTTGATGAGTCCATTTATATGGAGCAACCAGACAGGTTCAAGGTCAAGGGTCAAGAGGGTAAGGTTTCTAAGCTGCTAAAGTCAATTTATGGACTTAAGTAGGCTTCCCATTCTCGGAACATAAGATTTGATCAGGTGATCAAGATTTATGGGTTCTCACAAAATGTGGATGAGCCATGTGTTTACAAACACTTTAAGGGTGGGAAGGTGGTTTTTCTACTGCTCTATGTAGATGACATTCTCTAATTGGCAATGACATTGAGCGTTGTCATTGGTCAAATTATAGTTGATCAAGCAGTTTGACATGAAGGACTTGGGTGAGGCTAATTTTGTTCTCAGCATCCAGATCTTTCGGGACAGGAAGAACAAAATGAAAGCTTTATCCCAGGCCAGCTACATAGATAAAATTCTCAGGAGGTTTGCAATGTAGGATTCCAAGAAAGATGGGCAACCATCTAGGTCTGGAATTACCCTTTCTAAGAAAAACTCCCCAAAGTCTAAGGAAGAAAAGGAATACATGAAAAAGGCACCTTATGCTTCAGCAATGGGTAGTCTCATGTCTGCCATGCTTTGCACACGACTGGATATTTGTTATGCGATCAGGATAGTAAGTTGATTTCAGGTAGATCTAGGACCAAACCACTGGGTTACGGTTAAGCATATTTTTAAGTACGTAAGAAGGACTCGAGGGCATATGCTTGTGTATTCGGGTGAGGACTTGACTCCTCTAGGATATACTAACTCGGATTTTCAATCATGTCTGGATTCTAGGAAATCAACTTTGGGTTTTGTGTTTACTCTAGGCGATGGTGCCATCAGTTAGAGAAGTGTAAAGCAAGATTGCACTTCGGATTCAATGATAGAGGGTGAATATGTGGCAGTTAGTGATGCTTCAAAAGAAGCAGTGTGGCTCCACAAGTTCCTTGGGGATCTTAAGGTAGTTCCTGTTATGAATAAGGCAGTATCACTATACTGTGATAATAGTGCAGCGGTCACTAATGCTAAGGAACCAAGATTTCACAAGAAGAGTAAGCATATTGATCGAAAGTATCATGTGATAAAGGACTTCGTTGAGGGTGGGCATGTCACGGTGTGCAAAATCACGTCAGAGGACAATTTAGCTGATTCATTTACAAAGACACTTACTAGGAGAGCCTTCGAGAGGCATGTGGAATCTATGGGGATACGAGATTTGCCATATTTACTCACTTAGTGCAAGTGGGAGATTGTTACACATGTATGCCTTAAGGAGTAAAAATATAATATGTTCTTGGAGACATTTTTATCAATAAAGAATTTATTTATTATTTGTATACCAAATCTTGTCCTCTTTACGTTCATATTTCTTGAATGTATATTAAGCAAATAAAAGTCTAAGACTGTTAGTCTAAACCTTTAAAAATTGGGCATATGATGGATGGATTATGCGGAAGACATGATTCTTAAGGTGATGGTCTAAATCATAAGATCCGCAATCGAGGGAATAAAGTTGGGTGCTTTATTCATGTAAAGATTGTTATGTTATCTATATCCCTAATGGGAGATGGTTTGTCTTGACCATCGGAGGTGGACTCCACGGACAGAAACATTGGCACGTTGTCATAGGAGACGATGTGTTGGATAAAGTGAGATAATTTGGATTAATAATTCTGTCTCGGCAAATCGAATCACTTTAGACAATTATTTGTATTATATCTTAATCCTGAGATGAATAGTGGGCTTGTTGTCTTGACTTGTGTCTTTTGATGTACCAAAGGGTGATACCCACATTTTAATAGTGGTATGCATGCCTATACGTGTTAGACATGTATGCCCTAAAGAGTAAAATGTAATAAGTTTTTGGAGAAATTTTTATCAACAAAGAATTTATTCATTATTAATATATCAAATTTTGTCCTCTTTACGTTCATATTTGTTGAATGTATGTTAAGCAATCAAAAGTCTAAGATTGTGAGTCTAAACCTTAAGAATTGGGCATATGATGGATGGATTAAGCGGAAGACACGATTCTTAAGGTGATGGTCTAAATCATACGATCCACAATCGAGGGAATAAAGTTGGGCGCTTTATTCATGCAAAGATTGTTATATTGTCTATATCCCTTTTTAGGAGATGGTTTGTCTTGACCATCGGAGGTGGACTCTGTGAATAGAAACATTGGCACGTTGTCATAGGTGACGATGTGTTGGATTGGGATATAAAGTGAACTGATTTGGATAAATAATTCTGTCTCGGCAAATCGATTCACTTTAGACAATCATTTGTGTTGTATCTTAATCTTGAGATGAATAATGGGCCCGTTGTCTTGGCTTGTGTCTTATGATGTACCAAAGGGTGACACCCACATCTTAATAGTGGTATGCTTGCCGATACATTGGAGGCGTGACTCTTGATAGCGTAGACCTATTATTCATAGATATGGAGTCCATAGCTCCTCTTTGGGAGTAATGATATCCTCTTATATGCGTTATCTTGTAATTGGAAAACTAGAGTGCTCAACCATTTGGATACATATATGTAACCGAATGGTATACTATCATTGGATAGTAAGTTTTTTGATGGTGAGATAATGGAACGTAAGATAAAAATAATCGAGAAGGTAAGACAGAACTTGTCCTTAAGCTGATTATAGATTATCATATGGGGATACAATACACTTGATATGTCATGGAGACTTAGCTATACAAGCTTCGTAATTCTATGCAGTTTGAGGGTGCAGCTCCGAGCTTTTAGTGGAGCAGCGTTGGAGTTGATAATTATGAAATGTATATCTGGGATATTGGGTTTCATAATTATCAATAGCTTGAACTATATAGGTCCATTTGGTCCGCTTTGCTAGCTCACAACATCTTGCAACGACATGGCGTGGTTTTCCAATTATTGGTAACTTATGTCGAATTTATAAGATTGGTTGATATTTGAAAGAATCAAATAATTCATGTCTATTTATTGGTTGAAATAATTTTGTGATAAAAATTAATTCAAGATAAACTTGTTGAATTATAAGGATCGAATAATTCTTGTCTGTTTATCAGTTGATTTAATTTTAGATAAATTAGATCAAGATAAACTTATAGAATTATTGGGAATTGATTTATTTTCTTAGAGATTATCTAGATAAAGTCGTTTTGATCAGATAACTTCTCTATTGGGTTATTTGAATTAAAACTGAGACTTTATCCTATAGAATCTCGGGTGGAAAATAAAAGATCCGCGAGATTTTTATTCGGCAGTTTGGTCTGCCGATGGACGTGTTCGGCCTGTCGATGGGGCCCGCTAGGCCTGCCGATCAGCAAAGGATAAGATCAAGCGTTTCCACATGGAGCTTTTCAGATATTGATCCAAACTTGATTCTGTTTCGAGTTTTTGAAACCTAATCTGATAAGGAAAGACCCCAGGACCAATCGCTATATGAAGGGAGTAAGTCTCATGAGTTACTCAGATCAATTGAGAGATTAAGAGTGATACTCTTCTGGTGAGCATCTGAAAACTCCCTGAGAGCTTTTGTTCACAAATCATGAACACTTGCGTTGGGTTCTCTTGATTGTTTGGAAGGAGAGTCACCTAGTGGAAGAGCTATACGTGTGAGCCCACACTCACTCCGGTCATGGATAGAGAATAGCAAAGAAGACTAGTTGGTTGAGGCTCTTTTGGAACGTTACTTCTCTTCATGTTTTGCGAGGGTTGTTCGGCATACAAAGGTTAGTAAGATCTGGTTAATTTATGCATATAGCATGACAAACTTGTCTTTTGGAAATTACTTTGATGTAAAATTTTTAAAATTTTGCTACGTACTAATTATTATTTTTTCCAACAATTGGTACTAGAGCCATGGTTTTTACATAAATATACGAGTTTGTGATCATGTTATATGTATAAATTTTGTGATCTTAATCTCTCCTATGCTTGAATTTAATTTTATAGAGAGTTGGCACTCTAGGTTTCTATATATTATATATGTTGTCATGGATTAAGTGGTGAATGTTCATTAATTAATTATGGTTGATTAAATTATTATTTAATTATTTATTAATTAATTAATTTATACCGGTTATGGTTCCTTAGAGGTTAGAATGTGTATCTAGGTTTTTTATGTAAAAAGATGGCGGACTATCATCTCCGTCTAGGAATTGTTATTTAATTTTAAATTTGTAAGAATTTTATAATTAAATAATTATTCAGAGAAAACGGATCTAGAAGATTGATGATGATGCTCCTAGGTATTTCTTGAGTCTCTAATTCTATGTTTTTGAATTGTTGAAAATAAAATTGATGATTTGCATTAAAAATTGTATTTTCTACAATCGAAATTTATGCTCGTTCGGCATACCAAACCTCAGTTCGTAGGCCGATGGTCGCAGATCGGCAGGCCGAACTTGAGGTTCGGTAGGCCAAACTTGAGGTTCGGTAGGCGATCAGTGGGACAGAAATCAAGTGGCTCTGGCGATAGGCCAAACTTTCATGGATCGGCAGGCCGATCATCCAGATCGGCCTGCCGACCGAGAGCTAGAAATTTTTCAGAAAAGGTGCAGTTTTTCTGATATAGTTTTAATTTTATTTTTGAGGCAATTTTGAGAAACATTAAATTTGGATATGACCGGAAATATGAAATATTCGATTCATATGGGATTGAAGACTTGAAGATGGGAATTACATAAAGAAGTATACAGCTTGAGGATTCAAGGATGAAGAATCGATAATATGTCTCGATTATTCTCTTGCAATCTTAGTTTTCTATTCTCTAGGGTGGAGCCATAATATTACGGTTATTTATTATTCTGCTTGTAGCTATGCTTAATTGCTTTGCTTGTCTACATTATAATATGATTTGCTATGCATATTGATAACATGCCATATAGAATAGGGAGTGCCGCTCATATTAAAATTGTTCATGCATATTCTTAAAATAAAACCTTGATTTTAAAAGATTGAGTGGGAGAATGTTTTCGAAGAGAGAACCTAAGGCCTCTATCATTGGTCCATAGGCAGAACTGTTGGAAAAAACAATATGAGGTGCGTAGAGGGAATTTTAAAAATTTTAACATCAGTGTATTTTTTCAAAACATAAGTTTGACATGCAATATGTACAAATTAAACAAATCTTACTAACCTTTGTGTATCGAAGAACCTCAGCAACCTGTGAAGAGAAGTAACCTTCCAGAAGAGCCTCAACCAACTGGTCTTCTTAGCTATTCTCTATCCACGATCGGAGTGAGTGTGGGCTCACACGTACAGCTCTTCCACTGGTGACTCGGCCTCCATCGGGCACACATACCCATATCTTGAGTAATTGTCAATAAAAGTGACGAAGTACTCATATCCTCCTTGTGCCCGGATGTTCATCGGTCCGTAAACATCACTATGAATAAGTTCTAGAACCCCTTCGGCCCTATTGCCTTTAGACTCGTAAGGTCTTTTGGTCATTTTACCCTCCAAACAAGATTCACATTGAGGTATAGATTCCACCTTTAAGTGACTTAAAGGTCCAACCCTTACCAACCTTTGAATCCTATTCAGGTTAATGTGACCAAGGCGCAAATGCCAAAGATAAGTCTTATTAGAGTGAGAAGTTTTAAGTCTTTTAGAGTTATTATCAGTCATCTCAGCATTAAGCAATAAGTCCATCTTAGGTTTGATAAAATATAGATTATTTTGCATCCATCTAGAACAGATAAAAGATTTGCTTTTACGAATCACAACTTTTTCATTAAAAGATACCACATAGGAGTCTTTAAATAAACAAGATACATAAATTAAATTCCTTTTAAATTTAGGAACATAAAAACAATCTAGCAAAAATAAATTCCTATAGTTATCAAAGTAAAGATGGACGTCTCCCACTGCTTCCGCTGAGACAAAGGATCCATCGCCCATCTAAAGCGTGAAGTCTTCATGTAACAGACTTCTCGTTTCTTTGAACCCCTGTAGAGAAACACAAACATGATTAGTTGCACCAGAATCTATGACCCAAATTTCACTGGATTCCTCAGCCAAACAAGTTTCCAAATACAGAAGATCACACCTACCTCCTTTGGAAAGGAAGTCCTTGCAATGCTTCTTAATATGCCCGACCTTTCCACAGAAGAAGCACTTAAGCTTCTTTGGGTTCTTCTTCTTCTTCTTCTTGATCTTGGTGTTAGCAGGAACAAAAGACTTCCTATTATTGGCTCGTTGCTTCTTTCCATTCCCAGAGTTAGAATTGGAACCAGAAGCAGCTACCATGTTGGCCTCACCACCTGCAGGAGACTCCCTGATCAGCAGTTTGAACTCCTACAACTGTTTCATCAGTTCTATCAAGGTCATATCCCGTCTATTGCTCAAATTAAATGTAGCTCTAAACTGAATAAATTCCTTCGATAGAGTCTCAAAGACCATAGTCATCTGTGTTTCAGCATCGATGTCGGCTCCATTGGTTTGAGCCTTAGCGAGGTAACCCATGACCAACATCATATGCTCCTTTACAGATGTCCCCGGTCTCTGTCTACAGTTTAAGAGTTTCTGAAGCACCCCTTGCCGCTTTGTTATGGCCTGGCCTCCAAACATGTCCTCAAGATTATCGAAGATCTGCTTCGCAGTCTCATAATCTTGATATTGAGCCTGCAGCACATTATTCATGCTGGCCATAATATAGCTGCGGGCCTGATCATTAGCATCTTTCCAGCGGTCATACACTTGGAATTGCTCATTAGATGAGTCTCCCGTAGGCTTGGGAGGACAAGGGGTTGTCAGAACATATTTCAGTTTCTCAAAGGACAGGACGATATCCAGGTTCCGTTTCCAATCATAGTAATTCTCACCGGTTAATTGGTTTTTTTCAAGTATCGATGACAAAGTATTTTTAGACATTTTTAATCTACAATAAAGAATCATATACCAAACATAAGCAAACATATCATAATAATTTAGTAAGATAACACAATCATGTAAAATCATACAAATGTGTTTATGTGTCAAAACCTTAAAAATATCACAACCTTACAACGATAATTCCCAACTTAGAACTCAACAAGCTCCTAGGGGAGTCATGCCAAATTCAATCAAGAACACGGATCCCCTCTAGATGAATATATGCCATCCAGGACCCGTACAATCCAACATATATTAATAATTGTTTCTTTGGCCATTAATTTAATTAACAGAGCTCCTAGGGGAGGTTAATAATAAAATTAACGTGAATGTATAACCATCGTTTCAATATTTTATCCATGGTTTATAATCACCACCTAGGGATTTGTAACCATAAATCATGCTAAAATACCTTTTCCTCTTAGAGATCCAATCTGCTACATGATAGAAATCTCTTCCTAGGGATCGGGACCACCATGTTCTTCCTATGGACCAACGATGGAGGCCTTAGATTCTCTTTTCGAAAACCTTCTCCCACTCAATCTTTTGAAATCAAGGTTTTATTTTAAAATTATGAATGAACAATTTTAATATGAGCAGCACTTTCTATTTTATATGACATGTTATCAATATACATGGCAAATAATATTATAATGTAGACAAGCAAAGCAATCATGCAAAGCTACAAGCTAAATAATTCTACAAGTTTATCTTGATCTAATTTATCCAATTAAATCAACCGATAAATAGACAAGAATTATCTGATCCCAATAATTCAACAAGTCTATCTTAAATTAATTTTGTTACAAAATAAATTCAAGCAATAAACAGACAAATTATTTGATTCTTTCAAATTTTAAACCAATCTGATAAATCCGACATAAGTCACCAATTATTGAAAAAGCACGCCGTATCGTTACAGGATTTTGTGAGCTAGCAAAGGGGACCAAAATGGACCTATAAAGTTCTAGCACTCAATAATTATGAAACCTAGTATCCTAGATATACATTTCACAATTATCAACTCCAACGCTACTCCACTAAAAGCTTGGAGCTACACTCTCGAACTTTATAGAATTAGAAAGCCCGTATAGCTAAGTTTCCATGACATATCAAAGTGTATCGTATCCCCATATGATAATCTATAATCAGCTTAAGGACAAATTCTATCTTACCTTTCCGATTATTTTTATCTTATGTTCCATTATCTCACCATTAGAAAACTTACCATCCAAAGATAGTATACCATTCGGTTACACCTATGTATCCAAATGGTTGAGCGCTCTAGTTTTCCAATTACAGGATAACACATATAAGAGGATATCATTACTCCTAAAGAGGAGCTATGGAGTCTATATCTATAAATAACAAGTCTTGCCATCAAGAGTCATGCCTCCAACGTACCGGCATGCATACCACTATTAAGATGTGAGAGTCACCCTTTGGTACATCAAAAGACACAAGTCAAGAAACCGAGCCCACTATCCATCTCAGGATTAAGATACAATACAAATGATTGTCTAAAGTGAATCGATTTGCCAAGACAGAATTATTAATCCAAATCAATTCACTTTGTGTCCCCATCCAACACATCATCACTTATGACAATGTGCCAATGTTTCTATTCACGGAGTCCAACTCCGATGGTCAAGACAAACCATCTCTCTTTAGGGATATAGACAACATAACAATCTTTGCATGAATAAAGCGCCCAACTTTATTCCCTCGATTGCGGATCATATGTTTTAGACCGTTACCTTAAGAATGATGTCTTTCGCATAATCAGTCCATCACATGCCCAATTCTTAAAGGTTTAGACCGACAGTCTCAGACTACTATGTGCTTAACATACATTCAACAAATATGAACATAAAGAGGACAAGATTTGGTATATATAAATGAACAAATTCTTTATTGATAAAAATGTCTCCAAAAACGTATTACATTTTTACTCCTTAGGGCATACATATCTAACAATCTCCCACTTGCACTAAGTGAGTAAATACAACAAATATTGCATCCCCATAGCTTCAACATGTTTCTCGAAGACTCTCCCTATAAGTGTCTTCGTAAATGGATTAACTAAATTGTCATCTGGCGTGATCTTTCACACTGTGATATGCCCGCCCTCAACGAAGTCCTTTATCACATGATACTTTCGATCAATATGTTTACTCTTCTTGTGAAATCTTGGTTCCTTTGCATTAGCTACTGCCGCACTATTATCACAGTACAGTGATACCGCCTTATCCATACCAGGAACAACCTCAAGATCCCTAAGGAACTTACGAAGCCATACTGCTTCTTTCGAAGCATCACTAGCTGCCACATACTTGGCCTCCATCGTTGAATCCAAAGTGCAATCTTGCTTCGCACTTCTCCAACTGATGGCACCGCCACCCAGAGTAAACACAAACCCCGAAGTCGATTTCCTAGAATCCAGACAAGATTGAAAATCTAAATCAGTATATCCTAGAGGAGTTAGGTCCTCACTCGAATATGCAAGAATATACCCTCGAGTCCTTCGCAGGTACTTGAAAATATACTTTACCGCAACCTAGTGGTTCGGTCCTGGATCCGCCTAAAATCGACTTACAATCCCGACTGCATAGCTAATATCCGGTCGTGTGCAAAGCATGGCATACATGAGACTACCCACTACTGAAGCATAAGGCACCTTCTTCATGCATTCTCTTTGTTCATAAGACTTTAGAGAGTCTTTCTTAGAAAGAGTAATTCCAGACCGAGATGGTTGCCCACCTTTCTTGGAATCCTGCATTGCAAACCTCCTGAGAATTTAATCTATATAGCCAGCCTATGACAAAGCTATCATTTTGTTCTTCCTATCCCAAAAGATCTGGATACCAAGAACAAAATTAGCCTCACCCAAGTCCTTCATGTCAAACTGCTTGGTTAACCATAATTTGACTGATGACAATGCCCCAACGTCAATGCCAATTAGTAGAATGTCGTCTACATAGAGCAATAAAAAAACCGATAATCTATCTATAATAATCTCTAAGAAAATAAATCAATTCACAATAATTCTACAAGTTTATCTTGTTCTAATTTGTCCAAAATTAAAACAACCGATAAATAGACAAGAATTATCTGATCGCAATAATTCAACAAGTTTATCTTGAACTAATTTCTTACAAAATTAATTCAACCGATAAACAGACATGAATTATTTGATTCTTACAAATTTTAAATCAATCTGATAAATCCGACATAAGTCACCAATTATTGGAAAAGCACGCCGTGTCATTACAGGATTTTGTGAGCTAGCAAAGGGGACCAAAATGGCCCTATAAAGTTCAAGCTCATGATAATTATGAAACCCAATATCCCAGATATACATTTCACAATTATCAACTCCAACGCTACTCCACTAAAAGCTTGGAGCTGTACTCTCAAACTTTATAGAATTACAAAGCTCGTGTAGCTAAGTCTCTATGACATATCATAGTGTATCGCATCCCCATATGATCATCCATAATCAGCTTAAGGACAAGTTCTGTCTTACCTTCCCAATTATTTTTATCTTACGTTCCATTGTCTCACCATTAGAAAACTTAACATCCAAAGATAGTATACCATTCGGTTACACCTATGTATCTAAATGGTTAAGCGCTCCAGCTTTCCAATTACAGGACAACGCATATAAGAGGATATCATTACTCCTAAAGAGGAGCTATGGATTCCATATCTATGAATAACAAGTCTACGCTATCAAGAGTCATGCCTCCAACATACCGGTATGCATACCACTATTAAGATGTGGGTGTCACCCTTTGGCACATCAAAAGACACAAGTCGAGACAACGGGCCCACTATTCATCTTAGGATTAAGATACAATACAAATGACTGTCTAAAGTGAATTGATTTGCCGAGACAGAATTATTAATCCAAATCAATTCACTTTATGTCCCAATCCAACACGTTGTCACCTATGACAATGCGCCAATATTTCTATTCATGGAGTCCAACTCCGATGGTCAAGACAAACCATCTCCCAAAAGGGATATAGACAACATAACAATCTTTACATGAATAAAGTGCCCAACTTTATTCCCTCGATTGCGGATCATATGTTTTAGACCGTCAGCTTAAGAATCGTGTCTTCCGCATAATCAGTCTATCATATGCCCTGTTCTTAAGGTTTGGACTGATAGTCTCAGACTACTGTTTGCTTATCATACATTCAACGAATATGAACATAAAGAGGACAAGATTTGGTATATATATAAATGAATAAATTCTTTATTGATAAAAATGTCTCCAAAAAACGTATTACATTTTTACTCCTTAGGGCATACATGTCTAACAGTTCTCTCGATTGGTTGGAGGGAGAGCCACCTAGTGGAAGAGTTGTACGTGTAAGCCCACACTCACTCCGGTCGTGGATAGAGAATAGCAAAGAAGACCAGTTGGTTGAGGCTCATCTAGAGCGTTACTTCTCTTCACATTTTGCAAGGGTTCTTCGGCATACAAATGTTAGTAAGATCTAGTTAATTTATGCATATAGCATGACAAACTTGCCTTCTTGAAATTACTCTGATGTAAAATTTTTAAAATTCCACAGTGTACTAATTACTATTTTTTCCAACAGTATGTTGGAGGCATGACTCTTGATAGCGTAAGCTTATTATTCGTAGATATGGAATCCATAGCTCCTCTTTAGGTGTAGTGATATCCTCTTTTATGAATTATCCTATAATTAAAAAACTAGAGCGCTCAACCATTTGGATACATAGCTGTAACCGAATGTTTTTGTTAGACATGTATGCCCTAAGGAGTAAAAATGTAATACGTTTTTGGAGACATTTTTATCAATAAAGAATTTACTCATTTATATATACCAAATCTTGTCCTCTTTACGTTCATATTTGTTGAATGTATGATAAGCAAAGAATAGTCTAAGACTGTCAGCCTAAACCTTAAGAATTGGGCATATGATGGGATGATTACGCGGTAGACACGATTCTTAAGGTAACGGTCTAAAACTTATGATCCGTAATCGAGGGAATAAAGTTGGGTGCTTTATTCATGTAAAGATTGTTATGTTGTCTATAACCCTTTTGGGAGATGGTTTGTCTTGGCCATCGGAGTTGGACTCCGTGAATAGAAACACTGGCGCGCTGTCATAGGTGACGACGTGTTGGATCGGGACATAAAGTGAATTGATTTGGATTAATAATTTTGTCTTGGCAAATCGATTCACTTTAGACAGTCATTTGTATTGTATCTTAATCCTGAGATGAATAGTGGGCCCATTGTCTCGACTTGTGTCTTTTGATGTACCAATGGGTGACTCCCACATCTCTATAGTGGTATGCATGCTGGTACGTTGAAGGCATGACTCTTGATAGCGTAGACTTGTTATTCATAGATATGGAATCCATAGCTCCTCTTTAGGAGTAATGATATCCTCTTATATGCGTTGTCCTGTAATTGGAAAACTGGAGCGCTCAACCATTTGGATACATAGGTGTAACTGAATGGTATACTATCTTTGGATGGTAAGTTTTCTAATGGTCAGACAATGGAACGTAAGATAAAAATAATCATGAAGGTAAGACAGAACTTGTCCTCAAGCCGATTATGGATTATCATATGAGGATACGATGCACTATGATATGTCATGGAGACTTGGCTACACGAGCTTCGCAATTCTATCAAGTTCGAGAGTGCAGCTCCAAGCTTTTAGTGGAGTAGCGTTGGAGTTGATAATTGTGAAATGTATATCTGGGATATTGGGTTTCATAATTATCATGAGCTTGAACTTCATAGGTCCATTTTGGTCCCCTTTGCTAGCTCACAAGATCCTGTAATGACTCGGCGTGCTTTTCCAATAATTGGTGACTTATGTCAGATTTATCAGATTGGTTTAAAATTTGTAAGAATCAAATAATTCATGTCTATTTATTGGTTGAATTAATTTTGCAAGAAATTAGTTCATGATAATCTTGTTGAATTATTGCGATCAGATAATTCTTGTCTGTTTATCGGTTGATTTAATTTTGGATAAATTAGATCAAGATAAACTTGTAGAATTATTGTGAATTGATTTATTTTCTTAGAGATTATCTTGATAAAGTTTGTTTTGACCAGATAACTTCTCTATTGGGTTATTTGAATCAAAACTGAGACTTTATCCCTTAGAATCTTGGGTGGAAAATAAAAGACTCGCGGAGATTTTTTCTCGGGAGTTTGGCCTGTCGGATGACGTGTTCGGCATGCCGATCAGACAGTTCAGCCTACCGATCAGTGGGAGATAAGATTACGCGTTTTCACGCGGATCTTATCAGATATGGATCCAAACTTGATTCTGTTTCGAGTTTTTAAGACCTAATCTGATATGGACTGACCCCTGGACCAATAGGTATATAAAGGGAGTGAGTCTCATGATTTACTCAGATCATTACAGATCAATAGAGATCAATTCGAGAGATTAAGAGTGATACTCTTCTAGTGAGCATCTGAAAACTCCCTGAGAGCTTTTGTTCACAAATCACGAACACTAGCTTTGGGTTCTCTCTATTGGTTGGAAGGAGAGTCACCGGTGGAAGAGCTGTATGTGTGAGCCCACACTCACTCCGGTTGTAGATAGAGAATAGCAAAGAAGACCAGTTGGTTGAGACTCTCCTGGAACGTTACTTCTCTACATGGATTGCAGAGGTTCTTCGGCACACTGAGGTTAGTAAGATCTATTTAATTTATTCATATAACATGTCAAACTTGTGTTTTGGAAATTACTCTGATGAAAAATTTAAAAAATTTCGTTGCGCACTTTGTTTCCTATAATTGGTATCAGAGCCGAGGTTTTTACATAAATTTGCAAGTTTGTGATCATGTTATATGCATAAATTTTGTGATCTTAATCTCTCTAATGCTTGAATTGAATTTTATAGAGAGATGGCACTCTAGGTTTCTATATAATATATATGTTGTCATGGATTATGTGGTGAATGTTTATTAATTAATTATGGTTGATTAAATCATTGTTTATTTATTTATTAATTAATTAATACCAGTTATGGTTCCTTAGAGGTTAGAATTTGTATCTAGGTTTTTCATGCAATTAGATGGCGGACTATCATCTCCGTCTAGGAATTGTTATTTAATTCTTAATTTGTGAGAATTTTTGTAATTAAATAATTATTCGAAGAAGACGGAACGAGAAGTCGAATCTTAAAGATTGATGATGGCGCCTCCAGCTATTTCCTAAGTCTCTAATTTTATGATTTTGAATTGTTGAAAATAAAATTGATGAATTGCATTAAAAATGTATTTTCTTGATTGAGGGTTTTCTGCTCGGTCGGCATGCCGGACTTCACAGTTCGGTAGGCCGAAGGTCACAGATCGGCAGGCCGGACGTGTGGTCCGACAGGCTGATAGTGGGATAGAAATTTTGGTGCTCTGCCGGCAGGCCGCACTTTCACATTCAGCAGGCCGAACATCCAGATCGGTCTGCCAAATGAGAGCTGCCAGGAGTCCAAAAAAGGTGCAATTTTTCTGGTGCAGTTTTAATTTTATTTTTGGGACGATTCTGAGAAACATTTAATTTGGATATGACCGGAAATATGAACTATTTGATTCATACGGGATTGAAGACTTGAAGATGGATATTACATGAAAAAGGATACAGCTTGAGGATTCAATGATGAAGAATCGAAAAATGTCTCGATTATTCTCTTGTAATCTTAGTTTTCTATTCTCTAGGGTGGAACCATAATATTACAGTAATTATTATTCTGCTTGTAGCTTTGCTTGTCTACATTATAATATGATTTACCATGTATATTGATAACATGTCATATAGAATAGGGAGTGCCGCTCATATTAAAATTGTTCATGCATAATTTTAAAATAAAACCTTGACTTCAAAAGATTGAGTGGGAGAAGGTTTTCGAAGAGAGGACCTAAGGCCTCCATCATTGGTCCATAGGAAGAACATGGTAGTCCCGACCCCTAGGAAGGGATTTCTATCATGTACCAGATTGGATCTCTGAAAGGATGAGGTATTTTAGTATGATTTATGGTTGCACACCCCTAGGTGGTGATTATAAATCATGGATAAAATATTGAAACGGTGGTTATACACTCACGTTGATTTTATTATTAACCTCCCCTAGGAGCTCTGTTAATAAAATTAATAGCCAAAGAAACGATTATTAGTATATGTTGGATCATACGGGTCCTAGATGGCATATATTAATCAGGAGGGGATCTGTGTTCCTGATTGAATTTGGCATGACTCCCCTAGGAGCTTTTTAAATTCTGAGTTGGGAATTATCGTTGTAAGGTTGTGATATTTTCAAGGTTTTGGCACATAAACACATTTGTATGATTTTACATGATTGTGTTATCTTACTAAATTATTATATATGTTTGCTTATGTTTGGTATATGATTCTTTATTATAGATTGAAAATGTCTCAAAATGCTTTATCATCGATACTTGACAAAAACCAATTAACCGATGAGAACTATAACAATTGGAAACGGAACCTGGACATCGTTCTTTCCTTTGAGAAACTGAAAAATGTATTGACAACTCCTTGTCCCCCCGAGCCTACAGGAGACTCAAGTAATGAGCAATTCCAAGCGTACGACCCCTGGAAAGATGCTAATGATCAGGCCCGCTGCTATGTTATGGCTAGCATGAATAACGTGCTGCAGGCTCAACATCAGGATTATGAGACTGCGAAGCAGATCTTGGATAATCTTGAGGATATGTTCGGAGGCTAGGCTATAACGAAGCGGCAAGGGGCGCTTCAAAAACTCTTAAACTGTAGACAGAGATCGGGGACATCTGTAAAGGAGCACATGTTGGTCATGGGTTACCTCGCTGAGGCTCAAACCAATGGAGCCGACATCGATGCTGAAACTCAGATGACTATGGTCTTTGTGACTCTGTCTAAGGAATTTATTCCGATTAGAGCTACTTTTAATTTAAGCAATAGACGGGATATGACCTTGACAGAACTGATGAAACAGTTACAAGAGTTTGAACTGCTAATCAGGGTGTCTCCTGCTGGTGGTGAGGCCAATATGGTAGCTGCTTCTGGTTCCAATCCTAACTCTAGGAATGGAAAGAAGCAACGGGCCAAGAGTGGGAAGTCTTCTATTCCTCCTACAACCAAGAGCAAGAAGAAGAAGAAAAAGAACCCAAAGAAGCTTAAGTGCCTCTTCTGTGGTAAAGTCGGGCAAATAAAGAAGCATTGCAAGGACTTCCTTTCCAAGGGAGGTAGGTGTGATCTTCTATATTTAGAAACTTGTTTGGTTGAGGAATCCAGTGACATCTGGGTCATAGATTCTGATGCAACAAATCATGTTTGTGTTTCTCTATAGGGATTCAAAGAAATGAGAAGTCTACTTCGTGAAGACTTAACGCTTCGGATGGGTGATGGATCCTTGGTCTCAGCGGAAGCAGTGGGAGATGTCCATCTTTATTTTGATAATTATAGGAGTTTAATTTTGCGAGACTGTTTTTATGTTCCTAAATTTAAAAGGAATTTAATTTCTGTATCTTCTTTATTTAAAGACTCCTACGTGGTATCTTTTAATGAAAAAGTGGTGATTCGTAAAAACAAATATTTTATCTGTTCTGGATGGATGCAAAATAATCTATATTTTATCAAACCTAAGATGGGCTTATTGCTTAATGCTGAGATAAATGATAATGACTCAAAAAGGATTAAAACTTCTCACTCTAATAAGACTTATCTTTGGCATTTGCGCCTTGGCCATATTAACCTGAATAGGATTCAAAGGTTGGTAAGGGATGGACCTTTAAGTCACTTAAAGGTGGAATCTATACCTCAATGTGAATCTTGTTTGGAGGGTAAAATGACTAAAAGACCATACGGGTCTAAGGGCAATAAGGCCGAAGGGGTTCTAGAACTTGTGCATAGTGATGTTTGCGGACCAATGAACATCAGGGCACGAGGAGGGTATGAGTACTTCGTCACTTTTATTAATGATTACTCAAGATATGGGTTTGAGTACCTAATGCACCACAAAAGAGAAACTTATGATAAGTTTAGGGAGTTTCGGGCTAAAGTGGAAAAGCAATTAGGTAGACCCATAAAGGCACTTCGATCTGATCGGGGTGGGGAATACCTTTCTAATGAGTTCTTGGGACACTTGTTAGAGATTGGGATTTTATCCCATTTGACTGCGCTGGGAACTCCGCAGTAGAATAGCGTAGCAGAGAGAAGGAATAGGACTTTGTTGGACATAATTAGGTCCATGATGAGTTATTCATCATTGCCTTTATCCTTTTGGGGATATGCACTACAAACCGCATGTTATCTTTTGAACAATGTGCCTTCAAAATCGGTCCCTAAAACTCTTCACGAGTTGTGGACAAGATGGAAGACATCCTTAAACCATATTCGCATATGGGGATGTCCGGCTCATGTCCTGTTTAAGGATCTGAATAAGTTGGAAGCACGTTCGGAAGTTTGCGTGTTTGTAGGATATCCAAAAGGGACTAAAGGGGGTTATTTTTATAATCCTAAGGAAAATAAAATCGTGGTTTCAACTAATGCAACTTTCCTTGAGGAGAGTTACATGGACGACTTTAAACCTCGAAGCAAAGTGGTGCTTAAGGAGTTAAGGGGTGATTCGTTCACTCTGAAGGTTCCGAACGAAACCATTCCGATCGGTGTAGAAAAACCAAACAAACCTGAACAACAACCTCAGGGGCTTCGGCGTAGTGGGAGGATCGGGCGTCAACCTGAGAGGTATATGTTCAATGGGGAGGTCTTTTTGGCTAAACTGGATGAACATGACAGGGATCCTTATACTTACGCAGAAGCTATGGAGGATGTTGATTCAAGACTCTGGACAGAGGCCATGAACATTAAGATGAAGTCTATGGAGACTAATCGGGTCTGGGAGCTTGTGGATCTTCCCGAAGGGGTAAAACCCATAGGGTGTAAGTGGATCTACAAGAGGAAAAGAGGAGTGGATGGAAAGGTCGAGACCTTTAAGGCTAGACTGGTAGCTAAGGGTTATACGCAAAAGGAAGGAATTGATTATGAGGAAACCTTTTCGCCTGTAGCCATGCTTAAGTCCATCTGGATTCTCTTGTCCATAGCTGCCGCTCTCGACTACGAGATTTGGCAGATGGATGTCAAGATGACTTTTTTAAATGGCTATCTTGTTGAGTCTATTTATATGGAACAACCAGACGGGTTCAAGGTCGCAGGTCAAGAGGGTAAGGTTTGTAAGCTGCTAAAGTCTATTTATGGACTTAAGCAGGCTTCTCGTTCTTGGAACATAGGATTTGATCAAGTAATCAAGACTTATGGGTTCTCACAAAATGTGGATGAACCATGTGTTTACAAACACATAAAGGATGGGAAGGTGGTTATTCGACTGCTCTATGTAGATGACATTCTGCTAATTGACAATGACGTTGGGGCGTTGTCATCAGTCAAATTATGGTTGACCAAGCAGTTTGACATGAACGACTTAGGTGAGGCTAATTTTGTTCTCGGTATCCAGATCATTCAGGATAAGAAGAACAAAATGATAGCTTTGTCACAGGCCAGCTACATAGATAAAATTCTCAGGAGGTTTGCAATGTAGGATTCCAAAAAAGGTGGGCAACCATCAAGGTCTGGAATTACTCTTTCTAAGAAAGACTTTCCAAAGTCTTATGAAGAAAGAGAATACATGAAGAAGGTGCCTTATGCTTTGGCAGTGGGTAGTCTCATGTATGCCATGCTTTGCACTCGACCAGATATTAGCTATGCTGTCAGGATTGTAAGTCGATTTTAGGCGGATCTGGGACCGAACCGTTGGGTTGCGGTAAAGCATATTTTCAAGTACCTGAGAAGGACTCGAGGGTATATGCTTGTGTATTCAGGTGAGGACTTGACTCCTCTAGGATACACTGATTCGGATTTTCAATCCTATCTGGATTCTAGGAAATCGACTTCGGGGTTTGTGTTTACTCTGGGTGGCGGTGCCATCAGTTGGAGAAGTGCGAAGCAAGATCGCACTTCGTATTCAATGATAGAGGCCGAATATGTGGCGGCTAGTGATGCTTCGAATGAAGCAGTGTGGCTCCGCAAGTTCCTTGGGGATCTTGAGGTAGTTCCTGGTATGGATAAGGCGGTATCACTGTACTGTGATAACAATGCGGCGGTAGCTAATGCTAAGGAACCAAGATTTCACAAGAAGAGTAAGCATATTGATTGGAAGTATCATGTGATAAAGGACTTCGTTGAGGGCAGGCATGTCACGATGTGCAAGATCGCGTCAGAGGATAATTTAGCTGATCCATTTACGAAGACACTTACTGAGAGAGTCTTCAAGAGGCATGTGGAAGCTATGGGGATGCAAAATTTGTTGTATTTACTCACTTAGTGCAAGTGGGAGATTGTTAGACATGTATACCCTAAGGAGTAAAAATGTAATACGTTTTTGGAGACATTTTTTTCAATAAAGAATTTACTCATTTATATATACCAAATCTTGTCCTCTTTACGTTCATATTTGTTGAATGTATGATAAGCAAACAGTAGTCTGAGACTGTCAGTCTAAACCTTAAGAATTGGGCATATGATGGGATGATTATGCAGTAGACACGATTCTTAAGGTGACGGTCTAAAACGTATGATCCGCAATCGAGGGAATAAAGTTGGGCGCTTTATTCATGTAAAGATTGTTATGTTGTCTATATCCCTTTCGGGAGATGGTTTGTCTTGGCCATCGGAGTTGGACTCCATGAATAGAAACATTGGCGCGTTGTCATAGGTGACGACGTGTTGGATCGGGACATAAAGTGAATTGATTTGGATTAATCATTCTTTCTTGGCAAATCGATTCACTTTAGACAGTCATTTGTATTGTATCTTAATCCAGAGATGAATAGTGGGCCCGTTGTCTCGACTTATGTCTTTTGATGTACCAATGGGTGACTCCCACATCTCTATAGTGGTATGCATGCCAGTACATTGAAGGCATGACTCTTGATAGCGTAGACTTGTTATTCATAGATATGGAATCCATAGCTCCTCTTTAGGAGTAATGATATCCTCTTATATGCGTTGTCCTGTAATTGGAAAACTAGAGCGCTCAACCATTTGGATACATAGGTGTAACTGAATGGTATACTATCTTTGGATGGTAAGTTTTCTAATGGTGAGACAATTGAACGTAAGATAAAAATATTCGGGAAGGTAAGACAGAACTTGTCCTTAAGCCGATTATGGATTATCATATGGGGATGCGATGTACTATGATATGTCATGGAGACTTGGCTACACGAGCTTCGTAATTCTATAAAGTTCGAGAGTGCAGCTCCAAGCTTTTAGTGGAGTAAAGTTGGAGTTGATAATTGTGAAATGTATATCTGGGATATTGGGTTTCATAATTATCATGAGCTTGAACTTTATAGGTCCATTTTGGTCCCCTTTGCTAGCTCACAAAATCCTGTAACGACACGGCGTGCTTTTCCAATAATTGGTGACTTATGTCAGATTTAACAGATTGGTTTAAAATTTGTAAGAATCAAATAATTCATGTCTGTTTATTGGTTGAATTAATTTTGTAAGAAATTAGTTCAAGATAAATTTGTTAAATTATTGCGATCAGATAATTCTTGTCTGTTTATCGGTTGATTTAATTTTGGATAAATTAGATCAAGATAAACTTGTAGAATTATTGTGAATTGATTTATTTTCTTAGAGATTATCTTGATAAAGTTTGTTTTGATCAGATAACTTCTCTATTGGGTTATTTGAATCAAAACTGAGACTTTATCCCTTAGAATCTCGAGTGGAAAATAAAAGATTCGCGGAGATTTTTTCTCTGGAGTTCGGCCTGCCGGATGATGTGTTCGGCCTGCCGATGAGACAGTTTGGCCTGCCGATCAGCGGGAGATAAGATTACACGTTTTCACGTGGATCTTATCAGATATGGATCTGAACTTGATTCTGTTTTGAGTTTTTGAGACCTAATCTGATATGGACTGACCCTTGGACCGATAGGTATAAAAAGGGAGTGAGTCTCATGATTTACTCAGATCAATATAGATCAATAGAGATCAATTTGAGAGATTAAGAGTGATACTCTTCTAGTGAGCATCTGAAAACTCCTTGAGAGCTTTTGTTCACAAATCACGAACACTAGCTTTGGGTTCTCTCTATTGGTTGGAAGGAGAGTCACCGGTGGAAGAGCTGTACGTGTGAGCCCACACTCACTCCGGTTGTGGATAGAGAATAACAAAGAAGACCAATTGGTTGAGGCTCTTTTGGCACGTTACTTCTCTACACGGATTGCGGAGGTTCTTCGGCACACTGAGGTTGGTAAGATCTGTTTAATTTATACATATAACATGTCAAACTTGTGTTTTGGAAATTACTCTGATAAAAAATTTAAAAAATTCCACTGCGCACTTTGTTTCCTACAATACTACCTTTGGATGGTAAGTTCTCCAATGGTTAGATAATGGAATGTAAGATAAAAATAATCAAGAAGGTAAGACATAACTTGTTCTTAAGCTGGTTATGGATAATCCTATGAGGATATGATACACTACGATATGTCATGGAAATTTAGCTATACAGGCTTCATAATTCTATATAGTTTGAGAATGTAGCTCCAAGCTTTTAGTGGATTAGCGTTGGAGTTGATAATTATGAAATGTATATCTAGGATATTGAGTTTCATAATTATCGGGAGCTTGAACTATATAGGTTCATTTGGTCTCCTTTGCTATCTCACAACATCCTGTAATGATACGGTGTGCTTTTCCAATATTGGTGACTTATGTCAGATTTATTAGATTGGTTGAAATTCAGAGGAATCAAATAATTTATGTTTGTTTATCGGTTGAATTAATTTTGTGACAAAATTAATTCAAGATAAACTTGTTGAATTATTGGGATTGGATAATTCTTGTCTGTTTATCGGTTGATTTAATTTTGAATAAATTAAATCAAGATAAACTTGTAGAATTATTAGGAATTCATTTATTTTCCTAGAGATTATCTAGATAAAGTTGTTTTAATTAGATAACTTCTCTATTAAGCAATTTGAATTAAAACTGAGACTTTATCCTATAGAATCTCAGGTGAAAAATAAAAGATTCGTTGAGATTTTTTTTGGCAGTTTGGCATGCCAATCCTCAAGTTCGTCCTGCCGATGGGGCAAGTTTGGCCTGACTATTAGATAGATCGGCCTGCCTATGCGCGAAAAAAATCAAGCCTTTTCATGCAGATTTCATCAGATATTGATCCAAATTTGATTTTGATTCAAATTTTTGAGACCTTTTCTAATAAGGACTGGCCCTAGACCCAACCTCTATAAATAGAGAGCGAGTCTCATAAGTTATTTAGATCAATTGAGAGATTAAGAGTGATACTCTATTAGTGAGAATCTGTAAACTCCCTTAGAGCTCTTGTTCAGCAATCATGAACACTAGCTTTGGGTTCTCTCAATTGGTTGGAAGGAGAGTCACTTGGACGAAGAGCTGTACTTGTGAGCCCATACTCACTCCGATCGTGGATAGAGAATAGCAAAGAAGACCGGTTGGTTAAGGCTCTTCTAGAGCGTTATTTCTCTTCACATTTTGCGAGGGTTCTTTGGCATACAAATGTTAGTAAGATCTAGTTAATTTATGCATATAGCATGACAAACTTGCCTTCTGGAAATTACTCTGATGTAAAATTTTTAAAATTTCGCAGTGTACTAATTACTATTTTTTCCAAGAGTATGTTGGAGGCATGACTCTTGATAGCGTAAACTTGTTATTCATAGATATGGAATCCATAGCTCCTCTTTAGGTGTAGTAATATCCTCTTGTATGCATTATCCTATAATTGGAAAACTAGAGTGCTTAGCCATTTGGATACATAGCTGTAATCGAATGGTATACTACCTTTGGATGGTAAGTACTCCAATGGTTAGATAATGGAATGTAAGATAAAAATAATCAGAAAGGTAAGACAAAACTTGTTCTTAAGCCGCTTATGGATAATCCTATGGGTATATGATACACTACGATATGCCGTGGAAATTTAGCTATACTCCAAGCTTTTAGTGGAGTAGCATTGGAGTTGATAATTATGAAATGTATATTTGGGATATTGAGTTTCATAATTATCGGGAGCTTGAACTATATAGGTTCATTTGGTCTCCTTTGCTATCTCACAACATCCTGTAATGATACGGCGTGCTTTTCCAATATTGGTGACTTATGTCAGATTTATTAGATTGGTTGAAATTCGGAGGAATCAAATAATTCATGTCTGTTTATCGGTTGAATTAATTTTGTGACAAAATTAATTCAAGATAAACTTGTTGAATTATTGAGATTGGATAATTCTTGTCTGTTTATCGGTTGATTTAATTTTGAATAAATTAAATCAAGATAAACTTGTAGAATTATTAGGAATTCATTTATTTTCCTAGAGATTATCTAGATAAAGTTGTTTTAATTAGATAACTTCTTTATTAAGCAATTTGAATTAAAACTGAGACTTTATCCTATAGAATCTTGGGTGGAAAATAAAAGATTTGCTGAGATTTTTTTTTTTTGGCTGAGACTTCATCCTATAGACTTTATCCTCAAGTTCGTCCTGTCGATGGGGCAAGTTCGGCCTGCCTATGCGGGAAAAAAATCACGCGTTTTCACACGGATTTCATCAGATATTGATCCAAATTTGATTCTGATTCAAATTTTTGAGACCTTATCTGATAAGGACTAGACCCAACCTCTATAAATAGGGAGTGAGTCTCATAAGTTATTTAGATCAATTGAGAGATTAAGAGTGATACTCTATTGGTGAGAATCTGTAAACTCCCTGAGAGCTCTTGTTCACCAATCGCGAAGACTAGCTTTGGGTTCTCTCAATTGGTTGGGAGGAGAGTCACTTGGAGGAAGAGCTGTACGTGTGAGCCCACACTCACTCCAATCGTGGATAGAGAATAGCAAAGAAGACCAGTTGGTTGAGGCTCTTTTAGAACGTTACTTCTCTTAATGGATTGTAGGAGTTCTTTGGCATTCAAAGGTTAGTAAGATGTGGTTAATTTATACATATAGCGTGTCAAACTTGTGTTTTGAAAAATATTCTGATATAAAATTTTTAAAATTTAGCTGCCTACTATTTTTCCAATAGCAACTTCTTTATTAACTTTGTTAAGGTCACATCCTATCTATTGCTTAAATTGCATGAAGCTTTAAATTGGACGAACTCTATAGACAGAGTCTCAAAGACCATAGTCATTTATGACTTAACATTATGTCAACTCCATTTTGAGCCTCACTGAGGTAACCCATGACTAACAACATATGATCCTTCATAGATGTCCTTGCTTTTTGCTTACAGTTGAGAAGTTTTTGAAGAGCCCCTTCCTGCTTTGTCAAGGCTTGGCCTCCAAATATGTGCTCAAGATTATCCATGATCAGCTCAACAGTTTCATGATCTTCATGTTGAGATTATAGCACGTTATTCATGCTAGCTATGATATAGTGGCGGGCTTGATCGTCATCATCCTTCTAGTGATCATACACTTGAATTTGTTGGCCGAGGGAGGATAAGGTGTGGTTAGGACAAATTTCAGTTTCTCAAAGAATATGACAATATTTAGGTTCGTTTTTCAAAAAGTATTCCCTCAATTATGGATCTTTTATATTCAGACCAGCACCATAAGAATCGTGTCTATTGTATAATTTGTCCATCATATGCACGAACTTAATGGTTTAGATCGATAGTCTTGGGTCTTTTGTTTGCTTATCATACTTTCAACATAAATGAACATAAAAGGGAAAACATTTTATATATGAAAATGAACACCGTATTAATTAAATGTCTCAAAATTTTAATACAACATTTAATCCTTATGGTACCTAATTTAACATTTACACAGACTGCAGAGCCTATAACAACATTGTAATGCAATTAGGTGAGCTTTGACCTGAAAATTTGTCCAGAAAGCCCTCAAACTTTCTTGTTTCAACCCTAGTTCAGAAACCTATAAATATCTCACTCCAAAACACAATTAGATATCCTTTTATCAATTTAGGAGAACAAGAAGAGAGATGAAAGTGGGTGGCTCAAGGAATATCATCACGTGGAAGACTCTTTGACCCCATAATTGTTCTTTTTTTTCCTTTTTTTTTCCTTTACGTTGTTTTTAGTTTAATTTTAACTTTGGTTAATGATGATTTTAAAACCTAGACTTAGATTTGCGATTGAATGTTTTGACATTATATTCCAATTTCTTAATAGAAATCGTTTATGTTCTTCTAATTTAATTGTTCATGATTATTTCTTGTTTTAATTATGTGCATAAGTATTTATGCATGAAAATTATCTATTGCTAGATTAGAAATTACTAATCTGTAATTGTCTTGATTTTCTAATCATAAATAGCAAATTGTGATCGATAATTGCGAGAGACTTTTTGTGTCATTACGGTGTGTAATATATCCGACGTTGAATAATCCAAACTTGTATGTTCATTGCTTAAATCAATCTATCTCTCTTATCTTAATGCTTACATTGAAATGAATCTAGAGCTTATTTTAGATTATTTGAGGGAAAGGGATTAAGTGAAGAGCTTGATTTGCTTAATGACTAAGTAAGGATAGATTGGGATAACAAAACTTATTATTATCTATGGTTGATGGTCTCTATAGGAAATTGTAGATAATATTATGCATTCTTTACACTTCCATTGTCTAATGGAGAATGATCCTTTAATCAGTTTTATTATTAATGTTTCCTATTTATTTATTTTCTTATGTTTTCTTTTAATCAGTAGTTCAACAATATTTAAAACCCCTCGTTTGTATTAAGTTTTATTATGCCTTAGTTTTTAGCGTCTATAACTAATTAATTAGAACTAATCCTCTACAATAATGACTCTTGCTCATTATTTTATTGAGTAATGATCATATTAAAAGTATGGTATAATTTGGTGCTTCCCTTAAAGCCTACCACACTCTATAAATAGAAGCCTACTCTATTCATTTTAGATACAATTGTGAGTCTTGGAGAGACTATGAATACTCTACCAAAACCTTCACTTAGGCACATAGAGAGACAATGAGAGAAGAAGAATACTTATTTTTCTCATGTATTGAGATTAACGAGTAACAAAAGTAAGTGAGTGATCTTTTAGAAACCCATTATTCCTTCTATGCCCACTTGTTCGTCCATCTGGTGTCAAGGACTAGGCGAGGAAAATGGTAGTTTCACTTTGAATACATCCTTTTCTATTAGAAGAATCCTGATCACTTCTTTTCCACTGGGTAACCAAAAGTTTAAATAGATATATATCTTTGGCACTGAATTAACAAAATCTATAACATGTTCTACAAGACTTTTGTAAAAATTTTTGTTTTATATGTTCAGTCTTGTAACCATGTTTCTGCTATTTTCACAAAACCTATTTTTGAAAACCTACATTTGATGCATTCAGAACTTAAGATGGCTACTTTAATTCATCCAAGTTTTTATGTCATTAGATCTATCGCTTTAGAAAATTTTAGGTAGACAGAGATAAATATCAACAAACTATCGAAAAACAAGTATGTAGCGGATTTTTAAAATTTTTTACTAACCTTTTCTAAAAACAAGCTGGACACGCCATGTATGAAACTTATTCTAAGATCTTTGTATCTTTAGTAGACCAAAAATCACACTTCTAAAAAAATATTTTGTTTAGAACTGCTATGTGAGAATTGCTACTAAAAGGGCCTCAACCAACTGGTCTTCTTTGTTATTCTCTCTTTCCACGATCGGAATGCAAGTGGGAACACATCATTCAACTTTCCTCTAAGTAACACCAACTTTCAACCATAAAAGAAAACCCTAAGCTATAGTTCTTGATGTTAAACAATAGGCCTATAGAAGTTTTAGAGTTTTCACAGCAAAATACTCTCTAAATTTCTCAAGTGATCTAAATAAAAATAGAAAAAAATTTTCTATTTATAGAACTTGGTAGGACATCTTTTCTTGTCAAATTCATCATCAAAATTCGAATTAGAGTCAAAATTCAAAGCTAAAATGCGTCAAATGCATTTTCGAAAAAACAAGAGGGGTGATCCACCACCCTACACTAGGGGCGGTCAACCCTAGCGTATTGAATGACGTTGCCACTCGCTTTTCTAGCTTTCAAGAGTTATCTGATCCAACCGTTTTGAACTGATTAAATAATTAATACTTTATTTAACCAGGTATCTTTCATGGACCCTTACTTTAATTTAAATAACCCACTATAGAAATTATCTTATTAAAACAATCATATATAGATAATCCCATATTCAAATAAAATATATTTAAATAATTCAACATGTTTATTTCTGATTTAATTCATAAATTTAATTCAACCAAATAAATTAACATGAATTATTAAATACAATCAACCGAACTTATGCTAATCTAAGAATTAGCATAAAGTATCAATTTATAAGAAAAACACGCCTATCATTATAGGAAAAAATGTGAGCTACAAAGGGGTCCCGATGGACATATATAGATCAAGCTTCTATAATTATAAAATAACATATTCCACACGTGTAAATTTTATAATTTTTCAACTCTAAAGCTATTCTACTAAAAACTTAGAGTTGCACTCTCAAACTACATATAAATTACAAAACTCCAATAAGTCTTTCGTCCATTATATATCATCATGTGCAATATCCCCATAGGATATCTTTAATTGACTTAAGGATAAATTTCATTTTACCTTGTCGATTACATTTATCTTATGTTCTATTATCTCGTCATTGAAATACTTACTATTCATAACCAATACAAATATACCATTCGGCTACACATATGTATCAAATGGTTAAGTGCTCCAGTTCCAATTATAGGTCAATGCCTATGAGATAATGTCATTAATTCTACTAAATAATGAGTTTACATCAATCAAGAATCATGTCTCTAATGTACCAGTATACTTACCTTTAATTAGGATGTCACCTTTTAGCATATCAAATGATATAAGTCAAGAATACAAACTAATTATTTCATTTCTTGATTAAGATGTAACACATATGATTGTCTAAAGTAAATTGATTTATTCAGACATAATTATTAATCAAATCAATTCGTAAGTCCCCATCCATTATATCGCCGCTAATGATAATATACCAATATCACTACTCAAGAAGTCTCATTCTAATGACCAAGACAAGTCATTTTCTATTAGGGATGTAGACAGCACAATAATCATGACATGAACAAAGCACCCAACGTTATTCTCTCGACTGCAGACCTTTTATATTTAGACTATTACCTTAAGTTTCATATCTTTTACATAATCTGTCTATCATATGCTCGATCTTAAAAGTATAGATTGGTAGTCTCAGATTTTTATTTGCTTATCATACATTTAACATAAATGGACATAAAGAGGACATTTCATATATGAAAATAAATACTTTATATATTAAATGTCTCAAAAAACTATTACATCATTAAATCCTTAAGGCACCTAGTCTAACAATTTTTCACTTGCCCTATGTGAGTAAATGTGACATGTTATGCATCCTCATAGCTTTTACATATTTTCGAAGGTCCTCGTAGGTAGTGTCTTCATGAAAATATCAATATTGTCCTCAAATGCAACCTAGCATATAGCAACACGCCTATCCTCAATGAAGTCTCTTATCACATGATACTTATGGTCTATGTGCTTGCTCATCTTGTGCTATATTGACTCCTTGGCATTAGCAATCGCTATACTATTATCATAGTACAACGTAATCAGCTTATCCATACCAGGAATTACTTCAAGATCCCCAAGGAATAGGCGGAGCCCACTATTTCTTCCGAAGTATCGTTGGCAGCCACATATGTAGCCTCCAATGTTGAATTAACATTGAAACCTTGCTTGATACCTCTCCAAGCAATAGCACCTCCATGAAGAGTAAGCACGAACCTAGAAGTACATCTTCTCGAATCCAGGTAGGATCGAAAATCTAAATCAGTGTATACAAAAGGTGTTAGATCCTCGCTAGAATACACAAGCATATAATCTCTAGTCCTTCTTAGGCACTTGAAAATATGCATGACTACAACCCAATGGTTTGGTTCTAAATTCGACAGAAATGTACTTATTATCCTAACCACATAGCATATGTTAGGTTGAGTACAAAGCATACCATACATGAAACTACCTATTGCTAAAGCATAAGGCACCTTCTTCATATATTCTCTTCCCTCGTCTGACTTTGAACAATCTTTCTTTGAAATAGTAATTCTAGTCATTGATGGTTGCCCTCCTTTCTTTGAATTTCGCATTGTAAACTTCTCAAGATTTTTATCTATTTATGAGGCTTGGGATAGAACTATCATTTTATTTTTCCTATTTTGAAAGATTTAGACCCCCCCTGCATGGGTGATATAAAGATCCAAACTCAATAGCCCTCCTTTTTTGCCATTTCACAATTCATATTTGAATGGATAGGGGATTACTTAGTGAAATTTGAATGGATTACATCACTTGGGACCTACTTCATGCATTGACCTGGCTCATATCAACCGTTCATTAATCCTAATAATATCTATTACCATTTTTTAAATGAAGCAAAGCAAATTTTTATTTATTTCTCAAATTCATATCCAAACACAATTTTAGATTTTATTCCCCTTTGCAAACTTAAAATCAATTATACATCTAATGGTTAATTTGAATTCTAGTTTAAACCATATTTTTCAAACTTTTTATCTCAAACCCAAAAGTTCAAACCTTAATGATTCAAGCCCCCGAAACAAATGAACCCCTAGATTCCTTTAACATAATTAGCCTCACCCAAGTCTTTCATTTTAAACTACTTGGTCAACCAAACTTTCACCAATGACAATGCCACTACGTCAGTATGAAGAAGCATAATGTCATCTACATAGAGTAATATAAAATCCACTTTCCTATCCTTAATTTATTTGTAAACACAAGATTCATCCATATTTTATTCAAATCCATGTCTTGACCATTTGGTCAAATCTTATATTTCAAGAACGGGAAGCTTACTTAAGTCCATAAATAAACTTAAGCAATGTGCAGACCTTGTTCTCTTGACCCTTAGCTTTGAATCCTTCTAGTTGTACCATGTATATGGTCTCATCAAGATAGCCATTTAAAATACCATCTTGAGATCCATTCACTAAATCTCATAGTTGAGATTGGCAACAATGGACAAGAAAATGCGGATGGAACATGGCTATAAGTGAAAGGATTTCATCGTAATCGAGTCCTTCCTTTTGTTTGTATCTCATTGTTATCAATCTAGCCTTATAGGTTTCGACTTTCTTATCTATATCTCTCTTTCTATTATAGATCAACTTACACGCTATAGGTTTTACCCCTTTGGGAAAGTCCAAAAGCTCCCAAATTTAGTTGGCCATTATAGACTTCATCACAGTGTTTATTGCTTCTGTCTAGAGTATTAAATCAACGCCTTCTATAGCCTCTTTGTAGATGTAAGGATCCCTGTTATGCTCAATCAGTTCACCTAAGAAGGCTTCACCATAGAATATATACCTCTCGAGTTAATGCTCGATCCTCCCACTACATCAAAGCTTCCTAGGTTGTTGTCCGGCCAGTTTTTCTACATTGATTGGATCAGTTCTATTGTAACTGCTATAGCGATTGAATCACTTGTCATCTTCTCAAGTACCACTCTACATCGAGGCTTAAAATTGTTCATGTAAATTTCCTAAAAGAATATCACATTCGTTGAAACTATGATTTTGTTTTGTTTTGGTTATAAAAATAACTACTTTTTGTCCCTTTTGGATATCCTTTATGTTGGAAAAATAGTATGCAGCAGAATTTTAAAATTTTTTATATCAGAGTATTTTTCAAAATATAAGTTTGACACACTATATGCATAAATTAACCAGATCTTATTAGCCTTGTAAATGCCAAAAAGCTTCCACAATCAGCGAAGTGAAGTAACATTCCAAAAGGACCTCAACCAACTGGCCTTCTTTGCTATTCTCTTTCCTCGATCGAAGTGAGTGTGGGCTCACGTTGCTCAGCTTTTCCACCAAGTAACTCTCCTTCCAACCAATTGAGAAATACCCAAAGCTATAGTTCGTGATTTGTAGACAATAGCTTTCTAGAGAGTTGAAGAGTCTAACTAGTAGAGTCTCACTCTAGATTTCTCAACTGATCTAAATAATAATAAGACTTACTCCCCTTTTATCGAGGTTGGACCCAGGAGTCAGTCCTTATCAGATAAAGCCTCAAAATTTTGAATTAGAATTAAATCAGAATCAGTATCTAACAAAATCTGCATGGAAACGAGTGATCCATTTACTGCCCAATCGGTAGGCCGAACTAGTAGATCGGCCAATCAAACCTCCACAATCAACATGCCGAACTTAAAGATCAGCCTGCCAAACCTCCGGTACAAGATCCCTGTAAATCTTTATTTTCCACCTGAGATTCTTGGGATAGACTCTCAGTTTTAATTCAAATAACCCAATAGAGAAGTTATCTGATTAAAATAGTCATATCTAGATAATCTCTTGGAAAATAAATATTCTTGATAATTCAACAAGTTTGTCTTGAATTAATTTATTCAAAATCAATTTAACCGATAAATAGACATGAATTATCTGATCTCAATAATTCAACATGCTTCTCCTAAATTTATTTTAGATCACATAATTAATTCAACCAATAAACAAACATGAATTATCTGATTTTACCAAATTTCAGCCCACCTGATAAATCTGACATAAGTCACGAAATATTGGAAAAGTATGCCGTACCATTACAAGATTTTTATGAGCTAGCAAAGTAGACCAAATGGACCTATATAGTTCAAGCTCCTGATACTTATGAAACCCAATATCCTAGATATACATTTCATAATTATCAACTCCAATGCTACTCCACTAAAAGCTTAGAGCTACACTCTCGAACAATATAGAATTACAAAGCCTGTATAGCTAAGTCTCCATGACATATCATAATGTATCATATCCTTATAGGATTATCCATAATCGACTTAAGGACAAGTTCTGTCTTAGCTTCCTGATTATTTTTATCTTACGTTTCATTATCTCATTATTAGAAAACTTACCATCTAAATATAGTATAACATTCAGTTACACCTATGTATCCAAATGGTTGAGCGTTCTATCTTTCGAATTATAGGATAACACATATAAGAGGATATCGACTACTCCTAAAGAGGAGCTATGGATTTCATATCTATGAATAACAACTCTATGCTATCAAGAGTCATGCGTCTAATGTACCGGCATACATGCCACTATAAAACGTGGATGTCATTTTTTGGTACATCAAAAAACATAAGTCAAGACAATGGGCCCACTACTCATCTCATGATTAAGATACAATACAAATGATTGTCTAAAGTGAATTGATTTGCTGAGATAGAATTATTAATCCAAATCAATTCACTTTATGTCCCAATCCAACACATCATCACCTATGACAATGTGCCAATGTTTCTATTCGCGGTGCCCACCTCCGATGGCCAAGACAAACCATTTCCCATTAGAGATATAAATAACATAACAATCTTTACAAGAATAAGGTGCCCAACTTTATTCCCTCGATTGCGGATCTTATTATTTTGACTGTCATCTTAAAAATTGTGTCTTCTGTATAATCTTTTCATCATATGCCCAATTCTTAAAGTTTAGACTGACAGTCTCGAACTTTTGTTTGCTTAACATACATTTAACTAATATGAACACAACGAGGATAAGATTTGGTATATAAATAATAAATAAATTCTTTATTGATAAATATGTCTCCAAAAGCATATTATATTTTTACTCCTTAAGGCATACACGTCTAACAATCTCCCACTTGTACTAAGTGTGTAAATATGACAGATCTCACATCCCCATATCTTCCACATGCCTCTTGAAAACTTTTGTAGTTAGTGTCTTCATGAATGGATCAGCTAAATTATCCATAGATGCGATTTTGCAAACAGCGACATGCCCGCCCTCTAGAAGTCCTTTATTACATGATTATTTCGATCAATATGCTTACTCCTCTTATGAAATCTTGGTCCCTTAGCATTAGCTATAGCTGCACCGTTGTCACAGTATAATGATACCGCCTTATCCATGCTAGGAACTACCTCAGGATCCTCAAAGAATTTACAAAGCCATGCTGCTTCTTTCGAAGCCATAATAGCTTCCACATACTCGGCCTCCATTGTTGAATTTGAAGTGCAATCTTACTTCACACATCTCCAACTGATAGCACCGCTGCTCAGAGTAAACACAAAACCTGAAGTCAATCTCCTAGAATCCAAACAAGATTGGAAATTTGTATCAGTGTATCCTAGAGGAGTTAAGTCCTCACCCGAATACACAAGTATGTACCGTTGAGTCCTTCTCAGGTATTTGAAAATATGCTTAACCGCAACCCAGTGGTTTGGTCTTGGATCTGCCTGAAATTGTCTCACAATTCTGACCACATAACAAATATCCAGTCGTGTGCAAAGCAGGTACATGAGACTACCCACAGCCAAAGTATAAGGCACTTTCTTCATGTATTCTTTTTCTTCCTCAGACTTTAGAGAGTCTTTCTTAGAAAGAGTAATTCTATACCTAGATGGTTGTCCACCTTTCTTGGAATCCTTATTGCAAACCTCTTGAGAATCTTATCTATGTAGCCTGCCTGGGATAAAGCTATCATTCTATTCTTCCTATCCCAAAAGATCTAGTTACTGAGAATAAAATTAGCCTCATCCAAGTCCTTCATGTCAAACTACTTGGTCAACCACAATTTGATCGATGACAATGCCCCAACGTCATTGCCAATTAGCAGAATGTCATCTACATAAAGCAGTAAAAAAACTACCTTTCCATCCTTAATGTGTTTGAAAATGTTGGAAACAAAGTGCGCAACAAAATTTTTTAAAAAAATTTTCATCAGAGTAATTTCCAAAACACAAGTTTGACATGTTATATGTATAAATTAAACAGATCTTACTAACCTCAGTGTGCCGAAGAACCTCCGCAACCTGTGTAGAGAAGTAACGTTCCAAAAGAGCCTCAACCAACTGGTCTTCTTTGCTATTCTCTATCCAGAACAGATAAAAGATTTGTTTTTACGAATCACCACTTTTTCATTAAAAGATACCACGTAGGAAGCTTTAAATAAAGAAGATACAGAAATTAAATTCCTTTTAAATTTAAGAACATAAAAACAGTCTTGCAAAATTAAATTCCTATAATTATCAAAATAAAGATGGACATCTCCCACTGCTTCCGCTAAGACCAAGGATCCATTGCCTATCCGAAGCGTTAAGTCTTCACGAAGTAGACTTCTCGTTTCTTTGAATCCCTATAGAGAAACACAAACATGATTAGTTGCACCAGAATCTATGACCCAGATGTCACTGGATTCCTCCACCAAACAAGTTTCTAAATATAGAAGATCACACCTACCTCCCTTGGAAAGGAAGTCCTTGCAATGCTTCTTTATATGCCCGACCTTACCATAGAAGAAGCACTTAAGCTTCTTTGGGTTCTTCTTCTTCTTCTTCTTGCTCTTGGTTGCAGCAGGAATAGAAGACTTGCCACTCTTGGGCCGTTGCTTCTTTCCATTCCCAGAGTTAGGATTGGAACCAGAAGCAGCTACCATATTGGCCTTACCACCATCAGGAGACTCCCTGATCAGTAGTTCAAACTCCTGTAACTGTTTCATCAGTTCTGTCAAGGTCATATCCCGTCTATTGCTTAAATTAAAAGTAGCTCTAAACGGAATAAATTCCTTAGACAGAGTCTCAAAGACCATAGTCATCTGAGTTTCAGCATCGATGTCAGCTCCATTGGTTTGAGCCTCAGCGAGGTAACCCATGACCAACATCATATGCTCCTTTACAGATGTCCCCGGTCTCTGTCTACAGTTTAAGAGTTTCCGAAGTGCCCCTTGCTGCTTTGTTATGGCCTGGCCTCTGAACATATCCTCAAGATTATCCAAGATCTGCTTCGCAGTTTCATAATCTTGATGTTGAGCCTGCAGCACGTTGTTCATGCTGGCCATAACATAGCAACGGGCCTAATCATTAGCATCTTTTCAGCGGTTGTACGCTTGGAATTGCTCATTACTTGAGTCTCCCGTAGGCTCGGGAGGACAAGGAGTTGTCAGAACATATTTCAGTTTCTCAAAGGAAAGGACGATGTCCAGGTTCCGTTTCCAATCATTATAGTTCTCACCGGTTAATAGGTTTTTGTCAAGTATCGATGATAAAGCGTTTTTAGACATTTTCAATCTACAATAAAGAATCATATACCAAACATATATAATAATTTAGTAAAATAACACAATCATGTAAAATCATACAAAATCACAACCTTACAACGATAATTCCCAACTCAGAATTCAACAAGCTCCTAGGGGAGTCATGCCAAATTCAATCAGGAACACGGATCCCTTCCTGATTAATATATGCCATCTAGGACCCGTATGATCTAGCATATACTAATAATCGTTTCTTTGGCCATTAATTTTATTAACAGAGCTCCTAGGGGAGGTTAATAATAAAATCAATGTGAGTGTATAACCACCGTATCAATATTTTATCCATGATTTATAATCACCACCTAGGGGAGTGCAACCATAAATCATACTAAAATACCTTATCCTTTTAGAGATCCAATCTGGTACATGATAGAAATCCCTTCCTAGGGGTCGGGACCACCATGTTCTTCCTATGGACCAACGATGGAGGCCTTAGGTCCTCTCTTTGAAAACCTTCTCCCACTCAATCTTTTTGAAGTCAAGGTTTTATTTTAAAATTATGCATTTGCAATTTTAATATGAGCGGCACTCCCTATTCTATATGACATGTTATCAATATACATGATAAATCATATTATAATGTAGACAAGCAAAGCAATCAAGCAAAGCTGCAAGCAAAATAATAATAACCGTAATATTATGGTTCCACCCTAGAGAATAGAAAAATAAGATTACAAGAGAATAATCGAGACATTATTCGATTCTTCATCCTTGAATCCTCAAGCTATATCCTTCTTCATGTAATATCCATCTTCAAGTCTTCAATCCCGTATGAATCGAATACTTCATATTTTCGGTCATATCCAAATTTAATGTTTCTCATAATCATCCCAAAAATAAAATTAAAACTGTACCAGAAAAATTGCACCTTTTCTGGACACCTGGCAGCTCTCGGTCAGCAGGCCGGTCTGGGTGATTGGCTTGCCGATTATGAAGGTTCGGCCTGCCGGCAGAGCACCAAAATTTCTACCCCATTGTCGGCCTGCCGGACCATACGTCTGGCCTGCCAAACTGTGAGGTCTGGCATGCCAACTGAGAAAAAAATCCTCAATCCAGAAAATACAATTTTAATGCAATTCATCAATTTTATTTTCAACAATTCAAAAACATAAAATTAGAGACTCAGGAAATATCTGGAGGCGCCATCATCAATCTTCTAGATCTGACTTCTCGATCCGTCTTCTCTGAATAATTATTTAATTACAAATTAAAAATTAAGTAACAATTCTTAGACGGAGATGATAGTCCGCCATCTAATTACATGAAAAACCTAGATACACATTCTAACCTCTAAGGAACCATAACCGGTATTAATTAATTAATAAATAATTAAACAATGATTTAATCAACCATAATTAATTAATAAACATTCACCACATAATCCATGACAACATATATATTATATAGAAACCTAGAGTGACATCTCTCTATAAAATTCAATTCAAGCATAGGAGAGATTAAGATCACAAAATTTATGCATATAACATGATCATAAACTTGTAAATTTATGTAAAAACCTCGGCTCTGATACCAATTGTTGGAAACAAAGTGCGTAGCGGAATTTTTTTAAAAAAATTTTCGTCAAAGTAATTTCCAAAACACAAGTTTGACATGTTATATGTATAAATTAAACAGATCTTACTAACCTCAGTGTGCCGAAGAACCTCCGCAACCTGTGTAGAGAAGTAGCGTTCTAGAAGAGCCTCAACCAACTGGTCTTCTTTACTATTCTCTATCCACAACCAGAGTGAGTGTGGGCTCACACGTACAGCTCTTCCACCGATGACTCTCCTTCCAACCAACAGAGAGAACCCAAAGCTAGTGCTCGTGATTTGTGAACAAAAGCTCTTAGAAAGTTTTTAGATGCTCACTAGAAGAGTATCACTCTTAATCTCTCAAATTGATCTGAGTAAATCATGAGACTCACTCCCTTTTTATACCTATTTGTCCTGGGGTCAGTCCATATCAGATTAGGTCTCAAAAACTCAAAACAGAATCAAATTCGGATCAGTATCAGATAAGATCCGCGTGAAAACGTGCAATCTTATCTCCTGCTTATCGACAGGCCGAACATTCTGATCGACAGGCCGATTAGGCCAGTTCGGCAGGCCGAACACGTCATCTGACAGGCCGAACTCCCGAGAAAAAATCTTCGCGAATCTTTTATTTTCTACCCGAGATTCTAAAGGATAAAGTCTCAGTTTTGATTCAAATAACACAATAGAGAAGTTATCTGATCAAAACAAACTTTATCAAGATAATCTCTAAGAAAATAAATCAATTCACAATAATTCTACAAGTTTATCTTGATCTAATTTATCCAAAATTAAATCAACCGATAAACAGACAAGAATTATCTGATCACAATAATTCAACAAGTTTATCTTGAACTAATTTCTTACAAAATTAATTCAACCAATAATCAAACATGAATTATTTGATTCTTACAAATTTTAAACCAATCTAATAAATCCGACATAAGTCACCAATTATTGGAAAAGCACGCTGTGTCGTTACAAGATTTTGTGAGCTAGCAAAGGGGACCAAAATGGACCTATAAAGTTCAAGCTCATGATAATTATGAAACCCAATATCCCAGATATACATTTCACAATTATCAACTCTAACGCTACTCTACTAAAAGCTTGGAGCTGCACTCTCGAACTTTATAGAATTACGAAGCTCGTGTAGCTAAGTCTCCATGACATATCATAGTATATTGTACCCCCATATGATCATCCATAATCGGCTTAAGGACAAGTTCTGTCTTACCTTCCCGATTATTTTTATCTTACATTCCATTGTCTCACCATTAGAAATTCAATTCAATTCAATTCAAGCATAGGAGAGATTAAGATCACAAAATTTATGCATATAACATGATCACAAACTTGTAAATTTATGTAAAAACCTCGGCTTTGATACCAATTATTGGAAACAAAGTGCGCAGCGAAATTTTTTTAGAAACCTAGAGTGCCATCTCTCTATAAAATTCAATTCAAGCATAGGAGAGATTAAGATCACAAAATTTATGCATATAACATGATCACAAACTTGTAAATTTATGTAAAAACCTCTAAGGAACTATAACCGGTATTAATTAATTAATAAATAATTAAACAATGATTTAATCAATCATAATTAATTAATAAACATTCACCACATAATCCATGACAACATATATATATATTTTATCAAACCTAGGATGGACTTATTGCTTAATGCTGAGAGAAATGATAATAACTCAAAAAGACCTAAAACTTCTCACTCTAATAAGACTTATCTTTGGCATTTGCGCCTTGGCCATATTAACCTGAATAGGATTCAAAAGTTGGTAAGTGATGGACCTTTAAGTCACTTAAAGGTGAAATCTATACCTCAATGTGAATCTTGTTTGGAGGGTAAAATGACCAAAAGACCATACGGGTCTAAGGGCAATAGGCCGAAGGGGTTCTAGAACTTGTGCGTAGTGATGTTTATGGACCGATGAACATCCGGGCACGAGGAGGGTATGAGTACTTCGTCACTTTTATTGACAATTACTCAAGATATGGGTATGTGTACCTAATGCACCACAAAAGCAAAACTTATGATAAGTTCAGGGAGTTTCGGGCTGAAGTGGAAAAGCAATTGGGTAGACCCATAAAGGCACTTCGATCAGATCGAGGTGGGGAATACCTTTCTGATGAGTTATTGGCACACTTGTTAGAGAATGAGATTTTATCCCATTTGACTGCGCCGAGCACTCCGCAGTAGAATGGCGTAGCAGAGAGAAGGAATAGGACTTTGTTGGACATGATTCGGTCCATGATGAGTTATTCATCATTGCCTTTATCCTTTTGGGGATATGCACTACAAACCGCATGTTATCTTTTGAACAATGTGCCTTCAAAATCGGTCCCTAAAACTCCTCACGAGTTGTGGACAAGACGGAAGACATCCTTAAACCATATTCGCATATGGGGATGTCCAGCTCATGTCCTGTTTAAGGATCCGAATAAGTTGGAAGCACATTCGGAAGTTTGCGTGTTTGTAGGATATTCAAAAGGGACTAAAGGGGGTTATTTTTATAACCCTAAGGAAAATAAAGTCGTGGTTTGAACTAATGCAACTTTCCTTGGGGAGAGTTACATGGACGACTTTAAACCTCGAAGCAAAGTGATGCTTGAGGAGTTAAGGGGTCATTCGTTCACTCTGGAGGTTCCGAATGAAACCATTCCGATCCGTGTAGAAAAACCAAACGAAACTGAACAACAACCTTAGGGGCTTCAACGTAGTGGGAGGATCGGGCATCAACCTGAAAGGTATATGTTCAATGGGGAGGTTTTTTTGACTGAACCGGATGAACATGACAGGGATCCTTATACTTACGCAAAAGCTATGGAGGATGTTGATTCAAAACTCTGGACAGAGGCCATGAACATAGAGATGAAGTCTATGAAGACTAATCGAGTCTGGGAGCTTGTGGATCTTCCCAAAGGGGTAAAACCCATAGGGTGTAAGTGGATCTACAAGAGGAAAAGAGGAGTGGATGGAAAGGTCAAAACCTTTAAGGCTAGACTGGTAGCTAAGGGTTATATGCAAAAGGAAGGAATCGATTATGAGGAAACCTTTTCGCCTGTAGCCATGCTTAAGTCCATCCAGATTCTCTTGTCCATAGCTACCGCTCTCGATTACGAGATTTGGCAGATGGATGTCAAGACGGCTTTTTTGAATGGCTATCTTGATGAGTCCATTTATATGGAACAACCAGACGGGTTCAAGGTCGTGGGTCAAGAGGGGAAGGTTTGTAAGCTGCTAAAGTCAACTTATGGACTTAAGCAGGCATCCCGTTCTTGAAACATAAGTTTTGATCAAGTGATCAAGACTTATGGGTTCTCACAAAATGTGGATGAACCATGTGTTTACAAACACATAAAGGAGGGGAAGGTGGTTTTTCTACTGCTCTATGTAAATGACATTCTGCTAATTGGCAATGACGTTGGGGCGTTGTCATCGGTCAAATTATGGTTGACCAAGCAGTTTGACATGAAGGACTTAGGTGAGGCTAATTTTATTCTCAGTATCTAGATCATTCGGGATGGGAAGAACAAAATGATAGCTTTGTCTCAGGCCGGCTACATAGATAAAATTCTCAGGAGGTTTGCAATGCAGGATTCCAAAAAAGGTGGGCAACCATCTAGTTCTGGAATTACTCTTTCTAAGAAAGACTCTCCAAAGTCCTATGAAGAAAGAGAATACATGAAGAAGGTGCCTTATGCTTCGGCAGTAGGTAGTCTCATGTTTGCCATGCTTTGCACTCGACCGGATATTAGCTATGCGGTCGAAATTGTAAGTCAATTTCAGGCGGATCTAGGACCGAACCATTGGGTTGCGGTAAAGCATATTTTCAAGTACCTGAGAAGGACTCGAGGGTATATGCTTGTGTATTCGGGTGAGGACTTGACTTCTCTAGGATACACTGATTCGGATTTTCAATCCTGTCTGGATTCTAGGAAATCGACTTCGGGGTTTGTGTTTACTCTAGGTGGCGGTGCCATTAGTTGGAGAAGTGCGAAGCAAGATTACACTTCAGATTCAATGATGGAGACCAAGTATGTGGCGACTAGAGATGCTTCGAAAGAAGTAGTGTGGCTCCGCAAGTTTCTTGGGGATCTTGAGGTAGTTCCTGGTATGGATAAAGCGGTATCACTGTACTGTGATAACAGTGCGGTGGTAGCTAATGCTAAGGAACCAAGATTTGACAAGAAGAGTAAGCATATTGATCGGAAGTATCATGTGATAAAGGACTTCGTTGAGGGCGGGCATGTCACGATGTGCAAGATCACGTCAGAGGACAATTTAGCTGATCCATTTACGAAGACACTTACTGGGAGAGTCTTCGAGAGGCATGTGGAAGCTATGGGGATGCGAAATTTGCAATATTTACTCACTTAGTACAAGTGGGAGATTGTTAGACATGTATGCCCTAAGGAGTAAAAATGTAATACGTTTTTGGAGACATTTTTTATCAATAAAGGATTTATTCATTTAAATATACCAAATCTTGTCCTCTTTACGTTCATATTTGTTGAATGTATGATAAGCAAACAGTAGTCTGAGACTGTCAGTCTAAACCTTAAGAATTGGGCATATGATGGGATGATTATGCGGTAGACACGATTCTTAAGGTGATGGTCTAAAACAAATGATCCGTAATCGAGGGAATAAAGTTAGGCGCTTTATTCATGTAAAGATTATTATGTTGCCTATATCCCTTTAGGGAGATGGTTTGTCTTGGCCATCGGAGTTGGACTTCATGAATAGAAACATTGGCACGTTGTCATAGGTGACGATGTGTTGGATCGGGACATAAAGTGAATTGATTTGGATTAATAATTATGTCTTGGCAAATCGATTCACTTTAGACAGTCATTTGTATTGTATCTTAATCCTGAGATGAATAGTGGGCCCGTTGTCTCGACTTGTGTCTTTTGATGTACCAATGGGTGACTCCCACATCTCTATAGTGGTATGCATGCCGGTATGTTGGAGGCATGACTCTTGATAGTGTAGACTTGTTATTCATAGATATGGAATCCATAGCTCCTCTTTAGGAGTAATGATATCCTCTTATATGCGTTGTCCTGTAATTGGAAAACTGGAGCGCTCAACCTTTTGGATACATAGGTGTAACCGAATGGTATACTATCTTTGGCTGGTAAGTTTTCTAATGGTGAGACAATGGAATGTAAGATAAAAATAATCGGGAAGGTAAGACAGAACTTGTCCTTAAGCCAATTATGGATGATCATATGGGGATACGATACACTATGATATGTCATGGAGACTTAGCTACACGAGCTTCGTAATTCTATAAAGTTCGAGAGTGCAGCTCCAAGCTTTTAGTGGAGTAGCGTTGGAGTTGATAATTGTGAAATGTATATCTGGGATATTAGGTTTCATAATTATCATGAGCTTGAACTTTACAGGTCCATTTTGGTCCCCTTTGCTAGCTCACAAAATCCTGTAACGACACGGCGTGCTTTTCCAATAATTGGTGACTTATGTCGGATTTATCAGATTGGTTTAAAATTTGTAAGAATGAAATAATTCATGTCTGATTATTGGTTGAATTAATTTTGTAAGAAATTAGTTCAAGATAAACTTGTTGAATTATTGTGATCAGATAATTCTTGTCTGTTTATCGGTTGATTTAATTTTAGAAAAATTAGATCAAGATAAACTTGTAGAATTATTGTGAATTGATTTATCTTCTTAGAGATTATCTTGATAAAGTTTGTTTTGATCAGATAACTTCTCTATTGGGTTATTTGAATCAAAACTGAGACTTTATCCTTTAGAATCTCGGGTGGAAAATAAAAGATTCGCGGAGATTTTTTCTCGGGAGTTCGGCCTGCCGGATGACGTGTTCGGCCTGCCGAACTGGCCTAATCGGCCTGTCGATTAGAATGTTCGGCCTGCTGATAAGCGGGAGAAAAGATTACGCATTTTCACGCAGATCTTATCAGATACTGATCCGAATTTGATTCTGTTTCGAGTTTTTGAGACCTAATCTGATATAGACTGACCCTAGGAGCAATAGGTATAAAAAGGGAGTGAGTCTCATGATTTACTCATATCGATTTGAGAGATTAAGAGTGATACTCTTCTAGTGAGCATCTAAAAACTCCCTGAGAGCTTTTGTTCACAAATCACGAGCACTAGCTTTGGGTTCTCTCTGTTGGTTGGAAGGAGAGTCACTGGTTAAAGAGCTGTACGTGTGAGCCCACACTCACTCCAGTTGTGGATAGAGAATAGCAATGAAGACTAGTTGGTTGAGGCTCTTCTGGAACGTTACTTCTCTACACAGGTTGTGGAGGTTCTTTGGCACACTGAGGTTAGTAAGATCTGTTTAATTTATACATATAACATGTCAAACTTGTGTTTTGGAAATTACTCTGACGAAAAATTTTTAAAAAAAATTATGCTGCGCACTTTGTTTCCAACAGAAAACACATGGCTCATCCACATTTTGTGAGAACCCATAAGTCTTGATCACTTAATCAAATCTTATGTTCCAAGAACAAGAAGCCTACTTAAGTCCATAAATTGACTTTAGCAACTTACAAACCTTACCCTCCTGGCCCTTAGCCTTGAACCTATCTAGTTGTTCCATATAGATGAATTCATTAAGAAGGCCATTTAGAAAAGCTGTCTTGACATCCATCTGCCAAATCTCATAATTGAGAGTAGCAGCTATGGACAAGAGAATCTGGATGGACTTAAGCATGGCTACAGGCAAAAAGATTTCCTCATAATCGATTCCTTCCTTTGCGTGTATCCTTTAGCTACCAGTCTAGCCTTAAAGGTTTCGACCTTTCCATCCCCTCCATTCTTCCTCTTGTAGATCCATTTACACCCTATGGGTTTTACCCTTTTAGGAAGATCCACAAGCTTCCAGACACGATTAGTCTCCATAGACTTCATCTTTGTGTTCATGGCCTCTGTCTAGAGTTTCGAATCAACATCCTCTATAGCCTCTGTGCAAGTGCAAGGATCCCTATCATGTTCATGTGGTTCAACCAAGAAGGCCTCATCATGGAACATATACCTCTTAGGTTGAAGCCCGATCCTCCCACTACGCCAAAGCCAAGCCCTTTAAGTTGTTGTTTAGGTTCGTTTAGTTTTTCTACATCGATTGGAGTGGTTTCTACCGAAACTCCCAGAGTGATTGAATCACTCCTCAACTCCTTAAGTACCACTTTGCTTCAAGGCTTAAAGTCATCAATGTAACTCTCCTCAAGCAAAGTTGCATTGGTTGAAACCACGACTTTATTTTCCTTTAGGTTATCGAAGTAATCCCCTTTAGTCCCTTTTGGATATCCTACAAACATGCAAACTTTTGAACGTGCTTCCAACTTATTCACATCATTAAACAGGACATGAGCCAAACATCCCCATATATGAAGATGGTTTACGAATGTCTTTTTGCCCGTCCACAACTTGTGAGGAGTTTGAGAGACCGATTTTGAAGGCACGTTGTTCAAAAGATAAAATGCTATTTATAGTGCATATCCCCAAAAGGATAAAGGTAATGATGAATAACTCATCATGAACCTGACCATGTCTAATAAAGTCCTATTTTTTCTCTCCACTATGCCATTCTGTTGCAGAGTGCCCGGCACAGTCAAATGGGATAAAATCTCATTCTCTAATAAGTGTCCTAAGAACTCATCAGAAAAGTATTCTCCACCTCGATCAAATCGAAGTGCTTTTATGGGTCTACCCAATTGTTTTTCAACTTCAGCTCGAAACTCCCTAAACTTGTCAAAAGTTTTGCTTTTGTGATGCATCGGTACACATATCCTTACCTTGAGTAATCGTCAATAAAGGTGATGAAGTACTCATACCCTCCTCGTGCCTAGATGTTCATCGGTCCACAGACATCACTATGCATAAGTTCTAAAACTCCTTCGGCCCTATTGCCCTTAGACCCGAATGGTCTTTTGGCCTCCAAACAAGATTCACAATGAGGTATAGATTCCACCTTTAAGTGACTTAAAAGTCCATCCCTTATCAACCTTTGAATCCAATTTAGGTTTATATGACCAAGGCACAAATGCCAAAGATAAGTCTTTTAGAGTTATTATCATTCATCTCAACATTGACCAATAAGTCCATCTTAGTATTGATAAAATATAGGTTATTTTGCATCCATCTAGAGTAGATAAAAGATTTCTTTTTTTCAAATCACAACTTTATTATTAAAAAAAAACCAAATAGGAGTCTTTAAATAAATAAGCTACAGAAATTAAATTCCTCTTAAATTCAGGAACATAAAAATAATCTCACAAAATTAAATTCCTATAATTATCAAAATGTAGACGAATGTTTCCCACTGCTTCAGCTAAGACCAAGGATCCATCGCCCATCCGAAGCGTGAAGTTTTCATGAAGTGGACTTCGCGTTTCTTTAAACTCCTATAGAGAAACACAAACTTGATTAGTTGCACCGAAATCTACGACCCAAATGTCACTAGATTCCTCAACCAAACAAGTTTCTAAATATAGAAGATCACACATACTTCCTCAGGAAAGGAACTCCTTGTAACTCTTCTTAATGTGCCCGACCTTCCCGTAGAAGAAGCACTTGAGCTTCTGTGGGTTCGACTTTTTCTTCTTCTTGCTTTTGTTGTTAGCAGGAATAGAAGACTTACCATTCTTAGCCTGTTGTTTCTTTCCATTCCTGGGGTTACGATTGGCACTAGAAGGAGCTACCAAATTGGTCTAGCCACCAACAGGAGACTCCTTGATCAACAGTTTCAACTCATATAACTGTTTCATTAATTCTATTAAGGTCATATCCTACCTATTACTTAAATTAAAAGTAGCTCTAAATGCGATAAACTCTTTAGGCAGAGTCTGAAAGACCATAGTCATCTGAGTTTCAACATCGATGTCGGCTCCATTGGTTTGTGCCTCAACGAGGTAACCCGTGACCAACATCATGTGCTCCTTTACAAACGTTACCAGTCTCTATTTACAATTAAGAGGTTTCTAAAGCATCCTTTGTCGCTTAGTTAAGGCCTGGCCTCCAAACATGTCTTCTAGATTATCCAAGATTTGCTTGGCAATCTCATAATCCTCATGTTGAGCTTGCAGCACATTGTTCATGCTGGCCATAACATAGCAACGGGCTTGATCATTTGCATCTTTCCAACGATCATATGCTTGGATTTGATCTTTGGTGGAATTTCCCATAGGCTCGGGAGGACACGGGGTTGTTAGCATAAATTTCAATTTCTCAAAGGAGAAGACGATATTCAAGTTTCATTTCCAATCATTATAATTTTCTCCAGTTAATTGGTTTTTGTAAACTATTGATGGTAAAGCATTTTTAGACATTTTTAATCTACAATATAGAATCATATACCAAACATAAGCAAACATAGCATAATAATTTAGTAAGATAACACAATCATGTTAAAACATACAAATGTGTTTATGTCTCAAAACCTTGAAAATATCACAACCTTACAACGATAATTTCCAACTCAAAATTCAACAAGCTCCTAGGGGAGTCATGCCAAATTCACTCAAGAACACGGATCCCCTTTTGATTAATATATGCCATCCATGACCCGCATGATCTAGCATATATTAATAAAACTTTTTTTGGCCATTAATTTTATTAACAGAGCTCCTAAGGGAGGTTAACAATAAAATTAACATGAGTGTATAACCATCGTTTCAATATTTTATCCATGATTTATGATCACCACCTAGGGGTGTACAATCGTAAATCATGCTAAAATACCTTATCCTCTTAAAGATCAAACCCGATACATGATGAAGTCTATTCTTAGGGGTCGAAACTACCATGTGCTATCTATGGACCAACGATGGAGGCCTTAGGTTCTCTCTTCAAAAACCTTCTCCTACTCAATCTTTTGAAATCAAGGTTTTATTTTAAAAAACATGCATGGACAATTTTTAATTGAGCGGTATTCCCTATTCTATATGGCATGTTATCAATATACATGGAAAATCATATTATAATGTAGATAAGCAAAGTAATCTAGCAAAGCTACAAGCAAAATAATAATAAATAATCGTAATATTATGATTCTACCCTATAGAATAGAAAATAAAGATTACAAGAGAATAATTGAAACATATTATCGATTCTTCATCCTTGAATCCTCAAGCCGTATCCTTTCTTCATGTAATGCCCATATTCAAGTCTTCAATCTAGCATAGATCGAATACTTTATATTTCTAATCATATCCAATTTTTAATGTTTCTCAAAATTATCCCAAAAAAAAATTAAAACTGCATAAAAAACTGCACCTTTTCCAGAAGAATTTTCAACTCTCAGCTGGGATGTCGATTTGTGTGATCAACCTGTCGATCATGACCTTTTAGCCTGTCAATCTTTTCAGGTTGGCCTGTCGATCATGACAATTCAGCCTGTCACCAAAGCCCCCAAATTTCTACACATTGATGACCTACCAAACTCGAGAGTCTGGCCTACCGATCTTGCAACCTTCGACATGCCGGCAGCGCAGAAATCATGCTTTTAAGAAAATACTATTTCTAATGCAATTTATCAATTTTAGTTTCAACAATTCAAAACATAAAATTAGAGACTCAAGAAATGCCTAGGAACACCATTATCCATCCTCTAGATCCGTCTTCTCCGAATGATTATTTAATTATAAAATTCTTATAAATTTAAAATTAAATAATAATTCCTAGATAGAAATGATAGTCTACCATCTAATTACATGAAAAACCTAGATACACATTCTAACCTCTAAGGAACCATAACCGGTATAAATTAATTAATTAATAAAAAATTAAATAACAATTTAATCAATTATAATTAATTAATAGACATTCACTATATAATCCATGACAATATATAAATATACAAAACCCTAGAGTGCCAACTCTTTAAAACAATTAAATTCAAGCATAAGAGAGATAAAGATCACATAATTTATTCATAGAGCATGATCACAAACTTGCAAATTTAGGTAAAAACCATGTCTCTGATACCAATTTTTGAAAAAATAGTATTCAGCGAAATTTTAAAATTTTTATATCAGAGTTTTTTTGAAAATCAAAGTTTGACACATTATATGCATAAATTAACCAGATCTTACTAACCTTGTAAATGCCGAAAGCTTCTGCAATCAATGAAGAGACGTAACGTTCTAGAAGGACCTCAATCAACTGGCCTTCTTTGCTATTCCCTATCCTCGATCGGAGTAAGTGTGGGCTCATGTTGTTCAGCTTTTCCACCAAGTAACTCTCCTTCCAACCAATTGAAAATACCCAAAGCTATAGTTCGTGATTTGTGAACAACAGCTTCCCAGGGAGTTACAAAGTCTCACTCTAGATTTCTCAACTAATCTAGATAATAATGTGACTCACTCCCCTTTTATAGAGGTTGGGCCTAGGAGTCAGTCTTTATCAGATAAGGCCTCAAAAAATCTAATCAGAATTAAATCAAAATCAATATCTAATACAATCTGCATATAAACGCGTGATTCTTTTACTGCCCAATCGACAAGCCGACCTGGCAGATCAGTTTGCTAAACCTCCTCAATCGACAGGCTGAACTTAAAGATCGGCCTACCGAACCTCCGATAAAAGATCCCTCCGAATCTTTCTTTCCCACCCAAGATTCTTGGGATAGGGCCTCATTTTTAATTCAAATATCCCAATAGAGAAGTTATCTAATTAAAACAGTCATATCTAGATAATCTCTAGGAAAATAAATATTTATGATAATTCAACAAGTTTATCTTGAATTAATTTATTCAAAATCAATCCAACCCATAAATATACATGAATTATCTGATCTCAATAATTTAACATGCTTATCCTAAATAAATTTTTATCACAAAATTAATTCAACCAATAAACAAACATGAATTATCTGATTTTACTAAATTTCAGCCAATTTGATAAATCTGACATAAGTCACGAAATATTAGAAAAGTATGCCGTATCATTACAGGATTTTTATGAGCTAGCAAAGTAGACCAAATGGGCCTATATAGTTCAACCTCCTGATAATTACGAAACCCAATATCCTAGATATACATTTCATAATTATCAACTCCAACGCTACTCCACTAAAAGCTTAGAGCTGCACTCTCGAACTATATAGAATTACGAAGCCCGTATAGCTAAGTCTCCATAACATATCATAATGTATCATATCCCCATAGAATTATCCATAATTGGCTTAAGGACAAGTTTTGTCTTACCTTCTTAATTATTTTTATCTTACGTTTCATTATCTCAGCATCAAAAACTTACAGTACAAAGGTTGTATACCATTTGGTTACACCTATGTATCCAAATGGTTGAGTACTCTAGTTTTTCAATTTAGGATAAAGTATGTAAGAGGATATTAACAACTTCTAAAGATGAGCTATGGATTCCATATCTGTGAATAATAAGTCTACGCTATCAAGAGTCATGCCTCCAACATACCAGCATCGTACCACTATAAAATGTGGATGTCACCCTTCGGTACATCAAACGACATAAGTCAAGACAACGGGCCCACTATTCATCTCAAGATTAAGATACAATACAAATGATTGTCTAAAGTGAATCATTTTGCTGAGACAAAATTATGAATCCAAATCAATTCACTTTATGTCCCGATCCAACACATCGTCACCTGTGACAATGTGCCAATGTTTCTATTCATGAAGTCCGCTTTCGATGGCCAAGACAAACCATCTTCCATTAGGGATATAGACAACATAATAATCTTTACATGAATAAAGTACCCAACTTTATTCCCTCGATTGTAGATCTTATGATTTAGTCCTTCACCTTAAGAATCATGTCTTCCGCATAATCTGTCCATCATATGCCTAATTCTTAAGGTTTAGACCGACAGTCTTAATCTTTTTTGCCTTAACATACATTCAACTAATATGAATAAAAGAGAACAAGATTTGGTATATAAATAATAAATAAATTCTTTATTAATAAAAATGTCTCCAAAAACATATTACAATTTTACTCCTTAGGGCATACACGTCAAACACTTTAAAGAAGCATACCTCTAAATGTGCTTCCAACTTATTCGTTTCCTTGTGTAGTACATGAGTAGGACTTCCACATATATAAATATGGCTTAAGGAAGTCTTCCTACTTGTCCATAACTCGTGGGGATTTTTAGGAACTGATTTTGAAGGCCCATTGTTCAAAAGATAACATTCGGTTTATTGGGTATGTCCTAAAAATAATAGTGGCAACGTCAAATAACTAATCATGGACCTAACCATGTCCAATAAGGTCTTATTCCTTCTCTCAACCATGTCATTCTACTTAAGAGTATCAAGCACAATCAAACTTATTGAACTGATACATATTTATACTTTCATACTTTAAAATACGTCATCATCTAATATGCATAACTCTTGATAAATCAAACTTTCTTAATAGAACATCAATAACAACATCAAAGAATCATCATAGAAATCATCATGAACATGAATTTAAACTTTTCACAAACCACATCATGTTGCAAGTGAGAATGTACTTACTTGATAAGCTTACTTTACTTAACCGTATCTTAGGTGATGTCGCCGCGGTCTCGATGAGCTCACTTCTTAGTGTGTTCATGTCATATATTCATTTACATAAAAAATTAATATTCATTCTCATAAAATTTTGCAACATCATAAAACATCATCCAGGCTTCAAACTCAAGAAAATTACAAGAACACAGTTGCATTATAGTATCATACAAACATTCATGCTAAACTAAAAATTAAAGAATCTACCTGACCCTTGTAAATTCATAGCTCAATAACTTAAAATTCATACACCATTCGAGCACCAAACTTGGTAGGGCCAAAGTTAACATATAAAAATAATATCATGATTTTTCATTGGTCATATAAATTCCATTTGATATCTAAAACAAGTCAAACAACATAAAACACAAAATATGCCAACAGTAACAAATCAGTGAGTAGTCCTTAATAACATTTGTATAATAAATTATCTACATCCTAAAATAATTTCACAAAATTCCTGCATGTAATTAAACCTAAAACTATAACATATTCAAAATTGGGCTTCAAATAAAATCAAATATATCAAAACAATACATTGGAAAATCAATGGTAAAACTAACTTCAGGTTTAAAAATTAGTGAGTATTCTTTGGTAAACATTTTCAAACAATTAAAATAAAATTACTTAGACTCTAAAATTTAATGACAACTTATTAACATAAAATACAGTACCACAAAAATTCTCACCACCAAATAAAATCACTTAGTCATACAAAAACATCACACTACAAGAGGTCCAATAATTCATACATAGAACAGTCACAAAACCAAGTCTTAATGAAAATTCAACAACACATAAAATATCCATCATATCATCATGAGACTTTCCAGTTCGGCACTTAATATACACATGAATAGATTTGCCAAATTTTGTTCAAAATATCATTCATTTGCATCATGAACAAAAACTACATTTTTATGCAACACAACCAATCAGCAATAATTTTCTATGAGTGGCAGAGAGAAGAAAATTCATATCTCAATGTAGAAAAATCCAATTGGCATGAAATTTTGAGGATCATCACATAACACATACCTAAACAACATACTAAAATTTTAGAGCAAATGGAAATTTGTAGACAAAGATATGGGGGTCAAATTACAGGTAGACTACAATTTCAAAAATACCAAAAGTGAGACTCTTACCTCAAAAATTTCTTCTCATGCTTCCTTTGAATTCAGCCAAAGAAAACTCAATCTTTGTTTCAATTATTTACGGCAAGAATTAAAGGAGAGAAGAGGAAGAAATCGTGGAGAAAAGGAGAAAAAGGAGAGAGAGTTTCTGAGAAGAATTTTACGTGAAATGAGAATGACGTACAAGATGAAGCTTATCTTTTCTATTATTATAAGAAAATTTCTAAAATGCAGAAGGATAATCATGTGTGTGATAGGGAGTGAAAAGGAAAGTCAATTGATTTGTTCTACTTACCCATTTTTCACCTTTTCAAAATGGGAAACCTTATTAATTAATCCAATCAACCTAAAAGTCAAACATTCTATTACCAAAATTAAGGAAAAAGGCCAAAAATATGCTAATCAATCAGAATTAATCTTCCCATCATATCTAATCATCAATAATCATCATTGTCACAAATTTTAGAGAGTGCCTGCTGACTACTCGTTAGCCTTCTTCGGCCTGCCAATAGCTTACTTCGGCTTGCCAAAGATGTGAGGTCCAGACTACCGATGAAATTCCATCGGCTTGCCATTTTGTGAGGGACAATTCGGCCTGCCGAACTTGAAGGATTGGCCTACCAAACTACCACATACACTTAAATACAACAAAATCTTAACTAATTGCTAAATATATATCATGCATGCAACATTATTGACATCAACACCTTAAGCACACCAATTCCACATGACTCTCACCTGTCATAATACTTAATAAAATAGTCAGTAACATAAAATCATATAGGAAATACTTAATGTTGTTTAAATATCTATCATAAACCATTACATAAAAGTTGGCAGGTGTTACAAATTATGTCCGAAATAATTCAAAATGCAACGATTATAATTATATAGTAAAAAAAGTCCACAATTAATGCCCCAAACATATAACATATGGATCTACATTTTCAATTTTAAAAAGTTGGTCGTTATGCAAAATAATCACAATCACACAAACTAATCATAATCACACATCAATCTCAAAAAAACTAAAACAAATTAATTTCAACAAAACCAAAACTAACTAAAATTATAAGGAACGTTTATTTTTTAAAAAACTTTAAAAATTGTAAACAAAAATAGAAAAATAATTTTTTTGAGAAAAATAAAATATATTTATAAAATTAAAAAAATTATTAAGAAAACAAAAAACAAAGAAATCTGATTTAAAAGAGATAGAAACCCAAAGAAATCTGATTTCAAAATAAAAAAGAAAAGAAATCTTTCTTTCTCTCTCTATGTGCGTGCGACTGTGGAGAGGGCGCTAAGGTTGTTTGGGGTGTGTTAGACGACAAGGGTAGGATCTCATCAAGGTTGGGGTCATGGGTGGGGGTTAGGTTAGGCTGTGTTGGTTAAGGGGAGGGATCGACGAGGTTTCGGGGCAAGACGAGAAACGACAAGGTTGGGGGGTTAGGATGCTTTGGTGGCCTAGGGTGGGTTGGGCTAGGTTGATGACAGAGGAAGGTGAAGATGGGTGGTAGGAGTTTGCTCAACAGTTAGACTTATGCTACTCGAAAGTTACGATGGGTCGCTACGGCTCGAGAGAGGGAGGGAGGACGGGGGGAAGGTGGCGTCGAGTTGGGGGCTCGACGGTTGACAATTGGGATAGGGTAGGTGGGCGGAGTGGAGGGAGAGAGGGAGGGAGGAGGGAGGTAGGGTTTTGGGGTTGGGGGGTTGGAGCGTTTCTTTTGTTTGATTTTTTTTAGTGCTTTTAAAAAAAAATTGAATGGTTAAGATTTAATTTTAAAGATCAATGGTTAAAATTAAATTAGGTGTTTTGCTCATTTAAAATAAAAATTTCATAGAGTTAACTCAAGGGTGTGTTAGTGTGATGAGTTTTGATCCAAGGGGTGTCATTGTAATTTGAGTAAAATGCACGGGGTATTTGTGTAATTTACTCTTTTCAATTTTAAAATATTTTTCAAAATTTTTCTTAATAAAAAACATATATTTCATAAATATATTGGGTTTAATTAAAGATCATTTTTTCTCATTATCATGTTTTTTCAATAGAAAACTCTATGAGATAAAATTAAAATAAGTTTTTTGAAATTTAAAAAACTTTTGTAATTCAAATAAAACCGAGTGATATGATTATGTAATTAACATAGTAATATTATAGATCATCACAATGTATTTGCAGCATACCTTTCTCACCTTATGGACCGCACTGCGGACTTTGATGAGGGCTCATCTCCCAATAGTAAAAAAAAATAAAGATTAAAATAAAAAACTTGCAGAAAATTTGTAGCCACAATTTTGAAGTCTAGGTTCACAAGTTGGTTGGTTTTAACCCTCTAATTGATACCATCTCTCATATCTGACATGTGGAAAAATTATAACATAAACCAAAAAAAAAAAGAAAAAATTAATAGAAAACATATTCAAATATGAGGCTAGCAATTGGCCAATGGCTTATGGCCCACCCACTTGGAGTTGCTATCTTTTTCTCTCCTTTGTTTCTCCACCGTTTCTTTTGGCATGATAAACAATAATGGGAAAATTTTAAATTTATACCCTATGTTATGCAAAAAATGAGTTTGGTACTTTATATTTTGGAATATTTTATATCGGTATTTTGACTTTTTAGAAAATTCTTTTTTAGTACCTAGAGCCTTTTTCTATGACAAAAAAAGACACAAATGCTCTTATTGTATAATACAATTAGTGGACCTAAAATTTTTTATGAAAAAAATATTTTTAAGACCCTATGTTATAACTATGACCAAACACCTCAAATACCTAACAAATTAACCAAACACCCCAAATACCTAACAAAATAACCAATTTCTTCCTTGTTTGTTTTTGTTCCTAAGTTTTTTTCCTCTTTTTTTTTTTTTGGTTTTCCTTTTGTTTCCTATTCTCCTCCTTTTGAAGTAGTTTAGAGCTACCAAAAACCCATATGCAGACAATTATTATCACCATAAATTCTTCACTAGTCTTACTGTTTTAAATTAACAGCTTCTTTAGATAGTTTGACTTCAAAATCTTTCACCTTTTCTAAGTTCCCACCTAAACTAGTATAGTAAAACCTTGCATTTCTAGTAAATTTTCTCTTGCATAATCAAAATTGACATAATAGAATAGAAGAGAAGAAAAGAGAACAGAAATCGGTCCTTCCAAACACCATGAAACCCATAAATTCAAAAAATTCAAAATCTCATCTTTCCTTAGCAAGGAAATTGACTACAAATGGAAATTGAAATTGCTAAAATTCATTGTCCGAATGAGCTTCGCAGCCTTTTTCGTGGGGAATATTGGTCCCTTTAATGATCAAAGGGTAGCTTGGCTCTAACTAGTGGACACAAATCGTGGCCGACTTGGAAAGGAAGCGACTTTGAGGAAGTGGCGATGGCCAGCAATGGCTCGGCATCCAAGGTGGTCACCATAGTGGCAGATGCTAAAGGAATGGCTGAAATGGAGTTAGTGGTGTTGATGATCAGAGAGAGATAGGAGCGGTGGAGAAGACATTGTTGGAGTTTGAGGGTTTGAAGAGAGAAGAGCAAGGAAAGGAGGAGATAGAGGGGAATTTAGTGGAGGATTTTAGGATGATGGAGAAAGAGGTGCAAAGAGAGCAAATTCTCGTATTTGGCTTAAAAGTTTGGCGTAGCCTAGAACAAGCATCATCCTCAACATCATCCCCACTAGAAGCATAGCCTTGACTATGACTTTGTCTTATAAATCCATGAGCAATGGGAGTTTCACCAAACATTGTTACAAAAAACTGAAAGACTTGTTCTTCAGGCACAACACCCCTTTGAATCATCACTAAATATATCTACAAAGAAAGCCAAAGAACGAAACTTTTCTTCCTAACTAGGAAAACCCATACCAAATTTTCTTCTTTTTTTCAAATTCTCGCATAAATCCACATGAGAATATGATCATAGAAGGGAAAATAGAAGGACCAAAATGAGAATACAGAAGAAACCCATTTCGTGGATGAGTCTGGCGAAGCAAAAAGAAAATAGTATAATATTTTTTTATAGGGTGTTTGGTTGTAGGAATAACATTTATAAAAATATTTTCTTATGAAAAATTTTAGGTCAACGAACTGTATTTTATATACTAAGGGCAATTTTTTTGTCCCAAAAAAGGGTATTTGGATACTAAAAAAAAGATTTTCTAAAAAGTCAAAGTATCGAAATAAAATATTCTAAAACATTTGATACTAAACTTATATTTCGATATAATACAGGGTACTAATTTAAAATTTTCACAATAATATTAATTTTTCTTCTAGGGCCACTGATTAAATAATATTATTTGAGCAATATAAATTTGTTGTTTGTCTCTAACCCTTTTCTAGTTCCCTCGCCCACCCGTGTTCCCAGTTACATGCCATTCACGGATGGAAGATAGAGAATGAAAGAAAGTGTAAAAGAAAAAAGTGACACCATTCTAAATTATTTTAGTTTGAAATATTTGTGTGCCATAATACTGATCTCCACAACCGCAAAAATGTTCCAAGCCCTAATTTTGATCTCTAAAGATCAGATCCTATAAATTCATTTTGTGGGGTCTTTAATTGGTGCCCACGTGACAAACCCATTGCCGAACTGCAGTGCCCATGTGATAAACCCTTTTTCCCACCGTGCATTTTAGGCCTCGTGAAATCTTCATCGTTAGATCTTTTTTTAGTTTTATCTTAAATCTTTTTTAAAAAAAAAAAAGTGGACAAGAATGAAGCAATCTCATATAGTTTTAAAAAAATGATTTATGATTTCCTGTAAATGGGTCCACGTAGTGGGTTAATTTTATTATTTTATAGACAATAATATATAAATATTAATAGATCGATATAACAAATGATCAATTATAATAAACAAAACATTCAAACCATTGTTTCTATTAAAAAAAAAAGAAAATTTTCTTGGTGTCTCTCTCTCAATATATATATATTTTCAATTGGCATGCATATAACTCATGCAAAAGAGATAAAATTAAGCTCCACAGTAGATAAATTTTTGGCTTTTTAAAATTTCCTTTGGCCCTGGTGTAAACTATTTTGATTGTTATGATAGCAAACTTGGTCATCGGCATTTAAGCTCCAAAATAAATAAGTTTTAGCTCTATTGAAAATTCCTTCACATCTAGTGTGAACTAGTCTTATTGCTATAATAATGACCTATTGAAAAAATAGTACACAACGAAATTTTAAAAATTTATATAAGAGTATTTTCTAAAACACAAGTTTGACATGCTATATGCATAAATTAACTAGATCTTACTAACCTTTGATTGCCGAAGAACCCTCGCAAAACATGAAGAGAAACAATGTTCTAGAAGAGCCTCAATCAACTGGTCTTCCTTGCTATTCTCTATCCACAACTACAGTGAGTGTGGGCTTACACGTACAGCTCTTCCACTAGGTGACTCTCCTTCCAACCAATTGAGAGAACCCAAAGCAAGTGTTCGTAATTTGTGAACAAAAACTCTCAGGGAGTTTCCAGATTTTCACTAGCAGAGTATCATTCTTAATCTCTCAATTGATATGAATAACTCTTAAGACTTATTCCCTATTTATAAAGGTATGGTCTAGGGTCAGTCCTTATCAGATTAGGTCTCAAAATTCGAATCAGAATCAAATTCGGATCAATATATGATAAGATTCATGTAAAAACACGTGATCATATCCTTCGCTCATCGGCAGGCCGATCAGGATGATCGGCAGGCCGAACAGGCCCCATCGGTAGGTCAAACACGATGATCGGCATGCCAAACACGACGATTGGCATGCCGAACTGTAGATTAAAATCTCAGCGAATCTTTTATTTTCCAACCGAGATTCTATAGGATAAAGTCTCAGTTTTAATTCAAATAACCCAATAGAAAAGTTATCTCATTAAAAAAACTTTATCTAGATAATCTCTAAGAAAATAAATAAATTCCCAATAATTCTACAAGTTTATCTTGATCTAATTTATCCAAAAATTAAATCAATCGATAAACAGATAAGAATTATCCGATCCTAATAATTCAACAAGTTTATCTTGAATCAATTTTGTCACAAAGTTAATTCAACCGATAAATAGACATGAATTATCTGATTCTTTCAAATTTTAACCAATCTGATAAATCCGACATAAGTCACCAATTATTAGAAAAGCAGGCCGTATCGTTATAGGATGTTGTGAGCTAGCAAAGGGGACCAAATGGACCTATATAGTTCCAGCTCCTGATAATTATGAAATCCAATATCCTAGATATACATTTCATAATTATCAACTCCAACGCTACTCCACTAAAAGCTTGGAGCTACACTCTCAAACTATATAGAATTACAAAGCCCGTATAGCTAAGTCTCCATGACATATCATAGTGTATTGTATCCCCATATGATTATCCATAATTGGCTTAAGGACAAGTTCTGTCTTACCTTCCCGATTATTATTATCTTATGTTCCATTATCACACCATCGATAAACTTACCATCCAAAGACAATATACCATTTAGTTACACCTATATATCCAAATGGTTGAGCACTCTAGTTTTCTAATTATAGGATAACGCATACAAGAGGATATCACTGCTCCTAAAGAGGAGCTATGGATTCTATATCTATGAATAATAGGTCTACGCTATCAAGAGTCATGCCTCCAACGTACCAACATGCATACCACTATTAAGATGTGGGCGTCACCCTTTGGTACATCAAAAGATACAAGTCAAGACAACGGGCCCACTATTCATCTCAAGATTAAGATACAATACAAATGATTGTCTAAAGTGAATCGATTTGCCAAGACAAAATTATTAATCCAAATCAATTCACTTTATGTCCCGATCTAAGACATCGTAACTATGACAACATGCCAACATTTCTATTCATGGAGTCCACCTCGATGGTCAAGACAAACCATCTCCCAATATGGATATAGACAACATAAAAATCTTTCCATGAATAAAGCGCCCAACTTTATTCCCTCGATTACAGATCTTATGATTTAGACTATCACCTTAAGAATCGTGTCTTCTACATAATCTATCCATTATATGCCCAATTCTTAAAGTTTAGACTGACAATCTTAGACTATTTTTTGTTTAACATACATTCAACAAATATGAACATAAAGAGGACAGAATTTGGTATATAAACAATAAATAAATTCTTTATTGATAAAAATGTCTCCAAAAACTTATTACTTTGTTACTCCTTAGGGCATACATGTCTGACAATCTTTCACTTGCACTAAGTGAGTAAATATGACAAAGCTCGCATCCCCATAGCTTCCACATGCCTCTCGAAGACTCTCCCAGTAAGTGTCCTTGTAAATAGATCAGTTAAATTGTCCTCTGACGCAATCTTGCACAATGTGACATGCCCGCCCTCAACAAAGTCCTTTATCACATGATACTTCCGATCAATATGCTTACTCTTCTTGTGAAATCTTAGTTCCTTAGCATTAGCTACCATCGCATTGTTATCATAGTACAGTGATACCGCCTTATCCATGCCAAGAACTACCTCAAGATCCCCAAGGAACTTGTGGAGCTACTCTACTTCTTTTGAAGTATCACTAGCTGCCACATACTCGGCCTCCATCGTTGAATCTGAAGTGTAATTTTGCTTTACACTTCTCCAACTAATGGCACCGCCTCCCAGAGTAAACACAAAACCCAAAGTTGATTTTCTAGAATCCAGACAGGATTGAAAATCCGAGCCAGTATATCCTAGAGGAGTCAAGTCCTCACCTGAATATACAAGCATATACCCTCGAGTCCTACTCAGGTACTTGAAAATATGCTTAACCATAACCTAGTGGTTTGGTCTTGGATCCGCCTAAAATTGACTTACAATCCCGACCGTATAACTAATATCTGGTCGTGTGCAAAGCATGGCATACACGAGACTACCCACTATCGAAGCATAAGGCACATTCTTTATGTATTCTCTTTCTTCATAAGACTTTGGAGAGTCTTTCTTAGAAAGAGTAATTCCAGAACTAAATGGTTGCCCACCTTTCTTGGAATCCTGCAATGCAAACCTCCTAAGAATTTTATCTATATAGCCGGCCTGGGACAAAGCTATCATTTTGTTCTTCCTATCCCGAAAGATCTAGATACCGAGAATATAATTGGCCTCACCTAAGTCCTTCATGTCAAACAACTTGGTCAACCATAATTTGACCGATGACAATGTTCCAATGTCATTGCCAATTAGCAGAATGTCATCTATATAGAGCAGTAGAAAAACCACCTTCCCATCCTTAATGTGTTTGTAAATACATGGTTCATCCACATTTTGTGAGAACCCATAAGTCTTGATCACCTGATCAAATCTTACGTTCCAAGAACAAGAAGCCTGCTTAAGTCCATAAATTGACTTTAACAACTTACAAACCTTACCCTCTTGACCCGTGACCTTGAACTCGTCTGGTTGTTCCATATAAATGAACTTATCAAGATAGCCATTCAGAAAAGCCATCTTGACATCCATCTGTCAAATCTCGTAGTCGAGAGTAGTAGCTATAGACAAGAGAATCTGGATGGACTTAAGCATGACTACAGGTGAAAAGGTTTTCTCATAATCGATTCCTTCCTTTTCTGTATAACCCTTAGCTGCCAGTCTAGCCTTAAAGGTTTGACCTTTCCATCCACTCCTCTTTTCCTCTTGTAGATCCACTTACACCCTATGGGCTTTACCCCTTCGGGAAGATCCACAAGCTCCTAGACTTGATTAGTCTCCATAGACTTCATCTCTATGTTTATGGCCTCTGTCCAGAGTTTTGAATCAATATCCTCCATAGCCTTTGTGTAAGTATAAGGATCCCTATCATGTTCATCCAGTTCAGCCAAAAAGACTTTTCCATTGAACATATACCTTTCAGGTTGACGCTCGATCATCCCACTATGACGAAGCCCCTTAGGTTGTTATTTAGGTTCATTTGGTTTTTCTACACTGATCAGAATGGTTTCATTCAGAACCTCCGAAGTGATCGGATCACTCCTTAACTCCTCAAGCACCACTTTGCATCAAGGTTTAAAGTCATCCCTGTAACTCTCCTCAAGGAAAGTTGCATTAGCTGAAACCAAGACTTTATTTTCCTTTGGGTTATAGAAATAACCCCCTTTAGTCCGTTTTGGATATCCTACAAACATGCAAACTTCTGAACGTGATTCTAACTTATTCAGATCCTTAAACAGGACATGAGCCGGACAGCCCCATATGTGAATATGGTTTAAGGATGTCTTCTTGCCTGTCCATAACTTGTGATGAGTTTCAGGGATAGATATTGAAGGCACATTGTTTAAAAGATAACATACGGTTTGCAATGCATATCCCTAAAAGGACAAAGGCAATGATGAATAGCTCATCATGGACCTAACCTTGTCCAACAAAGTCCCATTTCTTCTCTTCACCATCCCATTCTGCTTCAGAGTGCCCGAAGCAGTCAAATGGGACAAAATCCCATTCTCTAATAAGTGTCCTAAGAACTCATCAGAAAATCCCATTATGCTGCAGAGTGCCCGATGCGGTAGGATGGAAGTACCTTTTTGGGTCTACCTAATTACTTTTCTACTTCAGCCTGAAACTCCCTGAACTTGTCAAAAGTTTTGCTTTTGTGGTGCATCAGGCACATAAAACCATATCTTAAGTAATCGTCAATAAAAGTGACGAAGTTCTCATACCCTCCTCGCGCCCGGATGTTCATCGGTTCGTAAACATCACTATGCACAAGTTCTAGAACCCCTTCGGCCCTATTGCCCTTAGACCTAAATGGTTTTTTGGTCATTTTACCCTCCAAATAAGATTTACATTGAGGTATAGATTCCACCTTTATGTGACTTAAAGGTCCATCCCTTACCAACCTTTGAATCCTATTCAGGTTAATATGACCAAGGCGCAAATGCCAAAGATAAGTCTTATTAGAGTGAGAAGTTTTAAGTCTTTTAGAGTTATTATCATTCATCTCAGCATTAAGTAATAAGTCCATCTTAGGTTTGACAAAATATAGATTATTTTGCATCCATCCAGAACAGATAAAAGATTTGTTTTTACGAATCACTACTTTATCATTAAAACAAACCAAATAGGAGTCTTTAAATAAACAAGCTACATAAATTAAATTCCTTTTAAATTTAGGAACATAAAAACAATCTTGCAAAAATAAATTCCTATAATTATCAAAATAAAGATGGACGTCTCCCACTACTTCTGCTGAGACCAAGGATCCATCGCCCATCCGAAGCGTGAAGTCTTCACGTAGTAGACTTCTCATTTCTTTGAACCCCTGCAGAGAAACACAAACATGATTAGTTGCACCTAAATCTCTGACCCAAATGTCACTAGATTTCTCAACCAAACAAGTTTCTAAATACAGAAGATCACACCTACATCCTTTAGAAATGATGTCCCTACAATGCTTCTTTATGTGCCCGACCTTCCCACAAAAGAAGCACTTAAGCATCTTCGGGTTCTTCTTCTTCTTCTTCTTGCTCTTGGTGCTAGCAATAATAGAAGACTTCCTGTTCTTAGCCCATTGCTTCTTTCCATTCCTAGAGTTGAGATTAGAACCAGAAGCAGCTACCATGTTGACCTCTCCACTGGCAGGAGACTCCCTAATCAACAGTTTGAACTCTTGTAACTGTTTCATTAATTTTGTCAAGGTCATATCCCGTCTATTGCTTAAATTAAAAGTAGCTCTAAATAGAATAATTTCCATTGATAGAGTCTCAAAGATCATAGTCATCTGAGTTTCAACATCGATGTTGACTCCATTGGTTTGAGACTCAACGAGGTAACCCATGACCAACATCATGTGCTCCTTTATGTCCCCAGCCTCTGCTTATAGTTAAGAAGTTTTGGAAGCGCCCCTTGCCGCTTTGTTATGGCCTAGCCTCCAAACATATCCTCAAGATTATCCAAGATTTGCTTTACAGTCTCATAATCCTGATGTTGAGCCTGCAGCTGTTATTCATGCTAGCCATAACATAGCAGCGGGCTTGATCATTAGCATCTTTCTAGCGATCATATACTTGGAATTGCTCATTGGTTGAGTCTTTCATAGGCTCGGGAGGACAAGGGGTTGTGAGTACACATTTCAGTTTCTCAAAGGAGTGGACCATATCCAAGTTTCATTTTCAATCATTATAATTCTCTCCAGTTAATAGGTTTTTATCAAGTATCGATGAAAAAGCATTTTTAGACATTTTTAATCTACAATAAAGAATCATATGCCAAACATAAGCGAACATATAATAATAATTTAGTAAGATAACACAATCATTTAAAAATATACAAATGTGTTTATGTGTCAAAACCTTGAAAATGTCACTACCTTACAATGATAATTCCCAACTTATAATTCAACAAGCTCCTAGGGGAGTCATGCCAAATTCAATCAGGAACACAGATCCCCTCCTGATTAATATATGTCATCCAAGACCCGTATGATCCATTATATATTAATAACCATTACTTTAGCCTTTAATTTTATTAACAGAGCTCCTAGGGGAAATTAATAATAAAATTAACGTGTGTATATAACCATTGTTTCAATATTTTATCCATGATTTATAATCACCACCTAGGGGTGTGCTGTTAGACATGTATGCCCTAAACAGTAAAAATGTAATAAGTTTTTGGAGACATTTTTATCAATGAAGAATTTATTCATTATTTATATACTAAATCTTGTCCTCTTTACGTTCATATTTGTTGAATGTATGTTAAGCAAACAATAGTCTGAGACTGTCGGTCCAAACCTTAAGAATTGGGCATATGATGGACAGATTATGTGGAAGACATGGTTCTTAAGGTGATGGTCTGAATCATGCGATCCGCAATCGAGGGAATAAAGTTAGGAGCTTTATTCATGCAAAGAAGTTTGCTACATGAGGACTTCGTGCTTTGGATGGGCGATGGATCCTTCGTCTCAGCGTAAGCAGTGGGAGACGTCCATCTTTATTTTGATAATTATAGGAATTTATTTTTGCAAGATTGTTTTATGTTCCTAAATTTAAAAGGAATTTAATTTCAGTATCTTTTCTATTTAAAGACTCCTACTTAGTTTCTTTTAATGATAAAGTGGTGATTCTTAAAAACAAATCTTTTATCTATTCTGGATGGATGCAAAATAATCTATATTTTATCAAACCTAAGATGGACTTATTGCTTAATGCTGAGATGAATGATAATAACTCTAAAAGACTTAAAACTTCTCACTCTAATAAGACTTATCTTTGGCAGTTGTGCCTTGGTCATATTAACCTGAATAGGATTCAAAGGTTGGTAAGGGATGGACCTTTAAGTCACTTAAAGGTGGAATCTATACCTCAATGTGAATCTTGTTTAGATGGTAAAATGATCAAAACTCCATTTGGGTCTAAGGGCAATAGGGCCAAAGGAGTTCTAAAGCTTGTGCATAGTGATGTTTATAGACCAATGAACATCCAGGCACGAGGAGGGTATGAGTACTTCGTCCCTTTAATTACGATTACTCAAGGTGTGGGTATGTGTACCTGATGCACCACAAAAGCAAAACTTTTGACAAGTTTAGAGAGTTTCGGGTTGAAGTGGAAAAGCAATTGGGTTAACCCATAAAGGCACTTCAATCCGATCGAGGTAGGGAATACCTTTTTGATGAGTTCTTTGGACACTTATTAGAGAATGAGATTTTATCCCATTTATATAAAACAACTAGATGGGTTCAAGGTCATAGGTCAAGAGGGGAAGGTTTGTAGGCTGCTAAAGTTAATTTATGGACTTAAGCAGGCTTCTCGTTCTTGGAACATAAAATTTGATCAAGTGATCAAGACTTATGTGTTCTCACAAATTGTGGATGAACCATGTGTGTACAAACACATAAAGGATGAGAAGGTGGTTTTTCTCCTTCTCTATGTAGATGACATTATGCTAATTGGCAATGATATTGGGGCATTGTCATCGGTCAAATTATGGTTGACTAAGCAGTTTGACATGAAGGACTTAGGTAAGGCTAATTTTGTTCTCGATATCCAGATCTTTTAGGATAGGATGAACAAAATGATAGCTTTGTCCCAGGCCGGCTATATAGATAAAATTCTCAGGAGGTTTGCAATGCAGGATTCCAAGAAAGGTGGGCAACCATCTGGGTCTAGAATTACACTTTCTAAGAAAGACTCTCCAAAGTCTTATGAAGAAAGAGAATACATGAAGAAGGTGCCTTATGCTTCGGCAGTGGGTAGTCTCATGTACGCCATGCTTTACACACAATCAAATATTAGTTATGCAGTTGGGATTGTAAGTCGATTTTAGGCGGATCCAGGACCGAACTATTGGGTTGCGGTAAAGCAGATTTTCAAGTACCTGAGAAGGACTCGAGGGTATATGCCTGTATATTCGGGTGAGGACTTGACTCCTCTAGGATATACTGACTCGGATTTTCAATCCTGATTGGATTCTAGGAAATCGACTTCTGATTTTGTGTTTACTCTAGGGGGCGGTGCCATCAGTTGGAGAAGTGCTAAGCAAGATTGTACTTTGGATTCAATGATGGAGGCCGAGTATGTGGCAGCTAGTGATGCTTCAAAAGAAGCAGTCTCGCTCCGCAAGTTCCTTGGGGATCTTGAGGTAGTTCCTGGTATGGAAAAAGCGGTATCACTGTACTGTGATAACAGTGCAGTGGAAGCTAATGCTAAGGAACCAATATTTCACCAGAAAAGTAAGCATATTGATCAGAAGTATCATGTGATTAAGGACTTCGTTGAGGGCGGGCATGTCACGATGTGCAAGATCACGTCAGAGAACAATTAGCTGATCCATTTACGAAGACACTTACTGGGAGAGTCTTCGAGAGGCATGCAGAAGCTATGGGGATGCGAGATTTGTCATATTTACTCACTTAGTGCAAGTGGGAGATTGTTGACATGTATGCCCTAAGGAGTAAAAATGTAATAAGTTTTTGGAGACATTTTTATCAATAAAGAATTTATTCATTGTTTATGTACCAAATCTTGTCCTCTTTATATTCGTATTTGTTGAATGTATGTTAAGCAAACAATAGTCTGAGATTGTCAGTCTAAACCTTAAGAATTGGGCATATGATGGACGGATTATGCGGAAGACACGGTTTTTAAGGTGACGGTCTGAATCATACGATCCGCAATCGAGGGAATAAAGTTGGGCGCTTTATTCATGCAAAGATTGTTATGTCGTTTATATCCCTTTTGGGAGATGGTTTGTCTTGACCATCGGAGGTGGACTTTGTGAATAGAAACATTAGAACATTGTCATAGGTGACGATGTGTTGGATCGGGACATAAAGTGAATTGATTTGGATTAATAATTCTTTCTCGGCAAATTGATTCACTTTAGACAATTATTTGTGTTGTATCTTAATCCTGAGATAAATAGTAAGCCCGTTGTCTTGGCTTGTGTCTTTTGATGTACCAAAGGGTGACTCCCACACCTTAATAGTGGTATGCATGCCGGTACATTGGAGGCATGACTCTTGATAGCATAGACTTGTTATTGATAGATATGGAATCATAGCTCTTCTTTAGGAGTAATGATATCTTCTTATATGCGTTATCCTGTAATTGGAAAACTGGAGTGCTCAACCATTTGGATACATAGGTGTAACCGAATGATATACTGTCTTTAGATGGTAAGTTTTCGATGGTGAGATAGTGGAATGTAAGATAAAAATAATCGAGAAGATAAGACAGAACTTGTCCTTAAGCCGATTATGAATTATCATATAAGGATACGATACACTATGATATGTTATGAAGACTTAGCTATGCGAGCTTAGTAATTCTATGTAGTTCGAGAGTGTAGCTTCAAGCTTTTAGTGGAGTAGCGTTAGAGTTGATAATTGTGAAATGTATATCTGAGATATTGGGTTTTATAATTATCGGGAGCTTGAACTATATAGGTCCATTTTGTCCCATTTGCTAGCTCACAACATACTGTAACGACACGGCGTGCTTTTTCAATAATTGGTGACTTATGTCGGATTTATCAGATTGGTTGAAATTTGAAAAAATCAAATAGTTCATGTTTGTTTATCGGTTGAATTAATTTTGTGATAAAATTAATTCAAGATAAACTTGTTAAGTTATTAGGATCGGATAATTCTTGTCTGTTTATCAGTTGATTCAATTTTGGATAAATTAGATCAAGACAAACTTGTTGAATTATTGGGAATTGATTTATTTTCCTAGAGATAATCTAGATAAAGTTGTTTTGATCAAATAACTTATCTGTTGGTTTATTTGAATTATAACTGAGACTTTATCCTATAGAATCTTGGGTGGAAAATTAAAGATTTTCGATGATTTTTAATCGATAGTTCAGCCTGTCGATCCACGTGTTCGGCTTGTCGATTGGGCTTGTTTGGCCTGCCGATGAGCGAAGAATAAGATTACGCATTTTCACGTAGATCTTATCAGATATTGATCTAAACATGATTCTGTTTTGAGTTTTTGTGACCTAATCTGATAAGGACTGACCCTAGGTCTAACCTCTATATAAAGGGAGTAAGTCTAAAGAGTTACTTAGATCAATTGAGAGATTAAGAGTGATACTCTGCTAGTGAGAATCTGAAAACTCCCTTAGAGCTTTTGTTCACAAATCATGAACACTTGCTTTGGGTTCTCTTGATTGGTTGGAAGGAGAGTCACCTGGTGGAAGAGCTGCACATGTGAGCCCACACTCACTTCGGTCGTGGATAGAGAATATCAAAGAAGACTAGTTGGTTGAGGCTCTTCTGGAACGTTACTTTTCTTCATGTTTTGCGAGGGTTCTTCGGCATACAAAGGTTAGTAAGATCTGGTTAATTTATGCATATAGCATGTCAAACTTTTGTTTTGGAAAATACTCTGATGTAAAATTTTTAAAATTCCTGCTGTGCACTCTTTTTCCAACATGTGCAACCATAAACCATGCTAAAATACCTTATCCTCTTAGAGATCCAATCTGGTACATAATAGAAATCTCTTCCTAGGGGTTGGGACCACCATGTTCTGCCTATGGACCAATGATGGAGACCTTAGGTCCTCTCTTTGAAAACCTTCTCCCACTCAATCTTTTGAAATTAAGGTTTTATTTTAAGATCATGCATGAACAATTTTAATATGAGTGACACTCCCTATTCTATATGACATGTTATCAATATACATAGCAAATCATATTATAATGCAAACAAGCAAAGCAATCAAGCAAAGCTATAAGCAAAATAATAATAACTGTAATATTATGGTTCCACTCTAGAGAATAAAAAACTAAGATTACAAGAGAATAATCGAGACAAATTATCGATTCTTCATCCTTGAATCCTAAAGCGGTATCCTTCTTCATGTAATGCCCATCTTCAAGTCTTCAATCCCGTATGAATCGAAGACTTCATATTTCTGGTCATATCTAAATTTAATGTTTATTAGAATTGTCCCAAAACTGAAATTAAAACTGCATTAAAAGCTGTACCTTTTCTAGAAAAATTTTCAGCTCTCGGTCGGTAGGGTGATCTGGGTGATCGGCCTGCCAGTCATGCTCCATCAGCCTGTCGATCAGGAAGATTGGCCTGCCGACTCATTAAAGTTTGGCCTGCCACCAAAGCCACCTGATTTTTGCCCCACCGACGGCCTATCGAACCTCACGTCCAGCCTGTCGATCTGTGACCATCGGCCTGCTGAACTATGAGGTTCGGCATGCTAACCGAGCAGAAATCTCCTATTCTAGAAAATATAATTTTTAATGCAATTCATCAATTTTATTTTCAACAATTTAAAAACATAAAATTAGAGACTCAATAAATACCTGGGCATGCCATCATCATTCTTCTAGATCCGTCTTCTCCAAATGATTATTTAATTACAAAATTCTTACAAATTTAAAATTAAATAATAATTCCTAGGCGGAGATGATAGTCCGCCATCTAATTACATGAAAAACCTAGATACACATTCTAACCTCTAAGGAACCATAACGGTATAAATTAATTAATTAATAAATAATTAAATAATCATTTAATCAACCATAATTAATTAATGAACATTCACCACATAATCCATGACAACATATATAATATATAGAAACCTAGAGTGCCAACTCTCTATAAAATTAAATTCAAGCATAGGAGAGGTTAAGATCACAAAATTTATATATATAACATGATCACAAACTCATAAATTTATGTAAAAACCATGGCTCTGATACCAATTGTTGGAAAAATAATACCCAGCAAAATTTTACAAATTTTATATTAGAGTATTTTTCAAAATACAGGTTTGACATGGCTCTAATATCAGTGAAGAGAAGTAATGTTCTAGAAGAGCCTCAACCAACAGGTCTTCTTTGCTACCCTCTATCGACGACCAGAGTGAGCATAGGATCACACATACAGCTCTTCCACCAAGTGACTCTCCATCTAACCAATTAAGAGACCCCAAAGCAAGTGTTCATGATTTGTGAACAAAAGCTCTAAGGGAGTTTACAGATTCTCACCAGTAAAGTATCACTCTTAATCTCTCAATTGATCTAAATAACTTGTGTGACTTACCACCTATTTATAGAGGTTGGGTCTAGGGTCAGTCCTTATCAGATTAGGTCTCAAAAATTCGAATCAGAATCAAATTCGGATCAATATCGGATGAAATCTGTGTGAAAATGCATGATCTTTTTACTGCACATAGGCAAGCCAATCTGTCTAATAGGCAAGCCGAACTTGCCCCATCAGCAGGCCAAACTTGAGGATCGACATGCCAAACTGTCGATAAAAAATCTCAGCGAATCTTTTATTTTCCACTCGAGATTCCATAGGATAAAGTCTTAGTTTTAATTCAAATAACCCAATAGAAAAGTTATCCAATTAAAACAACTTTATCGAGATAATCTCTAAGAAAATAAATGAATTCTCAATAATTCTACAAGTTTATCTTGATCTAATTTATCCAAAATTAAATCAACTGATAAACAGATAAGAATTATCCGATCCCAATAATTTAACAAGTTTATCTTAAATTAATTTTATCACAAAATTAATTTAACTGATAAATAGACATGAATTATTTGATTCTTCCAAATTTCAACCAATCTGATAAATTCGACATAAGTCAGCAATTATTAAAAAAGCACGACGTGTCGTTATAGGATGTTGTGAGCTAGCAAAGGGGACCAAATGAACCTATATAGTTCAAGCTACCGATAATTACAAAACTCAATATTCCAGATATATATTTCATAATTATCAACTCTAACGCTACTCCACTAAAAGCTTGGAGTTGCACTCTCAAACTACATAGAATTACGAAGCCCGTATAGCTAAGTCTCCATGACATATCATAGTATATCGTATCCCTATATGATAATCTATAATCGGCTTAAGGACAAGTTCTGTCTTACCTTCCCGATTATTTTTATCTTACGTTCTATTATCTCAGCATTAGAAAACTTACCATCCAAAGACTATATACCATTCGGTTATACCTATGTATCCAAATGGTTGAGCGCTTCAGTTTTCCAATTACAGTATAACGCATATAAGAGGATATCATTACTCCTAAAGGGGAGCTATGGATTCCATATCTATGAATAACAAGTATACGCTATCAAGAGTCATGCCTCCAGCGTACCGGTCATGCATACCACTATTAAGATGTGGGTGTCACCCTTCGGTACATCAAAAGACACAAGTAAAGAGAACGGGCCTACTATTCATCTTAGGATTAAGATACAATAGAAATGATTGTCTAAAGTGAATCGATTTGCCGAGATAGAATTATTAATCCAAATCAATTCACTTTATGTCTAGATCGTACACATTGTCACCTATGACAACGTGCCAATGTTTCTATTCATGGAGTCTACCTCCGATGGTCAAGACAAACCATCTCCCAGTTGGGATATAGATAACATAGCAATCTTTACATGAATAAAGCACCCAACTTTTTTCCCTCTATTGCGGATATTATGTTTTAGACCATCACCTTAAGAATCGTGTCTTCTGCATAATCTTTCCATCATTAGCCTAATTCTTAAAGGTTTAGACCAACAGTCTCAGACTTTTGTTTGCTTAACATACATTCAACAAATATGAACATAAAGACGATAAGATTTGGTATATAAATAATAAATAGATTCTTTATTAATAAAAATGTCTCCAAAAACTTATTACATTTTTGCTCCTTAGGGCATACATGTCTAACAATCTCCCACTTGCACTAAGTGAGTAAATACGACAAATCTCGCATCCCCATAGCTTCCACATGCTTCTCAAAGACTCTCCCAGTAAGTGTCTTCGTAAATGGATCAGCTAAATTGTCCTCTGACGTGATCTTACACACAGTGACATGCCCGCCCTCAACAAAGTCCTTTATCACATGATACTTCCAATCAATATGCTTACTCTTCTTATGAAATCTTGGTTCCTTACCATTGGCTGATGCCGCACTGTTATCACAGTACAATGATACCGCCTTATCCATACCAAGAACTACCTCAAGATCCCCAAGGAACTTTCAGAGCCACACTGCTTCTTTCGAAGAATCACTAGCTGCCACATACTCGGCCTCCATCATTGAATCTGAAGTGCAATCTTGCTTAGCACTTCTCCAACTGATGCACCGCCACCCAGAGTAAACACAAAACCTGAAGTCGATTTTCTGGAATGCAGACAGGATTAAAAATCTGAGTTAGTATATCCTAGAGGAGTCAAGTCCTTACTCGAATATATAAGCATATACCCTCGAGTCCTTCTCAGGTACTTGAAAATATGCTTTACCGCAACCCAATGGTTCGGTCTTCGTTCCGCCTAAAATCGACTTACAATCCTGGCAGAATAACTAATATTCGGTCATGTACAAAGCATGGCATAAATGAGACTACCTACTGCCGAAGCATAAGGCACCTTGATCATGTATTCTCTTTCTTCATACAACTTTGGAGAGTCTTTCTTAGAAAGAGTAATTCTAGACCTAGATGGTTGCCCACCTTTCTTGGAATCCTACGTTGCAAACCTCTTGAGAATTTTATCTATGTAGCCGGCCTATGATAAAGCTATCATTTTGCTCTTCCTATCCCGAAAGATCTGGATACCGAGAACAAAATTAGCCTCACCCAAATCCTTCATGTCAAACTGCTTGGTCAATCATAATTTGACCGATGACAATGCCCTTATGTCATTGCCAATTACTAAAATGTCATCTATATAGAGTAGTAGAAAAACCACCTTCCCATTCTTTATGTGTTTGTGAACACATGGTTCATCCACATTTTGTGAGAACCCATAAGTCTTAATCACCTGATCACATCTTATGTTCCAGGAACGAGAAGCCTGCTTAAGTCCATAAATTGACTTTAGCAGCTTATAAACCTTACCCTCTTGACTTGTGACCTTGAACCTATTTGGTTGTTCTATATAAATAGACTCATCAAGATAGCCATTCAAAAAATCTGTCTTGACATCCATTTGCCAAATCTCATAGTCAAGAGCGGCAGCTATGGACAAGAGAATCCAGATGGGCTTAAGCATGGCTACAAGTAAAAAGGTTTCCTCATAATTGATTCCTTCCTTTTGCGTATAACCCTTAGCTACCAGTCTAGCCTTAAAGGTTTTGACCTTTCCATCCACTCCACTTTTCCACTTGTAGATCCACTTACACCCTATAGGTTTTACCCCTTCGGGAAGATCCATAAGCTCCCAGAATTGATTAGTCTCCATAGACTTCATCTCAACGTTCATGGCCTCTGTCTAGAGTTTTGAATCAACATCCTCCATAGCATCTGTGTAAGTATAAGGATCCCTGTCATGTTCATCCGGTTCAGCCAAAAAGACCTCCCCATTGAACATATACCTCTCAGGTTGACACCTGATCCTCCCACTATGCCGAGGCCCTGAGGTTGTTGTTCAAGTTTGTTTGGTTTTTCTATACTGATTGGAATGGTTTCATTCGGAACCTCCGGAGTCATCAGATCACTCCTTAACTCCTCAAGCAACACTTTGCTTCAAGGTTTAAAGTCGTCCGTGCAACTCTCCTCAAAGAAAGTTGCATTAGTTGAAACCACAACTTTATTTTCCTTTGGATTATAGAAATAACCTCTTTTAGTCCATTTTGGATATCCTACAAACACGCAAACTTCCGAACATGCTTCCAACTTATTCGGATCCTTAAACAGGACATGAGCTGGATATCCCCATATGAAAATATGGCTTAAGGATGTCTTCCTACTCGTCCACAACTCATGAGGAGTTTTAGGGACCGATTTTGAAGGCACATTGTTCAGAAGCTAACATACGGTTTGAAGTGCATATCCCCAAAATGATAAAGGCAATGATGAATAACTCATCATGGACCAGACCATGTCCAACAAAGTCCTATTTCTTCTCTCTGCAATGCTATTCTGCTACGAAGTGCCCGGCATAGTCAAATGGGATAAAATCTCATTCTCTAATAAGTGTCCCTTGAACTCATCAGAAAGGTATTCACCACCTCAATCAGATCGAAGTGCCTTGATGGGTCTACCCAATTGTTTTTCCACTACAGCCTGAAACTCCCTGAACTTTTCAAAAGTTTCGCTTTTGTGGTGCATTAGGTACACATACCCATACCTTGAGTAATCATCAATAAAAGTGACAAAGTACTCATACCCTCCTTGTGCCCGGATGTTCACCGGTCCACAAACATCACTATGCACAAGTTCTAGAACCCCTTCGGCCCTATTGCCCTTAGACCTGAATGGTCTTTTGGTCATTTTACCCTTTAAACAAGATTCACATTGAGGTATAGATTCCACCTTTAAGTGACTTAAAGGTCCATCCCTTACTAACCTTTGAATCCTATTCAGGCTAATATGACCAAGGCGCAAATGCCAAAGATAAGTCTTATTAGAGTGAGAAGTTTTAAGTCTTTTAGAGTTATTATCATTCATCTTAGTATTAAGCAATAAGTCCATCTTAGGTTTGATAAAATATAGATTATTTTGCATCCATCCAAAACAGATAAAAGATTTATTTTTACGAATCACCACTTTATCATTGAAAGAAACCAAGTAGGAGTCTTTAAATAAACAATCTACAAAAATTAAATTCCTTATAAATTTAGGAACATAAAAGCAATCTTGCAAAAATAAGTTCCTATAATTATCAAAATAAAGATGGACATCTCCCACTGCTTCTGCTGAGACCAAGGATCCATCGCCCATCCGAAGTGTGAAGTCTTTATGCAGCAGACTTCTCATTTCTTTGAAACCCCTGTAGAGAAACATAAACACGATTAGTTGCACCAGAATCTATGACCCAAATGTCACTGGATTCCTCAACCAAACAAGTTTCTAAATATAGAAGATCACACCTACCTCCTTTGGAAAGGAAGTCCTTGCAATGCTTCTTGATATGCCCGACCTTCCCACAGAAGAAGCACTTAAGCTTCTTTGGGTGGTTCTTCTTCTTCTTCATGCTCTTGGTGCTAGCAGGAATAGAAGACTTCCTGTTCTTGGCCCGTTGTATCTTTCCATTCCCAGAGTTGAGATTGGAACTAGAAGCAGCTGCCATGTTGGCCTCACCACCCGCAGGAGACTCCCTGATCAGCTGTTCGAACTCCTGTAACTGTTTCATCAGTTTTGTTAAGTTCATATCCTCTCTATTGCTTAAATTAAATGTAGCTCTAAATAGAATAAATTCCTTTGACAAAGCCTCCAAGACCGTAGTCATCTGAGTTTCAGCATCGATGTCGGCTCCATTGGTTCAAGCCTCAGTGAGGTAACCCATGACCAACATCATATGCTCCATCACAACTTTACAACGATAATTCCCAACTCAGAATTCAACAAGTTCCTAGGGGAGTCATGCCAAATTCAATCAGGAACAAAGATCCCCTTCTGATTAATATATGCCATCCAGGACCCGTATAATCCAGCATATATTAATAATTATTTCTTTGGCTATTAATTTTATTAACAGAGCTCCTAGGGGAGGTTAATAATAAAATTAGCGTGAGTGTATAACCATCTTTTTAATATTTTATCCATGATTTACAATCCCCACCTAGGGGTGTGCAACCATAAATCATGCTAAAATACCTTATCCTCTTAGAGATCCAATCTGGTACGTGATAGAAATCCCTTCCTAGGGGTCGGGACCACCATGTTCTGCCTATGGACCAACGATGGAGGCCTTAGGTCCTCTCTTTGAAAACTTTATCCCACTCAATCTTTTGAAATCAAGGTTTTATTTTAAGAATATGCATGAACAATTTTAATATGAGCGGCACTCCCTATTCTTTATGACATGTTATCAATATACATGGCAAATCATATCATAATGCAGACAAGCAAAGCAATTAAGCAAAGCTACAAGCAAAATAATAAATAATCATAATATTATGGCTCCACCCTCGAGAATAAAAAACTAAGATTACAAGAGAATAATCGAGACATATTATCGATTCTTCATCCTTGAATCCTCAAGCTATATCCTTCTTCATGTAATACCCATCTTCAAGTCTTCAATCCCGTATGAATCGAATGCTTCATATTTTTGGCCATATCCAAATTTAATATCTCTCAGAATTGTCCCAAAAATAAAATTAAAACTACACCTTTTTTGGAAATTTTCCAACTCTCGGTCGGCAGGCCAATCTAGGTGATCGGCCTACCGATCCATAAAAGTTTGGCCTGTCGAACTAGAAGTTCGGCCTACTGCCAGAGCCTCTTGATTTCTGCCCTACTGACGGCCTGTCGAACCTCACGTCTAGCTTGATGATCTGTGACCATCGGCCTGTCGAACTGGTGTTTCGGCATGCCGACCGAGCAGAAATCTCCCATTCCAGTAAATATAATTTTTAATGCAATTCACCAATTCTATTTTTAACAATTCAAAAACATAAAATTAGAGACTCAGGAAATACCTAGGAGCGCCATCATCATTCTTCTAGATCCAACTTCTAAATCCGTCTTCTCGATCTGTATTTTCTAAATAATTATTTAATTAACAAATTCTTACAAAATTTAAAATTAAATAATAATTCCTAGACGGAGATGATAGTCCGCCATCTAATTACATGAAAAACTTAGATACACATTCTAACCTCTAAGGAACCATAACCGATATAAATTAATCAATTAATAAATAATTAAATAACCATTTAATCAACCATAATTAATTAATGAACATTCACCATATAATTCATAACAACATATATAATATATAGAAACCTAGAGTGTCAACTCTCTATAAAATTAAATTCAAGCATAGGAGAGATTAAGATCACAAAATTTATACATATAGTACGATCACAAACTTGTAAATTTATGTAAAAAACTTGGCTCTGATACCAATTGTTGAAAAAATAGTAAGCAGTAAAATTTTAAAAATTTTACATTAGAATATTTTCTAAAACACAAGTTTGACATGCTATATGTATAAATTAACCAAATCTTACTAACCTTTGTATGTCGAAGAACCCTCGCAAAATGTGAAGAGAAGTAACATTTTAGAAGAACCTCAACCAACTGGTCTTCTTTGCTATTCTCTATCCATGACCGAAGTGAGTGTGGGCTCACACGTACAACTATTCCACTAGGTGACTCTCCATCCAACCAATTGAGAGAACCCAAAGCAAGTGTTCATGATTTGTGAACAAAAGCTCTCAGGGAGTTTTCAGATTCTCACTTGCAGAGTATCACTCTTAATCTCTCAATTGATCTAAATAACTTGTGTGACTTACCCCTTATTTATAGACGTTGGGTCTAGGGTTACTCCTTATCAAATTAGGTCTCAAAAATTTGAATCAGAATCAAATTCGGATCAATGTTGGATGAAATCTGTGTGAAAATGTGTGATCTTTTTACTACGCGATAGGTAGGCCGAACTTGCCCCATCGGCAGGCCGAACCTGAGGATTGGCATGCCGAACTGTCGATAAAAAATCTCAACGAATCTTTTATTTTCCACCTGAGATTCTATAGGATAAAGTCTTAGTTTTAATTCAAATTACCCAATAAAAAAGTTATCTAATTAAAACAACTTTATCTATACAATCTCTAAGAAAATAAATGAATTTCCAATAATTCTACAAGTTTATCTTGATCTAATTTATCCAAAATTAAACCAACCGATAAACAGACAAGAATTATCCGATCCCAATAATTCAACAAGTTTATCTTTAATTAATTATATCACAAAATTAATTAAACCGATAAACAGACATGAATTATTTGATTCTTCCAAATTTCAACCAATCTGATAAATCCGACATAAGTTACCAATTATTGGAAAAGCACACTGTGTCGTTATAGGATGTTGTGAGCTAGCAAAGGGGACCAAATGGACCTATATAGTTCAAGCTCCTGATAATTACGAAACCCAAAATCACAGATATATATTTCATAATTATCAACTCCAACGCTACCCACTAAAAGCTTCGAGTTACACTCTCAAACTATATAGAATTATGAAGCCCGTATAGCTAAGTCTCTATGACATATCATAGTCTATCATATCCCCATATGATAATCCATAATTGGCTTAAGGACAAGTTCTGTCTTACTTTCCTGATTATTTTATCTTACGTTCCATTATCTCACCATCAGAAAACTTACCATTCAAAGATAGTATACCATTCGGTTATACATATGTATCCAAATGGTTGAGCGCTCTAGTTTTCAAATTATAGGATAATGTATATAAGAGGATATCATTACTCCTGAAGAGGAGTTATGGATTCCAAATCTATGAATAACAAGTCTACGCTATCAAGAGTCATGCCTCCAACATACCAGTCATGCATACCACTATTAAGATGTGGGTGTCACCCTTTGGTACATCAAAGGCATAAGTCAAGACAAAAGGCCCACTATTCATCTCAAGATTAAGATATAATACAAATGATTATCTAAAGTGAATCGATTTGCTGAGACAAAATTATTAATCCAAATCAATTCACTTTATGTCCCGATCCAACATATTTTCATCTATGACAACGTGCCAATGTTTTTATTCTTGTAGTCCACCTTTAATGGTCAAGACAAATCATCTCCTAATTGGGATATAGACAACATAACAATCTTTACATGAATAAACTGCTCAACTTTATTCCCTCAATTACGGATCTTATGTTTTAGACCATCACCTTAAGAATCGTGTCTTCCTCATCATCTTTCCATCATATGCCCAATTCTTAAAGGTTTAGACCATGAGTCTCAGACTTTTGTTTACTTAACATACATTCAATAAATATAAACATAAAGAGGACAAGATTTGGTATATAAATAATAAATAGATTCTTTATTAATAAAAATGTCTCTAAAAACTTATTACATTTTTACTCCTTAGGGCATACATGTCTAACACATATGTCCCACTAGTGCAAGTCACCCTATCATCTCGACATACCAACTTTGAGGTGTCCTTCTAGCTATTTTTGTAATGTGTCCAAGTTCTTTGCTAGCCTTGATAATTTTTGTTGAGATAGTCATTCCTTGACCTCAATCTCATGTTTATTAAGACATATGGCACGATCTCAATAATGGTGACAAATCCCCAAAAATATGCCTCGTTTTCTTTGTTGCCCCTTAGGATTTTGAGGAAATTACCTTTTAGGTTTTTCCAAGGGATTGCATGTCTTTAATTGCGACTTAATGTGATGTTTTCCTAGAGGTATTGCTATATTTCTCGTGTTATAGACTAGACAATATAATGATTATTTTCAAATTTCAAATTTAAATTTTGACCCATTTAATTTTTCTCTTCTTTCTCCCAACTATCATTTTAATCAAAATATCATGTATTTTTTTTTATTTCTCTAATTTAACCTATAGATAGTAGATATGAATTTCACTTTTTTACTTTTCTTCTTTGTCACACTTTGACTAGGGCTCTCTTCTTTTCCCTCAATCCCATTGTCACCTTGTTCTTATTGCTTCCTTAAAGTTCTACATTCTTTTTCTTGGCTTCTATTTTATTTTCCTTTAGGATTGCGCCTTGTGTGATATATCATTTTCTCTTGTGATGATGTTTCTCCCATCAACTGTTTATGCCTCTATACTAGTGAGTAAACTTCTTTCTTCAATGGTTTCTTTTGTGCATTGTTCTCCTGCCTCAAAATTCTTTTCTTTGGTTTCTTGCATGAATGGGGCTTCTATGATTTGTTTGGATTTAGATGATTTTGCCAATCTTGCTTCTATTTTGATCAATTTCATGTTTTCTTCTCACCTCTTTCTTGGTTTTTTTAATGAATTTTCTCCTTCTTTTTCTGTCTTGGTCCTCCATAGTTATGGCCATTCCTTTATTTTAATTGAATTATCTTTTCTCCCAATCATGACTCTTACTTAGTCAACAAGTTCCTCTTAAATTTCAGCACTTAATAACCTCCATTTTGGGTAATGTGGTCATTTTTCCTTTATAACTTATGGGTCCTATTTTTATTCTTAAATTGGTTGATCTTGACTTCTTAGATCAAGCTATACTCTTGGTTTGACTCCTAATAGTGCCCATAGGTCGATCTCGATGGCTGATAAATGAAATAGATATGTTGGGCCTCCAAAGGACCATCCAAGGAAGCTCCATTGGATCTTGTTGCATTTCAAGAACAACTTATTTTCAATCTCCCTAAGGGTATTGGAATTCACCACCTCCCTAAAGACATCAACTAGTAGGAATGGAAAGGGTGACAATGGTGACAAGATAGTGTTGTCTTACTCTCACTTACATCTTTTGGGTTGTCCTCTGTATTTGTTGATCCATACTTTCTCTATGTTTTCAAACCTTCACCCGATGCAACTTAATTAGGGCTAGTAATTTTAGACACGACATGATGACACGCTATGAAAACGATACGAGATAAACGAGTTTGGACTGCACATTTATTAATTCAGCTATAAATGGGTTGGCATGAATAACACAAAAATAAATAGGTTGGATTCGTGCTAGCACGTTTAACATGCTTTAACATGTTTAATTAAACGGGCCATAAATGTGTCGATACAACATAGCATGGCCCACCCATTTATAGCACATTTAAACTTAAAAATAAAAATATTTGAAATATTTGTAGTTTTTTCTTTTATTTTTTAAATTTTTAGTTAACTGGGTCATAAACGTGCCACATACGTGTTTTTATTATGTCAACTCATCACTGTCTGTTTAGTAATCATGTTAATTGTGTCATACAGTGTTACATATGCCATAGGCGAGTCGTGTTTGTGTTTGTATTTCAAGCACGTGTGTTAATCGTGTCGTGTCATGCTTGTATTCAGCTTAATCGTGTTGTGCTGTAATCGTGCTGATACAAACACGACTCGTAACACAAATTGCCAGCCCTAAACTTAATTCTAATGGAATGAGCATTTTAACGGGTGTTTGTATCTTGAACCTTCATCATGACATATGCTCCAATTAACACTCTTAGGTGTTATCAACTCTATTCAATGTGCGGCCTTGCTTAACACTTGCTACATAAAGTTATGTGCCGGTGTTCGAATATTTAGGAAAATTTTCTTGAATAATAGTTGTTTAGCTGATAATCTTTTCACTATTAGAGGTTAGTGAAATCCTAGCTTTAGGACTAAGTTTTACTTTCCTCATAACATTTCCTTTTTATTACAACTGTTCAAAGGCTAAATCCATTAAGTGTTGGGGAGAGTCACATAAACAAAGTTGTGCATGACCTACTCATGAACAAACCTCCTTATAATTTGCCTAAACTTCTAAAATCAAGGTCAACTGTAAACTTGGGAAAGTCTCTGCAAGAGTTGGGTGATGACATTGTGTACAAACACCACCCCCCCGCAAACAATAATGCATTAAGGAGGCTTTATGAAATCAAATTTTTAGGGGTTCTAGCTGTCGCTCCTCAAGACATTGCTCGGGTGCGAAGCAAAAAAGAAGAAGAGGCAAAGGTTCCTTAAAAGCATCAACCACCACCGTAAAGAGTTATTTTGTAGGTGTCCACTGTTGTATTGACAAGCCAATCTCCCAATGATTTAGGTAGCTCGAGCAAACCCTTTTTCAACAACAAGTCATGGTCAAGTTATGGTGGGTCTCAAGAACATTCCCACTTGGTTGAGGAGACTAACTTCAACGGCCTTTTTGATGGGTCTTTTTAACTTACTTTCATCTAAAGAACTTTTCTTTGCAACCGAGGGAGATCAGAACGAAGACACCCAGTTAAGAATCCAATTGAACTCGTTCCTCTAGCATCAGCTTATACTATGGCCCTACCACCCATCTCTGATTATAAGAATGCTCTTGTTCAGGCTACTACATATAGTGATGAAAGGCCAATGGATGATGAAGAGCCATCAAGGAATATGAGGCCTCAATCTTCCCACCTTTTTGGAGATATTTATGAAGCTATAAGGAAAGAAGACTAGGTAGCAGGAAGATTCTAGCCATACTTAGCCCTTATTGTATTGTATCTTAATCCTGAGATGGATAGTGGGCCTGTTGTCTCGACTTGTGTCTTTTGATGTACCAAAGGGTGACTCCCACATCTCAATAGTAGAATGCATGCCGGTACGTTGGAGGCATGACTCTTGATAGTGTAGACTTGTTATTCATAGATATGGAATCCATAGCTCCTCTTTAGGAGTAATGATATCTGCTTATATGCGTTATCTTGTAATTGGAAAATTGGAGCGCTCAACCATTTGGATACATAGGTGTAACCGAATGGTATACTATCTTTGGATGGTAAGTTTTCCAATGGTGAGATAATGGAACGTAAGATAAAAATAATCGGGAAGGTAAGACAGAACTTATCCTTAAGCCGCTTATGGATTATCATATGGGGATACAATACACTTTGATATGTCATGGAGACTTAGCTATACGAGCTTCGTAATTCTATAAAGTTTGAGAGTGTAGCTCCAAGCTTTTAGTGGAGTAGCGTTGGAGTTGACAATTGTGAAATGTATATATGGGATATTGGGTTTCATAATTATCATGAGCTTGAACTTTATGGGTCCATGTTGGTCCCTTTTGCTAGCTCACAACATCCTGTAATGACACGGCATGCTTTTTCAATAATTGGTGACTTATATCAGATTTATCAAATTGGTTTAAAATTTGAAAGAATCAAATAATTCATGTCTGTTTATTGGTTGAATTAATTTTGTAATAAAATTAATTTAAGATAAACTTGTTGAATTATTAGGATCGGATAATTCTTGTCTTTTTATCGGTTGATTTAATTGGATAAATTAAATCAAGATAAACTTGTAGAATTATTGTAAATTGATTTATTTTCTTAGAGATTATCTTGATAAAGTTTGTTTTGATTAGATAACTTCTCTATTGGGTTATTTGAATTAAAACTGAGACTTTATCCTATAGAATCTCATGTGGAAAATAAAAGATTCGTGGAGATATTTACGCGGCCATTTTGCCTGCTGATCTACTTGTTTGGCCTGCCAATTGGGCATGTTCGGCCTGTCGATCAGCGAGAGATAAGATTACGCATTTTCACACAGATCTTATCAGATATTGATCCGAACTTGATTCTGTTTCGAGTTTTTGAGACCTGATCTAATAAAGACTGACCCTAGGACCAATCGCTATATAAAGGGAGTAAGTCTCATGAGTTAGTTAGATCAATTGAGAGATTAAGAGTGATACTCTTTTGGATGTTCATATTGGTTGAATGTATATTAAGCAAACAAAAGTCTAAGATTGTTAGTCTAAACATTTAAGAATCAAGAATATGATGGACATATCATGCGAAAGACATGATTCTAAAGGTAATGGTCTAAATCATAAGATCTGCGATTGAGGGAATAAAGTTGGGCACTTTATTCATGCTAAGATTGTTATGTTGTCTATATCCTTGACGAAAGACGGCTTGTCTTGGCCATCGAAGTTGGACTCCACGAGTAGAAACATTGGTACATTATCATAGGTAATGATGTGTTAGATCAGGACATAAAATGGAATTGATTTGGATTAATAATTCCATCTGTGCAAATTAATTCACTTTAGATAATTATATGTGTTGTATCTTAATCCTAAAATGATTGATAAGTCGCTATCTTGTCTTATGCTTTTGATGTACCAAAGGATGATATCTTGACTTTGTGATGGTATGCATACTGGTATGTTGTAGATATGACTCTTGATAGCGTAGAATTATTATTCATAGATATGGAATCTATAACTCCATTGGTGGAGTCAATGATATTCTCTTATATGCATTATTTGATAATTGAAAAACTTGAGCGCTCAACCATTTGGATACATAAGTGCAACTGAATGGTATACTGTCCTTTGATGGTAAGTTTTCCAATGGTAAGATAACGGAATGTAAGATAAAAATAATCAGGAAGGTAAGATGGAATTTATTCTTAAGTCGATTATGAAACACTCTTCTCTTCATTGATTGCTAGAGCTCTTTGGCATACAAAGGTTAGTAAGATCTAATTAATTTATGTATATAGCATGTTAAACTTATGTTTTGAAAATACTCCGATTTAAAATTTATAAAATTCCATTGCATACTTGTTTTTCCAATAATCGAGTCTAAAGATAAAAATCCTTGGAAAAGAGAATGAGCTAAAAAGCATGACGACCCTAATATGGATGAATGTATTCAAGAAGAAACACAAAATGAGATAAATCAAGAGACTTTTGATGTTGACCAAAACCTAAAAAGTTTAGAAAATCTAAAATCTCTATCAATTATGTAAATACAAGAGGATTGTGGAATTGGAATAAAATAGAGGATATTAATGAAAAAATTACTTACGCAATGGCATGTGTCATTGAAAGTGAGGATATGAACAAGGGTCAGTTACTGAGTATAAAAATAGTCACGATTGGACTAAATGGAAAGATACTACGTAGGCTAAATGAATCTGCTTAATAAGGGTAAAGTTTTTGGACATTTTATTCTTACATCTAAAGCTGTAAACCTATAGGATATAAGTGGGTTTTTGCATGGAAACTCAAATCAGAAAAATGAGTTCGTGATGTACAAAGCTTGACTTGTTGCACAAGGTTTCTTGCAAAGACCTGGAATCGATTATGAAGAAACATATTCTCCAGTAATTGATAAAATTATGTTTAAATATCTAATCAGCCTACCATTTTTTGAAAATTTAGAAATGCGTCATATGGATCTTGTTAAAGCTTACTTGTACAGATCACTTAATAGTGATATTTATATGAAAATCCCTAAAGGACTTAAAATGTCTGAAGCATCAAGTTCAAAACCCAAAGAAATGTATTCGATCAAGTTACAGAGATCATTGTAGGGGTTGAAGTAATCCATACGCTTGTGGTGTAATGTTTAGGAGAATATTTATTAAAAAAAGAATATGAAGATAATCCTATGTACCCATGTATTTTTATTAAGAAAACAACATCTGCATATGTGACTATTGTTGTCTATGTTGATGACTTAAACATCATTGCAACTTATAAATAAATTCTTGAGACAATGACATACTTAAAGGAGGAATATGAAATGAAAGACCTTGGAAAAGCACATATTGTCTTGGTTTACAGATTGAGTTTTTACAATGTGGAATACTTTTGCATAAATCAAATTATACCGAAATGGTCTTAAAACATTGTAATATGGACAAAACGAAACCTTTAGCTACCCTAATAGTAAACAGATCATTCAATGTGAAAATGAATCCATTTCATCCTTATGAATATAATGAAGAGGTTATTGATCCTAACGTATCATACCTAAGTGCAATCGGAGCTCTTATGTATCTTGCTCATTGTACAAGACCAGGTATTGTTCTCCTGTTAACTTATTAGCAAGATTTAGCTTAGCTCCTACATGGAGACATTAAAATGGAATTAAGCCTATATTTTATCTTTGAGGAACAATTGACTTAGGCTTATTTCATCCCAAAGGATCAAAACAAGGACTAATTTGTTATACAGATGTAGGCTATTTGTCATATACACTTAAAGCTAGATCTCAGATTAGATATGTATTCAAAAGTGGAGACAATGCGATCTCTTGACATTCATAAAAGCAAACACTAGTTGCTACTTTATCAAATCATGCTGAAGTTATCAAACTCCATGAAGCGAGTCGAGAATATGTGTGGTTGAGGTCCATGACTCAACATATCCAAGCCACTTGTGTATTACCACTCAATAAGGATCCAACATTACTATTTGAAGACAACAACGCATGTGTCACTCAAATGAAGGAAGGATATATCAAGAGCAACAGAACAAAACACATACCCCAAAAATTCTTTTCATTCACCCAAGGAATTGAAAAGAAAAAGATATTAATGTCAAATGCATTTGTTTAAGAGAGAACTTTGTAAATCTGTTCATAAAGGCACTTCCCACATCAACTTTCATACAACATGTACACAATATTGGGATGCATCATTTGAGAGATTTGTAAAGAACAACTAATGTCAACTTGAGGGGGAGTTTATACCTACTGTACTCTTTTTCCCTTGTTATGGTCTTGTCCTATGGGGTTTTCCTAGTAAGGGTTTTAACGAGGCAGCATGGAGAACTTATACAAGAATGAAGTACTATTTTTCTCTTCACTATGGTTTTTGTCCTATTGGGTTTTTCCTAACAAAGGTTTTAATGAGGCATCATAAATTGTGGACATCCAAGGTGGAGTGTTATAAACTTGTTCAAGAAGGAAATGTTAGAAACTTATCAAAGAAGGATAGATGTCTACCAATAAGCTTCGTGAAAATAAGGATCCTAGGTAAATCATAACAATTGATGATGCAAGCGATAGTGTCATAGGTAAATAGTACTAGTAAATAGTGTTGTAAATTTTTCTATAAATTCTCCCTCCCTTACTCATTCATAATATACCTTTCCTTCATAATAAGCAATATATTCTCTCTCTATTTCTCTCCCTAAGAATTCTCTCTAAAATTCTTTTAGTTTCATAATTTTAGTCCCACATTTTCTTAGTTTTCATAACAATATTAGATTTCTTTCTTGCAAAGAATTGTAACTTCATTGATTTATTCCAGACGCTTTCTTCAAAATCCTATTCTTTTCTAAGTGTACGTGTTGGAACTCTCCTTTCATAGCTAGACTGCCACATATGAATGTTGTTAACTGGCTTTTATCTTTTTGATGATGCTGCCTCCCATAGGTACTTCCATGCGACAATAAACGAGGGTTAATGTAATCATCCCTTAATATTTTGATTCCATAAAGAGAAGGACAAAAAATGGTGGGTTTTTTTGCCCAACATTAAAAAACTATGTTATTTGTTTCACATTGAAAATAAAAATCAAATGCATATAGTTATTTAAATCTAATCTCAACTGGCATAGCATTATACGAAGCTCTCTATGGAAGAAAGTAGATCTCCAGTTTATTGGTATGAAATTAGAGAAAAAGCATTGTCAACAATAGATTCTATCCCAAAAACTATTGAAGATGTTAAGTTGATCCATCAACGAATGGAGATTATACGTAGTCGTCAAAAAGAACTACGTTGATAGATGGCAAAAATCTTTAGAATTTCAAGTTGGAGATTCAGTTTTCCTTAAAGTAGCCCCAATGAAAGGAGTAATAAGATTTGAAAAAAAAAATAAAAAAGGGTAAACTATGTCTAGGGTATATAAGACCATTTGAAACACTCGAAAGAGTAGGAATGTTACTTATAAGTTGGCTTTAGTTCTTGAGCTAGCATCTATACATAATGTAATTCATGTATCGATGCGGAAAAATTATGTACATAATTCATCGTATGTGTTAGAGCATAAGCCCATCAAAATCAGTGAAGATTTTCTTATGAGAAAAAGCCAGTTAAAATCTTAGCACGAGAAGAAAATGTTTTAAGGAACAAGATCATACCTCTTATTAAGGTTCTATTGTAGAACTATAAAGTAAAAAAAACAACTTGAGAATGAAAAGATGATATGAGAAATAACTACCCGTAGTTATTCTAATTTTCGAGGACGAAAATTTCTTAAGAGGGTAGATTGTAATATCCAAGAAAAACTCATCTGTTTAAGTGTAAAGTTGGGACAAGATTTAAACAACAAATTTCTTTAGAAATTTCATGTAAATGTGAAGTTTTTATAATCAATGTGAATTGTGTGCAAATCTTTATGAATTATGATGCGTTTAATGCAAGCAAACTTTATGAGTTAGAACTCAAAAATTTGTGTAGTATTTAAAGAATAATTTTAATATCACAAGGATTTTTGTTAAAACCAAATTTTGTGACAAATGTTCACAAAGTGAATATTTAAGGACTTTAAGATAAAATTTAAATGATAAGTAAGTGAAAAGAAAACTAGAAGTAATTTTTTTAAAAAAATCTATCATAACAGATTCTACAATGAAAATACAAAAGGACATTAAGTAAAAGTTAAATGATAAGTAAGTGAAAAGAAAACTAGAAGTAAAATTTTTGAAAAATCTATCGTAACAGATTCTTCAACGAAAATACAATATAGGAGTTATACTATATTTAATAATATTGTATTGGAATAATAATGAATAAAAAGTAGGGATAATCTTGGAAGAATGTGGAAGCTAGTGGAAGGTTTTGGGAGGGAAACTGATAATATAGGAAAATTTTACGCAATGTAAACTTGGACCACAAAAAGTCAAAGAAAATTTTGACTTTTCTTCTTCAAAAGTGTGGAAAATTTCACATTATTCATGATAAGTTCGTGGGCCTTAAAAGGGAGAGGAGACCAAGAGTTTTTTATTACAAAAATGCTACTTGAAAAGCTTATAAATAGCCATACGCTTGGTGAAATTTAGCTCTTTATTTTCTCCATAATTTTTCTCCAAACTCCCCACTTTAAAAACCCTAACCTTTCTAAAACTTTGACAAGTTCTAGCCATATATTATCCTTACAATCAAGGCACATCACTTTAGAGAAGGCTTCAAGAAAATTAGAGGTAAAAACTATAATTTCTTTAAGTATGTTTTATGGGATTTTTAAGCTTAAAGTAAGAATTTTTATTAGTTATGCTTCGAGTATGGTTGTAGTGTGTTATGAATCTATTTTTCTTGGAGCTTTAGAGGTTATAATTGTTAAAGAAGATGCAAGTGTTTTGCATAATCTACAAAGAAATCCCATCCACCAAACTTGGAAAAGTTTGTGAAATAATGTGAAATTATGTAATATATTGTTATGGAGTTTAGAATATTAAAGAAATTATATTGACTAGCTGGTCTCTATGATATGTGTATGAGGAAATGTTTAAAAGATTAGAAACAGTTCTTCTCATGTGAGGAAAGTGAATCTATCGTAGACTCTGTCGTAATAGAAACTACGACAGAAATCAAAACAGAAACTAGAACAGTTTTCAAAAGTTATTATAAGTTGTGTCAAGGGGGGCATTATAGAATGATATTATGGAGTATTTAGATGATGATAAACTTAAGAGATCCAAGTTGAAACATAAACAAGGAAAATTAAGTTTATCGAGTTAAACTGTTGCAATTTTTTATTTTAACAAAAAGTACAATAGATTTCAAATATTTATATTTTTTAGATGCTTAGAGACTGAATTAGTTTCTGAGCCTAAAATAGGTTTGATTGGAAATTCAAGAGAAATAACATTCATGAAGAAATTTTTCTAAGATTATAATCAGATTAAGTAGAAAAATAGGCTTTTCAAATCTATTTATTGTGAAAAATGGCCAAAAACTCCTTCAAGAAATTTGATTTTCTAAAAAAGTTAAAAATATGAAAGTCATAGATCTCATAGAAATTTTCAAAGTTGATAGAAAGATATTTTATTAATTACAAATCTTACAAACTCAACAACTAAGAAAATAAAAAAATGAACCTCGAACCCTTTTGAATTAATTCAAAACCTTTAAGTGAAAAATGTTTTACATTATGATAAATGCAAAACCGTATAAAGAAGGTAAGATCCGACAATAGTTTGTTGAAGTTAGAAGCATAAAAGTGAACTAGTAGTAAAGGTTTAATCTAATGACCGACCATCGCTCTAATAGAGCTGACTCATATCTCATAAAGGGACTGGTTTAGTTGAAACACTAGCACAAGGACCAAGTAAGTTCTAACCTCACCTATGGTATGAGAATGTGATTTTCAATATTTAATGGTTGATTGAAAATATTTACATTTGATGTGCCTATCAAGAAAAAAGATGAATGTATGCTATGTTAGTAAGCTAAATGTCAAGTCACGACATAAAGCATGTTCACTAAGATTACATGGTTGGCAGTCCAAGTATAAGAGAAGATAAAGAAGTGTCATAACAACCTCTTTGATGTGACCTAAGGAATGGATCAAGAAGGTGTAGATCCTTACTAAAGGGGAGGATCAAGTTAAGTTATTTAAAGTTAAGCTATGACCTCATTGGTCGATAGTCTTGCATGTCCAATACATATACTTGGGCCCATAGTTCTAGATAAAGTATATTAAAATAAAGTTCATGATAAAGCATAGATTGAATCATACATTGGAATGATGTTTAAATATGTTTAAAAGGTTTTGTGAGGCATGTTAATTAGAACTTGCTGAGCAAAGCTCAATTAGTTCCCTCGCGCTATAGGGAACATGCCAAGAGGCTGGAATAAGAAATGATAAACTGGACACAGTGCATGGACAATATACAAAGATTGGGTTATGGATATTGTTGTGGCTTAATTCTACTGTTGTTTTTCAAAGAAGGTTTTGTTGTATAGTAATAAATAGTATGGTTTTTGTTTTTAAGTTGTTAATTATGTACTTTGTAATATAAGTTTGATTGGTATTGTAAAATACTTTAAATAATGTGAATCTGTTACAATTTTTTTTTACATATTAGTTACTACGTAAGAATATTTGTAAGTAAGTTAAGAAGAATTTTAGATGATTTCGAAAGCTAGGTTGTCACAGTTGGAGATGCAACCTATATTCAATGAGAGCATAGCCCATATACACAAAATCCATAGCTCTCTAATAAAGAGTTAATGTGACCCTCCCAAAGGCTTTATTTGGGAAATTAGAAAAGGACAAGTCTTTAGTCATCTGGATATATATAGTAAACCAGATGATTTTCCATTTGTGTTTGTTATAAATGGAATTTTTCAAATAAGTGAAATAATAAAACTTTAAGATAAAATAATTGGAACATAAAATAGAACTAAGTTTTTCATCCGATTATGAATAACCAATAGGGATACAGATATGTATAAGAGGGCATGGACAAGAATTATTATTTTGTATTCTTGTAATATGGTATGTTATCAAGAGTTCAACTTTAAGTCTTTACTGGAGTGCCACAAAAATTAATAACTAAATGGATATATAATCAGGGATTAATTTATCTGTTATTATTAGAGCTTGATAAATATATGAAACTTGTGCAGCTTTATTAATTTCTTATTCTTGATTAATTTTGTTGAGTTTACAATTTTCATAGAGTTGTAGGGAATTTGCTTAAGGAATGTATTATTAATGCTTCAGAAAAATTAATGATTAATTTAGAGATTAAACTAGGTTTAGTACTATACAAAAGCTTTCCAACCAAGTCGAGTGGTACAAGAGGTTACGTTGAACAGGTTGTTGTATCTGTCTATGTACACACACAGAGTCTAGTTAGATTGTTTGGCACCAGACATAGTCCAACTAGACTGTAGCCACCAACTTCAAGAGATTCAAGATAATTAATTGTTAAATTAGTTTTAGAAAAATATTTATTCAAATTTATTTTTAGGATTTGAAATAATAAATTGTTTGTATTTTAATAATTAATCAAAATCCTAGTTGTATATGAATTTGAATAAAAGATAATTATTCATAACTCTTTAAATTAGAAAATTATTTTAAATGATGGAATTCCAATTAGATGGAACTATTTAAATTAAAGTTATCTTGGATGATGCAGATAATCACATAACCCTGTATCGTGATTAGCTAAAATTTTGAATTTCCTTACTGAGGATAGGCGTGTGATAGAGGATGAGACCTGATGAGACTGTGAAAATGGACATTTGTTAAGACTATATATCATCATTTTGCATTTATATTTCTCGTTAAACTCCTTAATTAAAGCATTTGTGTGAAAAATAGTATTTTAGTGTTTTGTGTGAAAATATATTTAATTATGAGTTTTTAGTTTATTTTCATGTGTAATAATATTTTTAGTAATATTTTAGAATCATTTTTATGTGTTTAATAATTAATTAGTTTGAAAATAATTAAAACAATAAAAATAATGTTGTGTGATTTTATTTTTAGTCTGAAAGTGTTTGTAATGAGTTTTTAGTCTCTACATATGCTTTATAATATTTCTAATAATTTCTAAAAATATTTCTGTCTTAAATAATATATCTATGTGAAATTATTAAGGCTTGTTAATTTTAAAAGTTTTTATTTATTTTTAGTATGTTTTGTATGTTTTAATGTAAAACAAATGTGGATTAAATTACATTGACATTCTTGTGTTTTACCTTAATTATAGCGACAGTCCCTGAACTAAAACTAATCATTCTGACACCTCTTGGCTATTCAAAAAAAATACAGAGAGACTCCCTACTGTTAAAGTTGACCGCTAGTTTTGTTTAAAATACCAAAACTACCCTCCATCCGTCCAAAAAACCTTTTATGCTATTTATACACTGGGAAATAATATTTTGACCATATTTAACATTAAAAAATAAGTATAACCATTTTGAACATGCTTATAACTATAAATTCTAATCTACTGGAAAAGAAAATATTTTTTTTTTTTTGAAAAATTTACATTTATAAAAGGATATAATTATTCTTCATACACTAAAATAGCATACAATATAGAAATATATCTAACACAAATTAGCATTTTATAGTGCAAAATCACTACATAAAGATGACAATTATATGTCCAAATTAAGATAAAATATGGTCCTAGTAAAAAGAAAAAATAAAAGTATACAAGCCATAATATATAAAAGATTACATAGTCTAAAAAAAGGTCAATAAGTCATAAGATCAAGATAAAAAAAAAAAAAACTACATACGTCAGAAATATTTAAAATAAATTGTGGTCACATGAGGGCAGCCAACACATAGTAAAACAAAAAGTGCCACGATCCATCAAGAGTTGACACCACCATCAAACTAGTCGAACATCAATTTATCTACATAAAAAAACAATAATATCACGATATTTATCAAACACTTCTACTAAATAACTAGTTAAGTATATTGAAAAAAAAAAAGAACAAGCTAAAAAAGACGAAACTTACCTGACTATTGCCAACAACCAACTACATGCTTTCTTGACTACTTCTATGAGTAGAATAAAAAGTACAAGATTTACTCCCCGAAAATGGAATGACATGTACTAGTGTTGTGGCCATATTGCTTGCAAGTCTTACATTATGTTAGACCACTTCCTGCGCCTCAGTTTTGACTAGCATTCACTTAAGTAGATCTGTTGGGCTCTCTATGCCTAGACTTTTTGGGTCTTCCAACCCCACGCTTGACTTTTGGCAGTCTAATTGGATCATATGTCACATCAAGCCAATCAAATTCTTGAGGAACTAGATGAATCAAATCTCCACAACATATCAAGTAAGTTTGCTTTGAGAAATAAAGATCAACATAGCCTTCTAGATCAACCCTTTGATTTTTTAATTGCTGCCATAGCATGCCTACGCAGAATGTCACTCACTTGCCAAGCTTTACATTCATGTATTCTTGCTTAGGTCTACAATGTAGTGAATCCCATCACCATGAATCTCATACTCTTCACGACCGACAAAGATAACAATATACATTCGTGAAATGTCGCTTGTCTTTTGAATTTTTTTCCCTCACCCATTGGTAACTTTAACACTAACTAATTTCACAATTCTCATTAACTAATTTCACAATTAACACTAATTAATTTCATTAGCTAAACAATTTTGACAAAATAAGAATTAAAAAAATTCACAAATTATATGAACTTATTTCACAAATAACACTTTCAATTCAATAAATTTCACACAACAAATTTCTACAATAAATAGTAACAAATTTCCACAACACTCCATTACTAAATTCAAATTCAACAAATTTCACACAACACAATTCCACAATTAACAGTAGCTACCCATTTATCTATCAAAAACTAGAAAAAAAAAAAAGCACCAAAATCATTGTCCCAAAAAACTAGAAAAAAATTGAAAATCGAAACCCATAAAATCAAAAATAAAAACATGACATTCTTGCACAGTGAGGGATGGAGTTGCACAGGGAGGCGCTGTGAGGGGCAGAGTCGTGATAGCTGGAGCTACGAAGGTCAGAGTCTTGATGGGGGAAGCGACGAAGCGCAACATGTGGAGTTGACGACAATGCGAAGAGCTACAAATTCAGAGGAAAGTTGTGGCCATGGAGGGGGGGCCTAGATGGAGGCAACTGGGCAGAGGGAGGGAAGGAGGGAGGTAGGGGGTGTCCTTAAGGTTCTTGAGTGGGGGGTTTGGGTCTGAATAGAGTTTAGGGTTTTTTTTTTAAATCAATGGTTAAGATTTTAAGTTGGCAAATCAAGGGTTGATATTAAATTAGGTATTTTGATCATTTGAAAGAAGAGTTAAATTAAGAAAGTGTCACTGTGATTAGTTTTAGTTTAAGGGGGTCATTGTAATTATGGTAAAACACAAAGGTTATCGGTATACTTTAACCAATAAATATTTTAAAAATTATTGTAAATACTATGTTTGTAAAATAATTAATTTTAGCTTGTTTATTTTATTTTAGATTTTAAATATGGAAGAAAAACAGAGTAAAATGGCGCAAAAAGGGGCAAAGAGGACCTTAAATGCAAAAGAAATCAAAAAAAGAAAATAAAAATGAAAAGAATGATATGTGGTGCCTCTAGAGCTGGGCGATCGCGCCTCCAAATAGATCCAGACCATCTGCTTTTCCTTTCAGCTGCCAAGTCCCCTTTGGAATCCAGTGTGGTTTTACCATGTAAGAGCGCCTTAAAAACTATTCATTTAGCTTACCCGTGACTCATCCTATTGTTAAAATCACTCCCCTGGTCCCACGTGATCTCTGCCATCTGCCTAGGTTGATTAACGTGTAGAAAAAAAAAGATAAAAATAAAAATAAAATAAAATAAACATCTTGATTGACTCTCAATTAGTGATGAGCGGTAATAATTAATTCAAAAATTCAAAAGAAATCCCAAATTTCCCTCCTGCTCATTTGCAACAAAAAATATCTAAATGAAATAATAAAAATAATTAAAAAATATTAAAAATTATGTAAATAGTAAATTTTTTCACCTATAAATACCCCTTCCCTTCATTGTATTATTTACCCCTCCTCTCCATATTTTTGGAGTTATTTCTTTCTTTCTTTCTTGCTTTCTTCCTTAGATTAGTTTTCTATCTAATTTAGTTTTATGTTTTTGTAAAATATTTTAAGGTTTTTATGTTCTAATATAATTATTTTAAATAAAATTATGTGTGCTTTTAGTTTATGTATGCCTTTCTAAATTTCTTTTTTAACTGAGGAGAGAGCAGGAAATTCTGGCACAATTAATCTAAATAATTTTAATTTTTTAAAGTTTTGTAAGCAGTTATAATGTCAAAATCATTTTCAGCAAACTTATGATTTTCTTGTTAACTTAGCTAAAACTCTTACAAAATTAAGTTTTGCTTTGCTGAAGATATAGATTGGTATGCATAATGCTTAGGAACACTTTAATTATCCATAGACACGGAATGACATGATAAATGCTTAACTTTAATTTTGCTAGTAATTTTAGTTAGTTAATTTTGAAATCATACTTATTTGTTAAATTGACTTTTTGATACATTATAGACATGAATTGACACATTAAATGCTTAGTAACTCTTGACTTATTGTAGACCAAAGATGGCATGTTGCATGCTCAAACAATTTTAACAAATAGTTTTAGAAAAACTAACACATAATTAAGTTAATTGCTAGAATAGAATATTTAATCCTCAACATTGTTATAATTGTTGTTTCTTCTAAATTAAATTGTGCTTATTATTAAAGTTCCATTTACCATTTAAATTAAACCACATTTCGTCTTATTAAAATTCTAAAAATCACAAAAGAATCTAAAAATAGAAAAAGTAAAAAAAATGTGTAAATATTGTAAATAAATAACTTTCATCCTTAAATTTTTCAACTAATAAATAAAAATAATATAACTGATATATTGAACCTTTACAATACCTTTTCTACGTGGGATCAACCTTGGATTCACTGAGTATTATTACTGGAACAACCTTATACTTAAGGTTGTATCGGGCTTATAATTTTATCGTTCTTAGTTCCTCGAGCACTTAGTGCAATCGGTAGGAAAGAAACTGTGGTAGAGATCTACTAAGTTGTGCCCATACATGATAGCTTAAAGGAAGATATGTAGCATTGAAGATTTGACAATTGAGATTCCTAATTCAATCAGAAATGTTGTTTCCGATCTTCAATAAGTGTGTTTGATTAGAATTCTATTTATTGCTTACAGTAACTTTAGTAGATTTTGAGTGATTGTATATGAATTTTTAAAATTTTACTGCATCACTGAATCAATTTTTCCAATCGCCTCCCCCCATCATCACTACTCTCCCTACTTTCAAGCATGACTAGAAGAAGATGTTTTCATTGTCAAGGGAGGTTCTAATACACATCCCCTTGATGACGACAAGAAGTACATCGTCGAGGGACACTTTCGCATTCCTCGTAAGCTTCAGCCTTAATCGTTATTTATTTTCTTCTTTTTTTGTTTGAGTGTTGATCTAATTATTTGTCTCCCTGTAGCGCTTGTTGGGCAACCTGTCCTATTGAAGAAGAAACTTCAATGCGTTTGGCACATTGCCAATCTTCTCGAGCAAGAGAAAAATGTAAACAACCACAGCACCAAGAAGAAAAATGTAAACAACTCCCGTCGAGCCCTACCCATATTCTATTTAAAATTCAATGTAAGTAATTATGAAAATAATGGCAAATTTGAATTTTTTAAACCCTTTTAATTTACAAACAACTATGGAACTTTACTTACAAAAGATGGGGCTGGGGATAAATATTTACAAATATTCACACCTCAAAATGAAAAAGCCACCCAAACTATACTTATAACAATCCCATAGTAATTACAAGTACCAAAATATGATGTTTAAACAAAAGTGTGCCCAAAAAGTAGAAACTATGCTATTCAATGTAGTGGCATCATTGTTAGTTGATTTCCATGACACACAAGCGTACATGGTCTTCTTGAGTTCTAAAGTATACAATTAAGTACGAATGTCGATCCCACAAGAATTGTGTTAATTTTCGGTTAAGTACCGAAATTATGCTACTCTAAGATTATTTAAACAACCAATGAATTTAAATTGAAAACAATAAATTAAATGAAATTGAACATAAAATTTATAGAACAATGAGAAAAAACAAATAACAAAAAGGTCTAGAGGAACTACTTCATCTAGTCTTCATTATGTTTGATAACTGTCTAAATTATTTAAAATTCAAATTCTCTGATTTATTGGCCTAGAATTCTAATCTATCCCAACTTTCGTTTCCCAAGTACTAATTGAGAAATGCCCAAAAATAATCAATTATAATATCCCTATTGCGAACTAATTATTAAGGACTCATTATGATCTAATTCTATTTATTGGCCACAAAAAAACCTATAAGTCTCCCAATTTTTATAATTTCTTTGGTTATTCTTCCTAAACATGTATTCAAAATTATCCTCCTTCAAGTAGTAATTCTAAATACATAATCACCTGATTGGTGATCAGACATCCAGAGGCATTACGTTCAAAGAAACACAATTAAATGGAATTGAAATTTAAATCATACCAATTTAAGTTCATTATCATAAACATAAATTCAACTAAATTTGTGATTCTCTAGACTAACAAATTAGCTACACATAATTACATAAAACAATCAAAATTAAATAAGAAAAACAATAATAGAACACATAGATGTTAATATTAAAATAAACATTAAAACAATACACAGATAGAGTTTAGAAGAAACCTAAAGTTGTCTACACTTACCGCACTCTCTTACAATATGTTACAAAATGCTAAAATATTACAAAAAGCTAAAACAAAAAATAAAGCACTTTGCAAACACCCATCCTCACGGATTGGTTTTGCCTCTCAAAAACTCTTTTTTTTTTCCCTCTCTAACGCCTCCTCATTCATAGAGAAAGTTGACAAATAAATACAAACTACACATTTCAATTGTCAACAAAGTAGACAAAATAAGATTTGAGCATGTTCAAAATTTAAAAATGATGGAGAAAATTTTGCTAACTTCGAACAAAACTTTCACATGCTACATATGGGTGTTGGAATTAAAATATGAAACGTAGCGGAAGGAACGGATCATTGACAAACAAAAATTTTCTGAAAACTTTATTCATCGGGAATAGATATATAATTTTAATTAATAATAGAAAGCTTTGGGAATTTTACTAACCTTTTGAAGACTATCAAGGTATCGTAGCTTTCCTCTTTGATACCACGATCTTCCAAACCAGGCCTCCACACCAATGGAAAGATGAGTGAGCGTCAAACTGTAAGAATGAATTTTCCTTACACTTTTTTAGAATCTACTATGTACTTAACACATGAGATAGCAGACCTTTTTTTTCAAAGAAAAACTCTCAGTTTTTCTTTCTAAGTATTTTGCAAAAAGTACGTGAATGAAAAATCTTATGAGATAACTGTTATCTCTCTCTTTTTATATCTGAGCCATTAGTAAAATTTTCAATTAATTTCCAATTTGAAATAACCACCATATTAAACAAATGAGGAAAGGATATATTTCACATGATTGTTACCCTTTTTCCTTTCCTCTTTCCATTTTCTTTTTTCAACGAATCAGGTTTCAATCTATATATATATATATATAAAAGTGTAAAACTTTAAGTTTTTGTGAAACGTAAACGTTTTCGTTTTTTTTTTTTGGTAAACGAATCAATACATGATTTGTTATGTACATATATGTATAAGGTAAAAAAGTAAAACGTAATATATATATATATATATTAATAAATAATAAAATCTAATATATATATATTTTAAAATTCAAAAAATAAATCTCATTTATTTTAGAAAATAATATTTAAATAATCGAATTATTCAAATATTACCAATTAGTTAAATGACTAATGGTCAGTTAAATGTGACAACATTTATCACATTATATTATCTATCACAAAGAACATTTTTCTATGTCACATTAATAATTCAAGGGTGAAATAATTAATTCAGAATTCAATAATTCCAAACTAAATATGTATAATTCATTCTATGCATAAATCCATTATAGTGTTACAGAGGTGGTATTGGGGACCTATGGACCTATAACCCAAGCTCTAATAAATTTGAGAATTAATCAAACTCTTTAATTAATGTGTCAAATTTATTAGTTTCAGCGTTACTCCACTATAAACTTGAAACTGAACTCTTGAGGTTGTAGTAAAATTACTCAAAGAAAATTAACGAGTAGTCCATTGATATAATCATTATATATAAGTCAGTCCTCCATAAATAGTTCATAATAAGAGCTAGGTTTAATTTCCGTTTACCTCTTTTATTATATATTTATCTTTGAGTTCCAATAATCCTTTAACGAATAGTTAACTCAAAGTCTTATTATGAACGAGCGCTGTACTGTTTAAACCTCTAATTATCACTCAAGAGAACTATTTTTCTAACTTCCATAGGGAAGGAATGGATTTCATATTTGTATAATATTATTCCTAGCCATTTATTACATTATGTTTCCAATATGCTAAGTTATGATATGTGCTTAGACAAATCTTACCATGCAAGTCAAAAAACATATTGTCATAAATAGGAGTCTAATAAATACTCAGGATTAAGACTATCAAATATATGATCATCATAGTGATAAATTTGAATACTCAATTTGTAACAGATGATTATTAGAGATTCATAATTTATCTAGTCCAGTCCTATATAATCTCATTATTCAAAGTACCGCCAATCCAATGTCTCTACATTAATAGCCCAGATAATGATTATTTCATTTTAAATGAGATTGGACCGTACTTATAATATTTAATTAAAGATCCCAGACTTTAATTAATTATTATGGACTATTTAGATTATTATCTATAAATTTTATCCCTAAGCATACAACACTTATATGCTAAATTTATAGTCACATAAATAATCATGAAATTTTCTCAATGTTTATAAATGTATTCATAACACATATAAGCAACCAAAATAATTATAAATGTTACTTTATTTATTCATTAACAATATGTACAATGTCATAGCTTTTAGGGCACTAAACCCAACAATCTCTCACTTGCCCTAAAGCAGGTGAGACATGTCTCTAAGACCTAAGTCTTCCAAGTGTGCCTCGAAGCTCTTTGCAGGTAACGTCTTGGTGAAAGGGTCAGCAAGGTTGTTTTTCGACGCTATCTTCATGACTTCTATATCGCCTCGATGCACTATCTCTCTAATCAAATGATATTTTCTCTCTATATGCCTTCCTCTTTTGTGGCTTCTAGGTTCTCTTGAATTTGCCACTGTACCATTGTTATCACAATACAATGTGAGTAGTTTATCCATGCCTGGAACTACTTCCAAATCATTTAAGAACTTACAGAGCCAAACAGCTTCTTTAGCTACTTTACAAGCAGCCACATATTCAGCTTCCATAGTTGAATCAGCAATACAAGATTGTTTAATGCTTCTCCAAACTATGGCTCCACCACCAAAAGCAAACACTGATCTAGACGTAGATTTACGTGTGTCTTTGTCTGATTGAAAATCAGAATTAGTGTATCCAATGGGAATCAAATTCTCACCAGAATATACCAACATATAGTTTCTCGTTCTCCTAAGATACTTGAGAATATGTTTAACCGCTACCCAATGATCTAATCCTGGGTTGGATTGATACCAATTGACTTACCCACCACATAGCAAATGTCAAGTCTTGCACACAACATGGCATACATTAGACTTCCCACTGCAGATGCATAGGGTACCCGTCTCATGTTTTCTTCCTCTTGAGGTGTCTTAGGACACTGTTCTTTTGAAAAGATAAACTCCATGACATGTAGGTAAATTACCTTTCTTGGAGTTTTGCATCAAAAATCTGATAAGCACTTTATTGATATATGATGCCTGAGACAGTCCCAACAGTTTGTTCTTGCGATCTCTTATGAGTTGGATTCCAAGAACATAACTTGCCTCTCCTAAATCTTTCATTTGGAAATAGTTGGCGAGCCATTTCTTTACATCAGATAATACACCTGCATCATTCCCAATTAGTAAGATATCATCTACATAAAGAACCAAGAAGACCACCTTCTTATCTTTGATGTACTTGTAAACATAAGGTTCATCAATATTTTGATCGAAACCATAAGCCTAGCTTTAAAAGTCTCAACTTTTCCATCCACTCCTCGTTTCTTCTTGTAAATCCATTTGCACCCTATGGGTTTTATCCCTTCAGGTAGGTCTACAAGATCCTAGACTGAATTAGAGTACATAGACTCCATTTCAAGGTTCACAGCCTCCAGCCATTTCTCCATCTTAGAATCTTCCATTGCATTATGATATGTCAATGGATCATCCTCACCATTATCAGAGATAGCAACATTTGCTTCTCCAAGTTCCCTGTAGTGAGCAGGTGGTCTCACAACTCTCCCACTACGTCGAGGTGATATGACATTCTGATCGGGAGATGTGGTCTCCTCATTTTGTCCTTCGACAATGGTTGTCGGTTGTGGTCTGATCTAATTAGAAAGTAACTCTTCAAGTACAACTTTGCTACGAGGTTTATAGTTTGTAATATAATCATTCTCGAGAAAAGTGGCATTTGTTGATACAAATACCTTCTTTTTCTGTGGACTATAAAACAAACCTCCCCTCATTCCCTTTGGGTATCTCACAAACAAGCATACTTCAAAACGTGGTTTTAGCTTCCCGGTCTTTCCTTTCAGCAGATGTACTGGACACCCACATATACAGATATGTCGTATACTAGGTTTGCGACCATTCCATAACTCTAAAGGTGTCTTTGAAATAGACTTAGATGGAACTAAGTTTAGAAGACATACTGTAGTTTCAAGTGCATATCCCCAAAATGAAGTGGGCAATGATGAGTAGCTGAGCATGGATCTCACCATATCAAGCAACATTCGATTTCTTCTCTCTACAACACCATTTTGTTGTGGTGCTCCAGGTGCAGTGAGTTGTGATAGAATACCATGTTCTATCATATAGTCTTTGAATTCAGTATCAAGGTATTCCCCTCCTCGATCAGATCGAAGACTTTTCACCTCTTTCCTAATTGCTTTTTAGCTTCCGCTTGGAATTCTTTGAACTTTCCAAAAGTTTCAGATTTCATTTGCATTAGGTATATGTATCCATATCTTGAATAATCATCAATAAATGTGACGAAATATTCGTAACCACCACGTACTTGTACATTCAATGGACCAAAGACGTCCGAATGTGTTAGTTCAAGTGGTTCCTTGGCCTTTTCGCCTTTTGCAGAGAAAGGCCTTTTAGTCATTTTACCTTCAAGACAAGATTCACAAACTGGTAGAGAACTAACTTTTAGTTCATTTAAAGGACCATCCTTTACTAGTCTGTTAATTTTGTCAAGGTTAATATGACCCAATCTAAGGTGCCATAGATATGTTTCATTATCAGAAGAAATCTTTTGCTTCTTGGATTTTGGTTGTTCTACTTTGAACATTTCAGTATTGAGTAGTGATTTTTCATTGGGCCTTAAGGTATAAAGCCCATTTTCCAGATGCGTAGAATAAATATCCAAACCATTTCTAGAAATATTAACATAATTATTATTAAAAGAAACACTAAACATTTGTTCAAACAACCTAGAAACAGAAATCAAATTTCTATGAAAACAAGGAATGTAATAGACATTGTCCAAAATTAAAAACTTATTTCTAAAATAAAGTTTAACAACTCCCACTACTCTTGTCGAAACAACATCTCCCATTCCCACTCTCATCGTTTGTTCCCCGTTGGCAAGCTCCCTTGAATAACTAAGATCCGAAAAGAAGAACAAACATGGTTAGTTGCCCCTGAATCAATTATTCAAGGTAAAGTATCATCTTTAACTAAACAAGCTTCTAAAACAAGTAAATCTAATTTACCGTTGTTCTTCTTTTCTTTGACCTCCTGAAGATACTTCTTACAGTTTCTTTTCTAGTACCCTACTATGCCGCAGTGGAAACATTTTCCTTTAGGCTTCTTTTGGTTTGAGCTCTTTTTGTTGTTGTTGCTTTTGTTCTTCTTAGGTTGCCCTCCATTTTTAGACTTACCATTTCCTCCAGTCCTCTTCCTCTTCTTATTCTTTTGAGGAGAAGAGGAGGGTTGAGCTTTTGCAATATTTGCCTTAGCTTCTTTAGTCTTTTCTTTCAAAATAGACTCGAAGGTTTGAAGCTCATTAAGCAACTCATTCATGTTATATTTTAGCTTGTTCATGAAATAGTTGCTTTTGAACTAAAGGAACGTAGGGGAAAGGGTTTCCAAAATCATCCCCACTTGTGTGGCTTCATCTATCACAGCCCCGTTGACCTCGGCCTCATGGAGATAGTTAACCATGTTGAGAACATGTTCTCTCACCGAAATCCCTGCCTTCATTTTGGCATTCATTACTGCCTTAACGGCTTTGTGGCGTGCCTTTTTAGAAGGTTTACCAAACATGTCTTGTAGAGACTGCATTATCTCATATGCGGTCTCCATGCTTTTATGCTTCATCCTAAGTACGTCAGACATGCCAGCCAAAAGAAAACAGCGGGCCTTGTTGTTTGCCTCGATCCAACGATCATATGCTTCTTGTACATTACGAGGAGCATTGGCAGCAGGCTTTGGAGGACATTCCTCCGTCAGGACAAACTTGTAACTTTCATAAATTAGTACAATGTTCATGTTACTCTTCCACTTGACAAAATTATCTCCGGTTAATTTTTCAGTTGAGAGAATAGCGATGATTGGATTTGGCATTGTTGCTGTAATAAATAAATAAAATGACATAAATTAAATGGTTGCATAAACATCATAAATATATATTTTGGAATAGTAAACATGATGCATGATGCATATGAAAAACACATAAAAATTTTTTTTACTAATTCTACGATTGTTCAATTTTAATAAATAAAGTGCCGTAGTAGGGTAGGTCAAATTATTTATGAATTGAATTGAGACATTCTCAATTAATAAATATATTCAAAATATCTCATATTTTTTATATTTATTAATAATCGTTTATTTTTGGTCAAGATATAATTAACAATTTATTTATGTCTTTATGAGTGTAACCTACTATTGTGGATATTAACAACTTAACTCAAAATTGTCACCGTAGGGTAGGTCAATTTTGAAATACATTATAAAATCCTATCTCTTGGAAGCTAGCTTTGATATTGATTTAAATGGACACTCTCCGTAGGGAGGATGAAATCAAAGCATCGCAAGGCGCCACCTAAATCTCACGTTGTTGTACTAATAATAGAGACTGCAGCTTATATTGTCATATTAACTTCTCCCACTCATTATTTTAAAAGATGTGTTTTATCTTATAAAATATCATATGTTTCATAACTCTAGTAAATAAAAACAATTTTTTAATTACTAGGTTATATTATGTGTTAATAGAATCCTATTCTATTTACACTTAAAAAAATTACTAGATTTTCTAAAAATCTAAATTTATTATGAATTGTCTAAGTTACTAAATATTAAACAATTTAAAATTAGATAACTTAGAATTAATGTGAATTTTACTAAGTCTTAACTATTAAAACTAAATTCACAATATTTGGGTGATTAATAAATTAAGTTCTATAAAACCAACCCAATTAATTTAATCTCATTAAATTAATGCTAACATATATTAAATCATTTTATAAACTTCTTTATAAAAAAAATAATATGTAAGTGTATGCATGTCATGTTACAATAACTATAAGTGGGCACTTTCCTAAATAACATGTTATAATTGTTAGACATGTATGCCCTAAGGAGTAAAAATGTAATACGTTTTTGGAGACATTTTTATCAATAAAGAATTTATTCATTTATATATACCAAATCTTGCCCTCTTTACGTTCATATTTGTTGAATGCATGATAAACAAACAGTAGTCTGAGACTGTCAGTCTAAACCTTAAGAATTGGGCATATGATGGGATGATTATGCGGTAGACACGATTCTTAAGGTGACGGTCTAAAACGTATGATCCGCAATCGAGGGAATAAAGTTAGGCGCTTTATTCATGTAAAGATTGTTATGTTGTCTATATCCCTTTTGGGAGATGGTTTGTCTTGGCCATCGGAGTTGGACTTCGTGAATAGAAACATTGGCACGTTGTCATAGGTGACGACGTGTTGGATCGAGACATAAAGTGAATTGATTTTGATTAATAATTCTATCTTGGCAAATCGATTCACTTTAGACAGTCATTTGTATTGTATCTTAATCTTGAGATGAATAGTGGGCCCGTTGTCTCGACTTGTGTCTTTTGATGTACCAATGGGTGACTCCCACATCTCTATAGTGGTATGCATGCCGGTACGTTGGAGGCAAGACTCTTGACAGCGTAGACTTATTATTCATAGATATGGAATCCATAGCTCCTCTTTAGGAGTAATGATATCCTCTTATATGCGTTGTCTTATAATTGGAAAACTAAAGCGCTCAACCATTTGGATACATAGGTGTAACCGAATGGTATACTATCTTTGGATGGTAAGTTTTCTAATGGTGAGACAATGGAACGTAAGATAAAAATAATCGGGAAGGTAAGACAGAACTTGTCCTTAAGCCGATTATGGATTATCATATGAGGATACGATGCACTATGATATGTCATGGAGACTTAGCTAAACAAGCTTCGTAATTCTATAAAGTTTGAGAGTGCAGCTCACAGCTTTTAGTGGAGTAGCGTTGGAGTTGATAATTGTGAAATGTATATCTGGGATATTGGGTTTCATAATTATCATGAGCTTGAACTTTATAGGTCCATTTTGGTCCCCTTCGCTAGCTCACAAAATCCTGTAACGACACGTTGTGCTTTTTCAATAATTGGTGACTTATGTCGGATTTATTAGATTGGTTTAAAATTTGTAAGAATCAAATAATTCATGTCTGTTTATTGGTTAAATTAATTTTGTAAGAAATTAGTTCAAGATAAACTTGTTGAATTATTGCGATCAGATAATTCTTGTCTGTTTATCGGTTGATTTAATTTTGGATAAATTAGATCAAGATAAACTTGTAGAATTATTGTGAATTGATTTATTTTCTTAGAGATTATCTTGATAAAGTTTGTTTTGATCTAATAACTTCTCTATTGGGTTATTTGAATCAAAACTGAGACTTTATCCCTTAGAATCTCGGGTGGAAAATAAAAAATTTGTGGAGATTTTTTCTCGAGAGTTCGGCCTACCGGATGAAGTGTTCGGCCTGCCGAACTGGCCTGTTCAGCCTGCCGATCAGACAGTTCGGCCTGTCGATCAGCAGGAGATAAGATTACACGTTTTCACGCGGATCTTATCAGATATGGATCCAAACTTGATTCTGTTTCGAGTTTTTGAGACCTAATCTGATATGGACTGACCCCTGGACCAATAGGTATAAAAAGGGAGTGAGTCTCATGATTTACTCAGATCAATACAGATCAATTTGAGAGATTAAGAGTGATACTCTTCTAGTGAGAATCTGAAAACTCCCTGAGAGCTTTTGTTCAAAAATCACGAACATTAGCTTTGGGTTCTCTCTATTGGTTGGAAGGAGAGTCACCGATGGAAGAGCTGTACATGTGAGCCGACACTCACTCCGGTTGTGGATAGAGAATAGCAAAGAAGACCAGTTGGTTGAGGCTCTTTTGGAACGTTACTTCTCTACACGGATTGCGGAGGTTCTTCGGCACACTGAGGTTAGTAAGATCTGTTTAATTTATACATATAACATGTCAAACTTGTGTTTTAGAAATTACTCTAATGAATGATTTTTAAAATTCCGCTGCGTACTTTGTTTCCAACAATTGGTATCAGAGACAGGTTTTTACATAAATTTGCAAGTTTGTGATCATGTTATATGCATAAATTTTGTGATCTTAATCTCTCCTATGCTTGAATTGAATTTTATAGCGAGATGGCACCTAGGTTACTATATAATATATATGTTGTCATGGTTATGTGGTGAATGTTTATTAATTAATTATGGTTGATTAAATCGTTGTTTAATTATTTATTAATTAATTAATACCAGTTATGGTTCCTTAGAGGTTAGAATGTGTATCTAGGTTTTTCATATAATTAGATGGTGGACTATCATCTCCTTCTAGGAATTGTTATTTAATTTTTAATTTGTAAGAATTTTGTAATTAAATAATTATTCGGAGAAGACGGATCTAGAAGACGGATCTAGAAGATTGATGATAGCGCCTCCAGGTATTTCCTGAGTCTCTAATTTTATGTTTTTTAATTGTTGAAAATAAAATTGATGAATTGCATTAAAATTGTATTTTCTGGATTGAGGGTTTTCTGCTCGATCGGCATGCCGAACCTCACAGTTCGGTAGGCCGAAGGTCACAGATCGACAGGCCGGACGTGTGGTCCGGCAGGCCGACAGTGGGGTAGAAAATTTGGTGCTCTGCTGGTAGGCCGAAGTTTCAGTTCGGCAGGCCGAACATGCATAGATCGGCAGGCCAATGGAGCAAGACCGGCAGGCCGATCACCCAGATCGGCCTGCCGACCGAGAGCTACCAAGTGTCCAGAAAAGGTGCAATTTTTCTATGCAGTTTTAATTTTATTTTTGGGACGATTCTGAGAAACATTAAATTTGGATATGACCAGAAATATGAAGTATTTGATTCATATGGGATTGAAGACTTGAAGATGGAAATTACATAAAGAAGGATATAGCTTGAGGATTCAAGGATGAAGAATCGATACATGTCTCGATTTTTCTCTTGTAATCTTAGTTTTCTATTCTCTATGGTGGAACCATAATATTACGGTTATTATTATTTTGCTTGTAGCTTTGCTTGATTGCTTTGCTTGTCTGCATTATAATATGGTTTACCATGTATATTGATAACATGTCGTATAGGATAGGGAGTGCCACTCATATTCAAATTGTTCATGCATGATTTTAAAATAAAACCTTGACTTCAAAAGATTGAGTGGGAGAAGGTTTTCGAAGAGAGGACCTAAGGCCTCCATCGTTGGTCCATAGCAAGAACATGGTGGTCCCGACCCCTAGGAAGGGATTTCTATCATGTACTAGATTGGATCTCTGAAAGGATAAGGTATTTTAGTATGATTTATGGTTGCACACCCCTAGGTGGTGATTATAAATCATGGATAAAATATTGAAACGGTGGTTATACACTCACGTTGATTTTATTATTAACCTCCCCTAGGAGCTCTGTTAATAAAATTAATGGCCAAAGAAACGATTATTAGTATATGCTGGATCGTACGGGTCGTGGATGGCATATATTAATCAGGAGGGGATCCGTGTTCCTGATTGAATTCGGCATGACTCCCCTAGGAGCTTGTTGAATTCTGAGTTGGGAATTATCGTTGTAAGGTTGTGATATTTTCATGGTTTTGACACATAAACAAATTTGTATGATTTTACATGATTGTGTTATCTTACTAAATTATTATATATGTTTGCTTATGTTTGGTATATGATTCTTTATTGTAGATTGAAAATGTCTAAAAACGCTTTATCATCGATACTTGACAAAAACCAATTAACCGGTGAGAACTATAATGATTGGAAACGAAACCTGGACATCGTCCTTTCCTTTGAGAAACTGAAATATGTACTGACAACTCCTTGTCCTCCCGAGCCTACGGGAGACTCAAGTAATGAGCAATTCCAAGCGTACGATCGCTGGAAAGATGCTAATGATCAGGCCCGCTGCTATGTTATGGCTACCATGAACAACGTGCTACAGGCTTAACATCAGGATTATGAGACTGCGAAGCAGATCTTGGATAATCTTGAGGATATGTTCGGAGGCCAAGCTATAACGAAGCGGCAAGGGGCGCTTCAAAAACTCTTAAACTATAGACAGAGACCGGGGACATCTGTAAAAGAGCACATGATGTTGGTCATGGGTTACCTCGCTGAGGCTCAAACCAATGGAGCCGACATCGATGCTGAAACTTAGATGACTATGGTCTTTGAGACTCTGTCTAAGGAATTTATTCCATTTAGAGTTACTTTTAATTTAAGCAATAGACGGGATATGACCTTGATAGAACTGATGAAACAATTACAGGAGTTTGAACTGCTGATCAGGGAGTCTCCTGCTGGTAGTGAGGCCAATATGGTAGCTGCTTTTGGTTCCAATCCTAATTCTGGGAATAGAAAGAAGCAACGGGCCAAGAGTGGGAAGTCTTCTATTCCTCCTGCAACCAAGAGCAAGAAGAAGAAGAAGAAGAAGAACCCAAAGAAGCTTAAGTGCTTTTTCTATGGTAAAGTCGGGCATATAAAGAAGCTTTGCAAGGACTTCCTTTCCAAGGGAGGTAGGTGTGATCTTCTATATTTAGAAACTTGTTTGGTTGAGGAATCCAGTGACATCTGGGTCATAGATTCTGGTGCAACTAATCATGTTTGTGTTTCTCTGCAGGGATTCAAAGAAACGAGAAGTCTACTTCGTGAAGACTTAACGCTTCGGATGGGCGATGGATCCTTGGTCTCAGCGGAAGCAGTGGGAGATGTCCATCTTTATTTTGATAATTATAGGAGTTTAATTTTGCGAGACTGTTTTTATGTTCCTAAATTTAAAAGGAATTTAATTTCTGTATCTTCTTTATTTAAAGACTCCTACGTGGTATCTTTTAATGGAAAAGTGGTGATTCGTAAAAATAAATCTTTTATCTGTTCTAGATGGATGCAAAATAATCTATATTTTATCAAACCTAAGATGGACTTATTGCTTAATGCTGAGATAAATGATAATGACTCAAAAAGGCTTAAAACTTCTCACTCTAATAAGACTTATCTTTGGCATTTGCACCTTGGCCATATTAACCTGAATAGGATTCAAAGGTTGGTAAGGGATGGACCTTTAAGTCACTTAAAGGTGGAATCTATACCTCAATGTGAATCTTGTTTGGAGGGTAAAATGACCAAAAGACCATACGGGTCTAAGGGCAATAGGGCCGAAGGGGTTCTAGAACTTGTGCATAGTGATGATTGCGGACCGATGAACATCTAGGCACGAGGAGGGTATGAGTACTTCGTCACTTTTATTGACGATTACTCAAGATATGGGTATGTGTACCTAATGCACCACAAAAGTGAAACTTATGATAAGTTCAAGGAGTTTCAGGCTGAAGTGGAAAAGCAATTGGGTAGACCCATAAAGGCACTTTGATCTTATCGAGGTGGGGAATACCTTTCTGATGAGTTCTTAGGACACTTGTTAGAGAATGGGATTTTATCCCATTTGACTACGCCGGGCACTCCGCAGCAGAATGGTGTAGCAGAGAGAAGGAATACATGATTAGGTCCATGATGAGTTATTCATCATTGCCTTTATCCTTTTGGGGATATGCACTACAAACCGCATGTTATCTTTTGAACAATGTGCCTTCAAAATCGGTCCCTAAAACTCCTCACGAGTTGTGAATAAGACGGGAGACATCCTTAAACCATATTCGCATATGGGGATGTCCGGCTCATGTCCTGTTTAAGGATCCGAACAAGTTGGAAGCACGTTCGAAAGTTTGTGTGTTTGTAGGATATCCAAAAGGGACTAAAGGGGGTCATTTTTATAACCCTAAGGAAAATAAAGTCGTGGTTTCAACTAATGCAACTTTCCTTGAGGAGAGTTACATGGACGACTTTAAACCTCGAAGCAAAGTGGTGCTTGAGGAGTTAAGGGGTGATCAGTTTGCTCCGGAGGTTCCAAACAAAACCTTTCCGATCGGTGTAGAAAAACCAAACAAACCTGAACAACAATCTCAGGGGCTTTGGCATAGTGGGAGGATCGGGCATCAACCTAAGAGGTATATGTTCAATGGGGAGGTCTTTTTGGCTGAACCGCATGAACATGACAGGGATCCTTATACTTACGCAGAAGCTATGGAGGATGTTGATTCAAGACTTTGGATAGAGGCCATGAACATTGAGATGAAGTCTATGGAGACTAATCGGGTTTGGGAGCTTGTGGATCTTCCCGAAGGGGTAAAACCCATAGGGTGTAAGTGGATCTACAAGAGGAAAAGAGGAGTGGATGGAAAGGTCGAAACCTTTAAGGCTACACTGGTAGCTAAGGGTTTTACGTAAAAGGAAGGAATCGATTATGATGAAACCTTTTCGCCTATAGCCATGCTTAAGTCCATCTGGATTCTCTTGTCCATAACTGCCGCTCTCGACTACGAGATTTGACAGATGGATGTCAAGACGGCTTTTTTAAATGGCTATCTTGATGAGTCCATTTATATGGAACAACCAGACGGGTTCAAGGTCGCGGGTCAAGAGGGTAAGGTTTGTAAGCTGCTAAAGTCTATTTATGGACTTAAGCAGGCTTCTCGTTCTTGGAACATAAGATTTGATCAAGTGATCAAGACTTATGGGTTCTCACAAAATGTGGATGAACCATGTGTTTACAAACACATAAAGGATGGGAAGGTGGTTTTTCTACTGCTCTATGTAGATGACATTCTGCTAATTGGCAATGACGTTGGGGCGTTGTCATCGGTCAAATTATGGTTGACCAAGCAATTTGACATGAAGGACTTAGGTGAGGCTAATTTTATTCTCGGTATCCAGATCTTTCGAGATAGGTAGAACAAAATGATAGCTTTGTCTCAGGCCGGCTACATAGATAAAATTCTCAGGAGGTTTGCAATGCAGGATTCCAAGAAAGGTGGGCAACCATCTAGGTCTGAAATTACTCTTTCTAAGAAAGACTCTCCAAAGTCTTATGAAGAAAGAGAATACATGAAGAAGGTGCCTTATGCTTTGGCAGTGGGTAGTCTCATGTATGCCGTGCTTTGCACTCGACCGGATATTAGCTATGTGGTCGGGATTGTAAGTCAATTTCAGGCAGATCTAGGACCGAACCATTGGGTTGCGGTAAAGCATATTTTCAAGTACCTGAGAAGGACTCGAGGGTATATGCTTGTGTATTCGGGTGAGGACTTGACTCTAGGATACACTGATTCAGATTTTCAATCTTGTCTGGATTCTAGGAAATCGACTTCGGGGTTTGTGTTTACTCTGGGTGAGGGTGCCATCAGTTGGAGAAGTGCGAAGCAAGATTACACTTCGGATTCAACGATGGAGGCCAAATATGTGGTGGCTAATGATGCTTCGAAAGAAGCAGTGTGGCTCTGCAAGTTCCTTGGGGATCTTGAGGTAGTTCTTGGTATGGATAAGGCTGTATCACTGTACTGTGATAACAGTGCGGCGGTAGCTAATGCTAAGGAACCAAGATTTCACAAGAAGAGTAAGCATATTGATCGAAAGTATCATGTGATAAAGGACTTCGTTGAGAGCGGGCATGTCACGGTGTGCAAGATCACGTCAGAGGATAATTTAGCTGATCCATTTACGAAGACACTTACTGGGAGAGTCTTCGAGAGGCATGTGAAAGCTATGGGGATACGAAATTTGTTGTATTTACTCACTTAGTGCAAGTGGGAGATTGTTAGACATGTATGCCCTAAGGAGTAAAAAAGTAATACGTTTTTGGAGACATTTTTATCAATAAAGAATTTATTCATTTATATATACCAAATCTTGTCCTCTTTACGTTCATATTTGTTGAATATATGATAAGCAAACAATAGGCTGAGACTGTCAGTCTAAACCTTAAGAATTGGGCATATGATGGGATGATTATGCGGTAGACACGATTCTTAAGGTGACGGTCTAAAACGTATGATCCGCAATCGAGGGAATAATGTTGGGCGCTTTATTCATGTAAAGATTGTTATGTTGTCTATATCCCTTTTGGGAGATGGTTTGTCTTGGCTATCGGAGTTGGACTCCGTGAATAGAAAATTGACGCGTTGTCATAGGTGACGACATGTTGGATCGGGACATAAAGTGAATTGATTTTGATTAATAATTCTGTCTTGGCAAATCGATTCACTTTAGACAGTCATTTGTATTGTATCTTAATCCTGAGATGAATAGTGGGCCCGTTGTCTCGACTTGTGTCTTTTGATGTACCAATGGGTGACTCCCACATCTCTATAGTGGTATGCATGCTGGTACGTTGGAAGCATGACTCTTGATAGCGTAGACTTATTATTCATAGATATGGAATCCATAGCTCCTCTTTAGGAGTAATGATATCCTCTTATATGCGTTGTCCTATAATTGGAAAACTGAAGCGCTCAACCTTTTGGATACATAGGTGTAACCGAATGGTATACTATCTTTGGATGGTAAGTTTTCTAATGGTGAGACAATGGAACGTAAGATAAAAATAATCAGGAAGGTAAGACAGAACTTGTCCTTAAGCCGATTATGGATTATCATATGGGGATACGATGCACTATGATATGTCATGGAGACTTAGCTAAACGAGCTTCGTAATTCTATAAAGTTTGAGAGTGCAGCTCCAAACTTTTAGTGGAGTAGCATTGGAGTTGATAATTGTGAAATGTATATCTGGGATATTGGGTTTCATAATTATCATGAGCTTGAACTTTATAGGTCCATTTTGGTCCCCTTTGCTAGCTCACAAAATCCTGTAACGACACGGCGTGCTTTTCTAATAATTGGTGACTTATGTCAGATTTATAAGATTGGTTTAAAATTTGTAAGAATCAAATAATTCATGTCTGTTTATTGGTTGAATTAATTTTGTAAGAAATTAGTTCAAGATAAACTTGTTGAATTATTGCGAACAGATAATTCTTGTCTGTTTATCGGTTGATTTAATTTTGGATAAATTAGATCAAGATAAACTTGTACAATTATTGTGAATTGATTTATTTTCTTAGAGATTATCTTGATAAAGTTTGTTTTGATCAGATAACTTCTCTATTGGGTTATTTGAATCAAAACTGAGACTTTATCCCTTAGAATCTTGGGTGGAAAATAAAAAATTCACGGAGATTTTTTCTCGAGAGTTCAGCCTACCAGATGACATGTTCGGCCTGCCGATCAGACAGTTCGGTCTGCCGATCAGCGGGAGATAAGATTACGCGTTTTCACGCGGATCTTATCAGATATGGATCCGAACTTGATTCTGTTTTGAGTTTTTGAGACCTAATCTGATATGGACTAAACCCTGGACCAATAGGTATAAAAAGGGAGTGAGTCTCATGATTTACTCTGATCAATACAGATCAATTTGAGAGATTAAGAGTGATACTCTTCTAGTGAGAATCTGAAAACTCCCTAACAGCTTTTGTTCACAAATCACGAACACTAGCTTTGGTTCTCTCTATTGGTTGGAAGGAGAGTCACCGATAGAAGAGCTGTACGTGTGAGCCCACACTCACTCCAGTTGTGGATAGAAATAGAAAAGAAGACCAGTTGGTTGAGGCTCTTCTGGAACGTTACTTCTCTACACGGATTGCGGAGGTTCTTCGGCACACTGAGGTTAGTAAGATCTGTTTAATTTATACATATAACATGTCAAACTTGTGTTTTGGAAATTACTCTGATGAAAAATTTTTAAAATTCCGCTGCGCACTTTGTTTCCAACAATAATGCATAAACATGTTACACAATCCTCACATGAAATAAAGCATGAAAATAAACAATGGATTTTTGACCGGATCCTTTTGGATAATTAAAATTACAACCCATAAAAATACAAATTACAAGGGTCTTCTTGTAATTTATACATAATTCCCTGCTCCAATTTTGCAGTCTTCATCAGGTAGTTTATTGTGCAACAATCTATTGGATTAGCTTTGAAAATTGATAGGCCCAAAGTTCTTAACTAGGCCAAAAGATTTAATGTACTTCTTTTTTTTTATCGCTCCACGTGTAGCAGGTGAAGGAGAGGAGAAAAGAAAAGAAAAAAAATAATAATAATAAATTACAAAAAGCCTATGCCCCTTTTTGGGTTTACACAGATTGATCTAATCAAACTGAAAATAAAATTACAAATCCAAAAGGACCATATAATTAACGACCAAAATTCCATTCATAAATAACCATTCATCACATGAACAAAAATTACAAAGATACAAAGTGCCTACAAACATGCATAAACAAAATGATATTATCAAAATACGATCATGTTAATTAAAATTATATATGCTATAACCTACTCTGATATCATTTGTAGGAATTAAAATATGAAACGCAGCAGAAGGAATGGATCATTGACAAACAAAAATTTTCTGAAAACTTTGTTCATCGGGAATAGATATATAATTTTAATTAATAATAGAAAGCTTTGGGAATTTTACTAACCTTTTAAAGACTATCAGGGTATCGTAGCTTTCCTCTTTGACACCACGATCTTCCAAACCAACCCTCCACACCAATGGAAAGACGAGTGGGTGTCAAACTACAAGAATGAATTTTTCTCACACTTTTCTGAATCTGCTATGTACTCAACATATGAGATAGCAGACCTTTTTTTTCAGAGAAGAACTCTCAGTTTTTCTTTCTAAGTATTTTGCAAAAATTACGTGAATGAAAAATCTTATGAGATAACTGTTATCTCTCCCTTTTTATATCTGAGCCATTAGTAAATTTTTCAATAAATTTCCAATTTGAAATAGCCACCATATCAGACAAATAAGGAAAGGATATATTTCACATGATTGTTACCCTTTTTCCTTTCCTCTTTCCATTTTCTTTTTTCAACAAATCACGTTTCAATCTATATATATATATATATATATAAAAGTGTAAAACTTTAAGTTTTTGTGAAACGTAAACGTTTTCATTTTTTTTTTTTTGGTAAACGAATCAATACATGATTCGTTATGTACATATATAATATATATATATATATAAGGTAAAAAAGTAAAATGTAATATGTATATATATTAATAAATAATAAAATCTAATATATATATATATTAAAATTCAAAAAATTAATCTCATTTATTTTAGAAAATAATATTTAAATAATCAAATTATTCAAATATTACCAATTAGTTAAATGTGAAAACATTTATCACATTACATTATCTATCATAGAGAATATTTTTCTGTGTCGCATTAATTATTCAAGTGTGAAATAATTAATTTAGAATTTAATAATTCCAAACTAAATATGTATAATTCATTCTATGCATAAATCTATTATAGTGTTACAGAGGTGGTATTGGGGACCTATGGACCTATAACCCAAGCTTCAATAAATTTGACAATTAATCAAACTCTTTAATTAATGTGCCAAATTTATTAGTTTCAGTATTACTCCACTATAAACCTGAAACTAAACTCTTGAGGTTTTAGTAAAATTACTCAAAGAAAATTAGCGAGTAGTCTATTGATATAATCATTATATATAAGTCAGTCCTCTATCAATAGTTCATAATAAGAGCTAGGTTCAATTTCTGTTTATCTCTCTTATTATATCTTTATCCTTGAGTTCCAATAATCCTTTAACAAACAATTAATTCATAATCTTACTATGAACGAGCGCTCTACTAGTCAAACCTCAAATTATCACTCAAGAGAACTATTTTTCTAACTTCCATAGGGATGGAATGGATTCCATATCTGTATAATATTATTCCCAGCAATTTATTACATTATGTTTCTAAGATGCTAAGTTATGATATGTGCTTAGACAAATCTTACCATGCAAGTCAAAAAACATAATGTCATAAATAGGAGTCTAATAAATGCTCAGGATTAAGACTGTCAAATATATGATTATCATAGTGATAAATTTGAATATTCTATTTGTAACAGATGATTTCTAGATATTCATAATTTATCTGGTCCAATCCTATATAATCTCATTGTATAAAGTACCTCCAATCTGATGTCTCTACATTAATAGCCCGGATAATGACTACTTCATTTTAAATGAGATTGGACCGTACTTGTAATATTTAATTAAAGATCCCAGACTTTAATTAATTATTACTGACTATTTAGTTTATTATCTATAAATTTTATCCCTAAGCATACAACACTTATATGCTAAATTTATAGTCACATAAATAATCATGAAATTTTCTCGATATTTATAAATGTATTCATAACACATACAAGCAACCAAAATAATTATAAATGTCACTTTATTTATTTATTAACAATATGTACAATGTCATAGCTTTTAGGGCACTAAACCCAACAATGGGTTCATTGAGGAAGTGCATCTTCTTTCTTCTTCTTCTTTTGTCTTAATGTTGGTTGTCACTTTCTTTCTTTCTTTTTTTTTTAACTAATTTTTATGTGCTGGCGCCTTTCATACATAATATATATACCTCATATATATATATATACACACATACTTTATTACTTTATATTATGTAGTTAAGGAAAATATAATAAAGTTGTCGTATTAAATTAAATAAAAACAAAAATCATTAAATATATATATATGCGTACTACTCATGGTACAAGGACAATTATGTTACATCAAACATACTATTTAACACTTGAAAATACTTCTAAAAATTATCAAAAATATAATTAAACATAAAAACATATTAAGCTTATCTAATTAAACATATTTTACAGAAAACACACTAAAATACTAAAAACTTGTAAAAATGCTTAATTAGACGATTTATTATCCAATAAAAATGCGAAATAAATGATTTAAAACCTTGTAAAGCATGCATTATTACATGTGTTTAATTATGTATAGGCTCATAAAATTTTCATCCTATCTGCCATATCATAAAATTTTTTAATACGCGCATAGTTATGTATACCATTAGTCATCTGCCCAGGCTCATTATAAAGCACGCATACATAGTAATGAACCTTTACCAAGCAATAGTGCTGCAATCTAACCCATAAGACATAGTAGTCTCCCATCCTAAGAACTACAAAGAGGTTCAAAAATTGGGCCCGATCTATCCTATGAAACAATTTGAGTTTCAATCCAACGTATTGAACTTAATAAAGGCCACTTATAAGTAAACTACGCAACGTACACATTGATAGTCTTTTTTGTTAGAAACAAAGTACGCAGCGGAATTTTAAAATTTTTTTTCATCAGAGTAATTTTCAAAACACAAGTTTGACATGTTATATGTATAAATTAGACAGATCTTACTAACCTCAGTGTGCCGAAGAACCTCCGTAACCTGTGTAGAGAAGTAACGTTCCAGAAGAGCCTCAACCAACTAGTCTTCTT